>CM057155.1:14608023-14660965 GCA_029962745.1 Echinometra lucunter | reverse complement strand
TACGGGTCTTCTTCCCGTTCGACTCCTTGCAGTTATATTATAACAGTACAATTATATAACATTGGATAGAAAGACAAGATGCAAATCAGTTTCATTTCATAATAAATCCTGATAAAAATATTAATTGGCATCGGTTAAGATAACAAAAGATATTAAATGCGAGTATAACGATAATAGCATAATATTTGATAGAAAGACAATATGCAAACCGATTTGCTTTCATATAGATAGTATTACAACCTCATTGTTGAAATACTTAAAATGCGAGCGAGCGAAGTGAGCGAGCGCTGGAAGCCTTTTCCTTTTCCTTTTCTTAAAAAAAATTGCTTCTTTGCTCTTTATTCTCTTTGTCTTTGTCTTTATTTTTTTTCGAGGATTATAGGAGGCTATGTAATTTTTCATTTTTTCATGGTGAATCAAAATACCAAAATATTTGGGAGGGGGGGGGGATGGGGGATATATCCCCCCCCCCCCCCCGGATCGACACCCATGCTATCTTTCTTGTAGGTTAATATTAATATTTTATGAGTTGTCGTTTCAGACTTTAACGTATATTTTAGCCGATATCGTAAACCGCTTCAGGATGCAGCTAGACTGCCCTTCTCTTCCATTTTCTTCTTTCTGTTTGTCTGTTTGAATTGTCATTTTTCTATTTGTTTTGTTTGTCACTTTCTTTAATTTGCGTGTATATGTGGGTGTGGGTGTGTGGTTGTGTGAGGGTGTGTGTGTGTGTATGTGTGTGTGTGTGTGTGTGTCGGTTTTTGTTTGTTTGTTTTTTGTTTCCAATGTGATTTTTTTTTCAACTTTCCTTTTTTTCGGGGCCGGGGGAGGGTAGGTCTGTAAGTATATAATTAAATTGATTGTATTTTGTATTTTGTATTCTGTATTTTGTTCCATAATCAATTCAAATGTATTCCAATAGGTGTTTCCACTTTTCAAAATCAATTTTCCTGGAATGAACAATGAAAATTCCTGGAATTTCCAGAAATATCCTGAAATGTTGAAAATGTAGGCTACGATCGCCTCCAAACCATTGATCCGTACATGCATTGACGGCGATTTCATGTAAAGAGTGGGTGGAGGGGGGGGGGGGGGACGGAAACACCGAAAATCACCTCCAAAGATCTGTTTCGAGAAGTGGAACTTGGGGATGGGCATTATTATGCGAGCGAGCGAAGCGAGCTAGCTAAAAAATAACCTCAAAAAGTGAAAGAAGCCTCATTCTGCCATCAAAATATACTCTATAGGCCTAAAAAATATTTAAGTGCATTGACCTAAATTTTTTTGTTTTCGTTGTTCTTTCTTGTTATTTTTTTATTCATTGAACTTTTGCCTATATTTTGTTAGTCTATTCACGGAATCACCAAATATCCTGGAAAATTCCTGGAATTTTTTAATTCCTGAAATTATCCTTGAAAACTTCAAAAACTCTTGGAAATTCCTGAATTATAGGAGAAGTGGAAACACTGATTCCAATTCAAAATGAAGTTTGCATGATTACTGAATGAATATAATAAAGAATATTATAAAACCAAATGCTTGTATAAGTTGGCAAAACCTGTTCTTTATGATCATATTTGGATGGTATGCATACTGCTATAGTGTTTGAATTTTTAATGTGTAAGCAGAATACACTCTACTGATTAAAGTACAGTTTTGTTGGCTCAGTCATGGATACCCGATGTACGGAAATGAAGCTTTTCCGGTTGAAGAAATTAGATGCTAATTTCCACTTGGCAAAACATCCCCAACATCAAACCGTGGATTCAAATTACATATCTTTACTCTCATCTCCATATTTGGCCTACAAACAGGGCAAGAGGAGTGCATGGGCTGTCGGCAGATTTCTGCTCCATGTTTTATTATGTTTAGGTTTTTCATCATATTTCTACCTTCTTAAAGAGTCATATTGATATTCCCAAAATTTCCTTTTCGTATTTCATGATATTCACTAAATCCCCATGGATGCATTTTCATTTTTCATAACCTTGTATCCGATATATCTTCCACTTTTTGTCGGATGTTGCGAAGAGTGGTGTAGTAGTGAGGAAGGCTCGTCTGCATTTACTTTAAAAGGTTAGAAAATCTTTCAAGAAAAGCATTCTCTTACATTCCATCTTCCCCATGTGATTTTTGTGGAAAGGTAGAGCCATCAGTTAGACAAGTGATTCAGTGTCGAATCGACATTAGCGATGAATTTGGCCGAGAATTCCTATGACAACAATCTCCTCTACGCGGGATTCAATCAAGACAATGGTGAGTGTACACGTCGCCGGAGCCGCCCCGACAGTCCATCGCAAATAACGTGATCTTTTCGAACCATGTTCATGACGTGTAATGTCCTTCTCATGTCATGATGTAGTATAGGCATACACTTCGTGTAAGGTCTTTAATTAATAAGGTGGAAAGAAGAACCCATATTTTGGATGCAGTGTTAAACTTAAACTGCTCCTTTGCAGAGTAAATGAGAGGGAAGTGTCACAGAAAAGATTAACTGTTATTATTAAGTCTAACAATAACAGTTGGGCCCTAACTTAAGTTTTTAACAATTGCTTAGTACCAGTCTAAATATGATGTGTTTAACGGTCATTAGGGTCTAAATTTGCATGAAGCAATGAATCTTGTGACTTTTAGATGTACTGAAAACAAAGTGCGTAGGGCGTAGCTCTGTTAGAACCATTATTAAGTTCAGGTCCCTCATCAGAAAAAGTTCCATAACTGTTGACCTATAGACCTATATTGGATACTGGAATTGGATGGTCCCTGTACATGTTCAAAACCTATGGGAACGATGAATTTTTGTACAGGTAGTTATCGGGTTCAGATTTTGTTATTGTTGGAGTCTGTTTATACCGAGCCAAACCCTGTATGCAGTGACCACTTTTCTGTTTTCTTCAAACTAAGACCAGTGAAGCCTTAGAATCTATGTATGCAGAAACACCCTTCATAAATTTCTCCTTGAGCTTGCTCCTTGGGATCTCTTCTTTGATGCCAACAACATAAATGCCAGTTGGGAAGGCTTTCTTGATATTTTCCATGCTGCCTCCCATGATGCCATTCCTCGCAAACCTAGTAAATCCACAAAGTCTAAACCTTGGATCATAAAGGAAATTAGGAAACTAGGCCTAATCACCAAAAAGCACAATTGATTCAAACGTGCAAAGCGTTCAAACGATCCACAGGATTGGGAAATGTTCAAAGTCATCCGCAATGATACAAAGAACACAATCAATGCGAGCTACTGTCGTATGTGAATATGCTTTTCGCTCTCCCGGATAACAGGAAGTTCCTTCGCATATGTCAGATCTGGGAAGAAGAGTACGTTTCCTCCAATTCTATTAGTAGATGGTGCAGTCATTAACAAACCTAGTGACATAGCAGAAAGAATTGGAGTATTCTTCAAGTCAATCTACCCTCCTCCATGTGTGTTGCCTGATGGTCCTAGTACATGCACTCATCCATTACCTCAACTCTGTTCCACTGCAATTTCTACTCATGAAGTTCACAAGGGAATTATGCAGTTACAGGATAAGAAAAGTCCAGGCCCTGCTTTAATCACTCCTACTCTTCTCAAGAAATCATTAGATGTGTTATCCCCTGTCCTCCAGCGTTTGTTTAGCGTGTCACTTTGCCAACGATCTCTACCAGATGGATGGAAGTCTGCAAACATTGTGCCAGTGTTCAAAGCAGGGGATAGATCACTAGTTTCAAACTATCGCCCAGTTGCTCTGACATCTATTTCACCAAGCTGATGGAATCTTTGATTTCAAAAGCGATCTTTGACCACATGGAATTGAATTGCCTCCTCACTCCATTCCAACATGGATTTGTTCACCAAAAGTCATGTGTTACCCAGCTACTGAGTTTGACCCACTCCTGGATCAAGGACCTGGACAAGCGTAGGCCCCCTTCTATTGATGCGATTTTCTCTGACTTCGCTAAGGTGTTTGATTGCATGCCTCATGATGTCCTTCTGAACAAGTTCTCTTCTGTCTATAACATCACAGGTGATATTTGGTTCTGGATCCGTGCATTCCTATCTGGCAGACTGCGACGTGTCCAGCATAAGGGACATTACTCTAAATGGTCAATGCCTACCTCTGGTATTCCGCAAGGAAGCGTCCTAGGTCCATGCTTGTTTAATCTGTTTTTTAACGACCTTCCTGTGGTTGTTCTGTCTAGATGTGCATTGTTTGCAGATGACACTGTCATTTCGGGACCTATTCATGACCCTTCAAATCAGCAAGCGCTCTAAGATGACGTCAGTGCTATTGCTATCTGCATTTTCCTTTTTTCATTTCTGTATTTTTATGTGATGTGCTTTCTGCCAAATAAAATAATAATAATAATAATATTTCCCCCTATAGGCCCTAGACAAGATGTGGTAATGCCATGAGTATGTCAGATCTCTAATTCTAACTTTATTTTGTTGTAGCCATTATCCAATATCTTTGGAAACATAAACATCTAAGAAATAGCTTAGAGTTGGTCTCAGTTAAGGCACATTTAGAAATTGGGGGGGGGGGTAAACTTCGTGAGTATTCTTTTTACATCAGTGGACAGTGCACATTTGTACAATTAAATTGAACAATCGTAATAATTGGATTTCTCCAACATTGTACCAGTGAAACTAAAAGTAGCTGGTGTGCTTAAGTGACATCTATATCAATACTGCATTAAGGGAAGTAGAATTTAAAGGAAATATCAAATAGAACAGTTGTCATTATTTCCTCCTCAAAATTAATTGAGCATGCAAAGAGTTGAGCATATTTTTTTTTTTTCAAAATGAATGGCAATGACGCAATAAAGGATTGTGCTTAAAATGCCTTGCACTCGTTCTTTTATAAAATGCGCTTAAAAACTCCCTCAGAAAAACCTCAGCAGTCCCCCCCCCCCCCCCCCCCCAATTTCAACGGGCTTTTAGGAAACAGTGTCAGTGACAAACTGCTATTTTTACATTTTATTATTAATTTGCTGTAATTTAGCATTGAAATATTTCTTTGGGATTGCATGAATTATTCATCTATTAATGAAGAATTTGCTATTCATTTGTACACTTTGATTAAATGGAGGTGTTGAAGCTTATAATTTTATTTTAAAGAAAGGAAAGCAATGCTTATCAAGTACTTTCTGAGACTCCTGCTTTAAAACTACATGTAATTCAAAGTTTTGACAGTCAATCACATAGAATAAGTATTAGGGTCATCAAGTAGACTTCCATCCACTATGTCAGTTTTTAAAATCATTGCAGTGCAAATTATGACGACCAAATAGAATGTGAAAGTTAAAAAGTGTAATAAGACTTATGGGGTGTTGCAAGAAAGTTGTAATCAATTGCAAATAATTGCTAATTTTGAAACAACCATTCTGATTGGCTCAGGGTCTGCCCTTTTAAGAAGACATGCATGCAACAATGATTTTGATTGGCCAGTGACAATCAGTTGCAACTTGCAATCGATTGCCACTTTCTTGCAACACCCCATAAGGATCATAAAGGTTCAAAGTCTAAAAAAAGAAGACATACATGTACTGCCATTGGACTTCTGAGACCCCATTACCTCCTGATGACCTGAACTTTGACTGTAAAGGAGAATGCAAAGAATAAGAAGAGTAAACACTGAAAGTTTGAGGAAAATCGGACTATCTGTTCAAGAGTTATGAAGTTTGAAAATTTAAGTAAACCCTTATCGGATCCTTGAATTGGCAATTTTGCCAGCATCTGTGATGTCATTGTGAACAACTCTCCATTCATTTTGTACACAGACTTTAACATTTTCTTTATTTTCAAGAAAAATAAAAATTCTATTGATTTATTGTTTGAGTATGACATGGCTATATTAATTCTGCAAGCATATTGGGAAGAATTATTTGGATTCCTGACTTGAAATTTCATATAAATCAATTTTTTTGAAAAATTATGTACAAAATGAATTGAGAGTTGTCCACGATGACATCACAGATGCTGGCAAAGTTGCCATTTCAAGAATCCCCATAATAGGGATTACTGAAACTTTCAAAATTCATACCTCTATGTACTCTGATTGCTCAAACTTTCACTGTTTACTCTTCTTGGTCATTTTTATGCACAAAGAGCACACTGATGCCTTGGTTGCTTTTAAAGGTCCTAATGTAGAACTACTATCCAAGAGAGAAAGTCATTTATCTTATGAATTCTTTTGTTTGCAGGATGTTTTGCTTGTGGAATGGAGTCCGGTTTCAGAGTGTACAACTGCGACCCTCTGAAGGAGAAAGAGAGACAAGGTAAGCAGTCTTGGTATTTTCTTCTTGTCAGCAAATCCGGTGTGACCTGTGAATCTTTTAGTCCACATGTCTGGCAAGATTCATAGTTCATTTAATGTCGGTTGATGTTTGATGAATGTAGAGTACATCTTAAATACTACATGTACTTTGGATAGTATTCGTATCTTTTTAAATCTTGAAAATGGTTTTCTCAAATATTATGTATGTAATGTAACCATTATTTCCAGTAAGTAGTCAAGTAAGTCAAGCATTAATAATGGATTGAAGATTGTCATGAATTGGCAGGGTTAGCATTTAAAAAAAAAAAAAAAATTTAATAAAAAAAATCGGATTTTAAAAATTTAAATCAGATTTTTAAAATTGAAATCAGATTTTTTTTAATTTTTCAAATTTTTTAAAAGTTTATTCGAAAAAAAGTGTAATTACCAAAAAAACCTTACCCTTACAATGACATCAATTTTAATGTAATCATACATTTCACTCCTAATATTGTTCTTAATCATATATTTTGTAATTAAATCCAGTCAAAATGGACAAATAAAAATCACTTTGAGGAATCATGTATCAGGGTGCTGTTGCATAAAACTTGCTATTATAGTAACTTTGCCATCAATGGTAACTTTCATGGAATACTGGCATTTGATTGGCTGTTGAGCAACATTACCATGGTAGTTAACCATTGATGGCAAAGTTACTATAATAGCAAGTTTTTATGCAACAGCACCCTGAACTTAATTCTATCATACATAGGCCCACGAAGGAAACTTCCATAGGGAATTCCCAGAGGAAAATCCCCAGGCACTCCTCAGTGAAAATTGTATCTACATGTGCACACAACAGCTTTGTCACAAAGAAGGCACCATGTCGAGCAGAAAAAGTGATCCAATATGGATTTATTTCCAGAAATTGCAGTCAACAGCAAACACAGGGTGCCTACATCTTAACATTTAAATGTAGTGTTAAAAGTTTATTTTGAGTTTTGCAAATTGTTGTTATAGAGCTCTTTCCATTGCTACATGCAGATAACAAAACTTCCGTTATTATTCGTAGCACTGAACATAAAATGAGCTGACAGTGACTTAGAAGGTTTATAAGAGAAAGCTTTTTTCAGCAGTCAAATTTTGACTGTATTACATTATGTTAATGTGATTTTTACATGTTCTTTAAAACATCAATTGTATGGTAAAAGTAACAAGAAGATATAAGCATGTTAAATCTGTTGATTACATGATTATTTTTAATTTTACATGATGGAAGTAGTTTATGTGAAGGATCAAAACTGGAAAACTGCCAACAAATCTTTTCTCATTAACTTTTATATATTATATTTTTTTTACAAACTGCTCTCTAAAAAGTCTTTGGGATTGTGTGATAAATGTTAAGAAAGAAATGAGAAACTTGTTTCACTATTAAAAGCTGACAAAGAATATAAAATTTCAGAAGAAAAACTTGACATTTACAAAAAATGGAGTAACCGTTGACAACATACATCTTCAGTTTTTAAGGAATTAGCTGATTTTATTGACTTGATTTTAATTTGTTTTAAGTAGATATGAAGAATTTGTTGATTTTTTGTTGATATAAAGTTAATTCAAAGTTTTTCAGTTGACATGAAGAATTAAAACTGCCGTGAACAAACAATTTGTCAATGATTTGTACATGTTTCAATGGAAGTGATTTAAATCAATGATTTAAAAAAAAAATCATTGTGATTTAAATCGCGATTTAAATCACAATTTAAATCAACATGATTTAAATCTGCCAACCCTGTGAATTGGAGTTTAAAAACTTTAAAGCTCACAGAGGAAAATGGTCCCAGAAGACATTAGTTGGCTGCTTTCACTTCGGAAAAATGTGAAGTCTTTTATCTTAGATCTCTTATGATACCCACTGAAAAGCACCTTCAAATAAGTTATTATGATAAATGATGATGATAATAGGTTTTCTTACCAAGGGTAGTCACCTCAGTATTACTACTGCTCTCCCAGACCTGTGGGCCTTTCACTTATCTTTACCCCAGCATTGCTGACCCAATTGATGCACCTTAGTCAAGAGAGACATATGTGGGAAAAACACCTTGTCCAAGGATGTAAGCACTGCGGGAGGATCAAACTCATGAACTCTGATATCAGAGGCATTTCCTTCGCTCCCACCAAATTTTGATTCTGCTGCTGTGGTATGCAGTTATTGAATGAGACATGAGAAATATCTCATTTGTCAAATACCTATAAATAAAAATTGTCAGAATTTGAGGTACCGGTAATATATTTGGATAATTTGTCATGCACAGATTTTACAGATGGAGGTGTTGGGCATGTGGAGATGCTGTTTCGATGCAACTACCTTGCATTGGTAGGGGGTGGAAAGAACCCACACTACCCTCCAAACAAAGGTAAAGTAAAACAAAACAATTTTCTAACTGCAAATATTTAAAGTTTTGCGCTGTATAATGATTTCATTTTTAAAAAATTGTTCTGAATTGATAGGATGCAATCATTGAATCATCCATAATGGAGGGTGATCTTTTTTTTTTTTTTTTTTCAAACAGTCATGGGGGGGGGGGGAGTGTTTCACAAAGAGTTAAAATTGGACTTAAAGTCGCACTTGAATTTCTAGTTGTGTGCTGTATATTAGGCATCACTGCATTAGTCAGATCATGCTCATCAGGGGTCACGCACTGTTGTAAAGTCTATCAATGAGATTACGTGTTAAATACTGGATGCACATTGGCACATTGGCACTTACGTATCACTTAAGACCAACCGGCAACTCTTTGTGAAATACCCCCCCCCCCAAGAAATACTTCATCGTAGATTGGGTCTGTAATGTGTGGGACTTTGATTTGCTCTAGTATGGTTATGAAAGTTTGAAATGATTGCCTCTATTAATTTCTTTGAACGCAGCTATGATTTGGGATGATCTGAAGAAGAAACATGTGATTGAGCTTGAGTTCTCCAGTGAAGTCAAGTGTGTGCGGTTAAGAAGGGACAGGTAAAGAAGAACCTTTCTCATCTGATTTTATCCCAATGAGCACAATTTCATTTTCATTATAACACATATTTTCATAGACTCTATCTCGGGCTAAGGGTGTCAGTTAAAGGCAAAGTCTACTCCAGAAGTTTTACTATTTCAATAAAAGGAGTTAAATTTGAACAGCATTTTAAAAAAGAAATGAGCAAAATCGGTCAAAGATAAGAAAATTACACTCATTTACATTTTCTAGTAAATTACTCTCGGCTCTGCAAAATGGCAACAGTGATGACATCATATGCGAGCAGCTCTCCATTCACTTTGTACATGAAATTTCACATTTTCTCAGTTTTCTTGGAAGTTACACATTTTCTAACCCCCATAGTCAATGTATGTTCAGGAGAATTGCTTTTACATAACATGCTTTGACTATGGGTTGAGAAAATGTGAAATTTCATGTACAAAGTGAATGGAGAGCTGCTCGCATATGATGTCATCAGTGTTGCCAATTTGCAGAGCCAAGAGCAATTTACTAGAAAATGTAAAGGAGTGTGATTTTCTTATTCTTTGACCGATTTTGCTCATTTTTTTGTCTCGCCTGCGTAGCGGAGCGAGACATAGGTATCACTATTTCCGGTGTCGGCGTCGTCGGCGTCGGCGTCGGCGTCGTCGTCAACAATTGTGTTGTACACCCAATAACTTTCTATAGCTTTAAGGTGGGATCACCAAATTCATACCAGAGGTCCATCTCTTGAAGGCGCAGGTCAAGTTCGAATATGAGTCGAATTTGAATAAGGTCAAAGGTCAAAGGTCAATGAACTTTCCATGACTGGCACTGTGCTATATTGTACACACAATAACTTTTTATACCTTCGAGGTAGGATTGCCAAATTCATACAAGAGGTCCATCTCTTGAAGGTGCAGGTCAAGTTCGAATGTGAGTTGAATTTGATTAAGGTCAAAGGTCAAAGGTCAATGAACTTTCCATGACTGGCACTGTGCTGTGTTGTACACACAATAACTTTCTATAGCTTCGAGGTGGGATCACCAAATTTATACCAGAGGTACATCTCTTGAAGGCACAGGTCAAGTTTGAGTATGAGTTGAATTTGAATAAGGTCAGAGGTCAAAGGTCAATGAACTTTCCATGACTGGCACTGTGCTATGTTGTACACACAATAACTTTCTATACCTTCGAGGTAGGATTGCCAAATTCATATGAGAGGTCCATCTCTTGAAGGTGCAGGTCAAGTTCGAATGTGAGTTGAATTTGATTAAGGTCAAAGGTCAAAGGTCAATGAACTTTTCATAACTGGCACTGTGCTATGTTGTACACCTAATAACTTTCTATAGCTTTGACGTGGAATCACCAAATTCATACCAGAGGTCCATCTCTTGAAGGTGCAGGTCAAGTTTGAATGTGAATTGAATTTGATTAAGGTTAAAGCACAACCTTTCCTCCATTTTTCAAACAATAAGTTTGCCATAACACCTTAATAATTAATTTAATTTTACAATTTTACTCACATTATTATCAGTTACATTCTTTTTCACTAACATTCATTTCCTTACTTGCATGGAAATAATTATAGCTTCATAGTATTAACAGCATTCTTAGTGTTATCTGATTTCCTAGGGATAAAGTAGGCCTATACCATTATTGCATATGTAAACTGTCAGAACCACAATTCACCCCCTAAACTGCTGACAGCCTCAGAAGTCATATAGCATAGTTTTGACATGCAGTCTCTTCATGACTCAATATGCAGGCGAGACAACGCTTGGCGTTTGCCTTGTTTTTTTTTTAAATGCTGTTCAAATTCATCTCCTTTTATTGAAACAGTGAAACTTCTGGGGTGGACTCTCCCTTTAATGACATAGATGAGGCTGAGAGCAACTTGCAATGACCTACAATACAGACAGGGGCTAATTGTGAAGGGATATGGGCCTAATGACTTTGCAATGATGCAGCCTTTGCTCATGTTGCACATGTTAATGAACTTCTAAGCGGAATTTACAAACTCTGTGACCTTTGCCCATAGTGCTGTTGTGTCGCGAAATAACTGACAGATTGTTGCTCTGTGCATGTAATTGAAGTGAAATCTTATCTATCGACAAGGTGCTATCCAAATATTAATAAGCCATGATATGAAAGAACAAAGGTTCATTTTACAATAGCTAGTGTCTTTCTGAGTAATTTTTTGCTAGATGATTTATAGAAATGTCATAAATTTCTGTTGAATGTCAATATTTACTTTTTGTAGCTTAGAATGGAAGTGGTTTTTATCGTTAGTGCCTATAGTATACATATAGTGCATGCTCTGGAGTTGAATATACCGTAATATGTGCATCCATAGTTTTAGAATTTCTCAAGTGCATTATATGTCACCGAGGGTAAATGTGACATTTTACCCCAGTTGGACCAGGTCATATTTGGGCAAAGTTTGACACGAAAAGTTCCGAACATTACCTCAGTAGGAGCGGCTTAAGAGGAAGAGGTAAAAAACATTACCCGGACATTAGCTGGAGTTTACCCTGACATTTCGGTCAAAAAAGTGTCTGTTAAGATAGGGCTTCAGTTTCCTAAAATAGCAGTATTTATTTGTTGTTTTGTTTGTATTACAGGATAGTTGTGGTCTTACACTCTATGATCAAGGTCTACACATTTACACAGAACCCTCAACAGCTTCATGTCTTCGAAACTTGTGTGAATCCTAAAGGTAAAGTAAAGAATTACATTAAAGTAGAGGTAGGTGGTTACTTCATTGGTAGCGGTAGTAGAGGTGTTGTGGATCAGTGGATAAGTCCCCAGACTGTGAGCCATGAGGTTGGGGTTCAAATCCCACTGCAGCACTAATGTCCTTTGGCAAAGACATCAGTATACATCAGCCACTCTCCACCCAGGGCTGGTATTCTGAAAATTGTGTTACATGTATCTTTTGTCTTATCTTCACTGTGTTAATTGTCATAACAAATATAAAAAGCGTACTTATGGTTGGTATAAACTGCGCAAATGACAAGCACACAAGACAAAAGTATGCGATGTGAGCCAATGGCGTTCGCTACTTCTGATTGCAAAGATAACACGATTTTCAGAATACCGGTCCAGGTGTAAATGGGTTCCAGCAGGAAAGAATTCCTTGAATGCTGTGAGCACTGAAATTGGTAGCCTAACTGAGCTGGGGGTAATATTGGAGCACCTTGATGAGTACCTTGTTTGGTGGATACATGCTCTATTTAAATATCCAACATTATTATCTTGCCATGGCATAGTATGAACCAAGGCCTTTGGGTGTTTCACAAAACTCTGCGCCAATGAACGCATAACTTTATGAACGACTTGAATATGCAGGAAAAAAAAAACTGGGATGCCACAGTTTTTTCCAGACGTTTTAAAAGTATGACTGTATTTCCCATGGTCTCTATCAAATTGTGGCAAAAAGTACTCTTCACATTATAAGTTTTTCTTTATTGATAATACAACTGCATATTTCAACTTTAGCTTCTGTGATTAAAAAGAATTGAAAATCCCATTTAGCTCTTCATATTCAAGTCATTTAAGTCCTGTGTAACCTTGTGCACAGCTTTGTGAAACACCCCCTGTTTAGGTGGGGTCCAGACTCCAGAAGCTCTAGACCACTAAATCATACTGTGACCACTTTCCTAATCTTTCATGGATTCTTACAGACTGCATGTTGGATACCACATGAACGCAAGTTTCCACATTTCAAATGAATTAAAGCTTAGAGTTCAAAGTCAAATGATCTTGTAGAAATTATGCTAACAAAAGTTTGTCTCTGTCATCAAAATATAAATGTGTGGCACATATGAAAGATATCATTAACAATGAATGTTTGGTATATACTGTATGTTCATATGAATGAGTCATGAAATATGCTGTAGCTGTACAAAATATTTGTTGTTTACAAAATTTTACAAAATACAATGTATTTATTGTTTTTTCTTAACCAATCGATGTAAAAAATTTCGTTTGTGGATTTTAAGTACATTATTTCTCTGAACAGTGCTGAAAGATGAGCAAGATTCTGTTGCTTTTTCCTACTTTGATAATGAAAGATTTACCATTCTGAACGTTGTCTCGTTAAAAAGGATTCTTATGCAGATGACTATAGACTTTCTCATGTATGACGCGGCAAAACCCCTTGTGTTTTTTTTTCATGCGGAAGTAATGGTATATGAGGCGAAAAAAAATCTGCTGATTTTTGCCCCCTGACTGCAAAAGGATGTGGACCAGTCAATTCTTTTAAAGATAGCACAAAGTATGGCATCATCAGTTTCTCTTCGCAACTTTTGGCCAAACTCTTTTATTTGACGAGTTAAATATGCATCATTTTGTGATAAGTTTATGATTTACTGCACCATATGTGAACACTAAAAAAAGCTAGGGTTTTCTGCAGGGATTTGCCACTTGATATCTGAATGAGCCTTACCCTGAATATCTTTTGCTTTTTTCCAGGTTTGTGTGTACTGTGTCCAAACAGCAACAATTCCCTGCTTGCCTTTCCTGCTACAAAAACTGGCCATGTACAGATCGTCGACCTTGCACAGACGGACAAGCCCCCTCTAGATATAGCAGCACATGAGGGCGCCCTAAGCTGTCTGACTTTCAACCACCAAGGATCAAGATTAGCAACAGCATCAGATAGGGTAAGCCCGGTTTCACACTGTTATCACATATGGTCCAAACTGAAATTTACAGGGTCTGACTGGAGAGAAGTGACTTGAATTGAACTACCAGTAAACCAAACTGAACAATCTCTCATAGATGTTACATGGACTGGTCCAAGTCATTTCCAGATAGACCAACTGTATGAAAATGCAATCCATGGCACACTGTGGATGGAAATTCCAGAGAGTGCAGATTTAATATTTCAATAACGTGATCGGTTTTCTCACCAGTACATATCCTTGCATGGTGATGATCACTGCAAACCTAAATAAGACTTTAGAGAGAGGAATGCCAGTGATGAGTCCTCCAACTTTCTTTGTGAATATTTCAAATAGTAGGGAGTACCTTGTGATATGCTTTGGTCCTTCCATACTCCTGGTTTGTCTGAAAATACTCACTAGAATAGGGAGCTTTAGATACGCGACGCAGCTCAGATGACGCAGAATCTTGCTGAGTTGACTTACGTTCTCCTCTTTCCTCGCGTCGCGTTGCAAAGAGGCTTTAGATTTGGGAGGACACAGTTAATCAAACAAAGCGCGCGCGCTCAAATATGAACCATTGTTACGTCATAAAAAAGGGTCAACAAAGGTCTCGTGTCGCGGATTGGGGAGGACGGTAAACTGGCCCCAGAACCGTCGTGTAAAACAGACGACGCAGGATGGATTGGAAAAGAGCTGTCTCGCGCATGCGCACAACATCATTTTTGGCAAGATACCGCATCGTCTGAGCTATCTAAAGCTCCCTATTAGTTACTTGTCAGAAAACTGCAGAAAAATTAACAAATTGAAATTCTTGTCAAACTTGAAATTGAAAGATAATTAGACCGTGTGAGGCTTGCTGATTGCTTGATTTGCCAGTATAGATATGAAAAGGAAAATCTAACAAATGAAGGCTTTGCCCATGACAGTCGTATCAAGCAAATAGAACTGAAGTACATGTAGGCATTGTTCATTTCTAATATTATAAATTTGAAAAAAAAAAAATTTGCTATTCTTGTTTTGACAGGGCACATTGATAAGAGTTTTTGACACCAGTAATGGACAACAACTCCAGGAGTTAAGAAGAGGATCTGGAGGAGCTCAGATATACTGGTAGGAAATCAATTGTGCCTCTGGTAGAATACGAAAGTTGACATTTTCTTCAATTTGTGATGAGTTTGCCGTCTTGAAGGAAGGTGAAACAAGTGATTGTGTAGCCTTCAATACTGCAAGTGGAAAAAATTACCATTAAATATTCTTATCTAATCCAGCCCACCAGGATTTCCTTATGGAAGCTTAAGTTCTGGAAGAAGCAGAAAGATAATTTGAAGAACCATGCGCTCTGTAAAGTGTACAATAATAGTTCATATTTGTACCACTCCACATGTTTGTCAGAAATGGCATTCTGGCTCCAACTTGAGAGATACATTCTAATTGTGGGCATATACATGTTTAATCAGTATTTAAAAAGCCAGTCAAATGTTCACTACGATTGTCTAGAACTTTTTTGAAAGATCATTTCAGTAACAAAATAACAAAACAAAGTCATACTAAAGTACCTGTACCTATAATGTATCTTTCTTTCCAGCATTAATTTCAACCAGGACTCCACCATGCTCTGTGTATCCAGCGACCATGGGACTGTTCATGTGTTTGCATTAGAGGCAGATGCACAGAAGAACAAGAAATCACAGTAAGTACAGAGTATTTCACACCGATCTTGGATTATAATGGTATAATCCAAGATTCTTCAAATGATGAAGGCGAGAAAGACAGTGGCTAAAAATTGAAGGGTCAAATGGAGAAAACCCGTTAAATAAAGCATGGAAGGCCAAAGACCAATATCGGTATCATGAGCTGATGGTGGTCAACACTGGCTCTTATGTGATAGGGAGAATTGAAAGTGAAAATACTATTAAATTGACAATGAATTCTATCCTTCCAATAGACCATTGTATGTTTTGTAACTGAAAGTCTATACAAACGTTAGATAATACTGTGATATGCGCTATACAAGAACAGAATATTATTATCATTATTATTATGTGTCTATGATCATACCAATTCTGTACTATGTTTCTCTTGCTTTGTTGTTTCTTACAGCTTAGCTTCAGCCAGCTTCCTGCCAAAGTACTTCAACTCAAACTGGAGCTTCTGTAAGTTCCAGGTCCCTAATAACGCCCAGTGTATCTGTGCCTTCGGTTCCGATCCCAACTCTGTCATAGGTTAGTTGAAATCCTTCTAAAGGCCTTTTCATATGTGAAGTAGAAAACCCACGCAGTAAACCCCCGTTTGTTGTTGTGTGTATAAATGAATGGGATATGAGGTGGCAGAATAAACACTGAGGCAAGAACTATGTCTTTTGCCTCATGGCGGCAAAATGATGTAGACCAATCAAATTCTTAGAAAGTTAGTTCAAAATAGCCATCATGACTTTGTCTACGCAACTTTTGCATGTGTCATCATCATAAGTGGTCTGGTTTACTGCACCACAAAGCCGTGTATTTAGTTTGGCATATTAAAAGTTGCAGTAAGATTGCATTAAGATACAGCTTTTTGTACCATAAATCTTATGAAGAGAATCTAATTTGAGGAATGAGCCTGCTGAAATGAATAGCAAGAATCAACATGAAGTCTTTTGAAACCTTTAAGTCATGTTCAGTGAAAAGTAATGTTTCTTTCTTTAGAAATGCAATTGCATGACCATGACCATGTTTCATAAAACTTGTCAGTAACAACTGCCACATTTCTATGACAAATTTGCTATCAGCCAATTAGATACAAGGATTTCAGTAGCTTCTAACAGTTATTGGAACTTGTTATTGATAACAAGTCTTATGAAAAGGGGTCTAGATGACCCTTCTCATTTGCCGTCTCTCTCTCTTTCTTTCTTTCCCGTAGCCATCTGTGCTGATGGAAGCTACTTCAAGTTTGTGTTCAATGCCAAGGGTGAATGCAGCAGGGACGTCTACACAAGATTCCTGGAGATGACCGATGACCACAGCTGAGGCCCTTTCTCTTCTTCTTCTTGACCGTGCTAGTGGTCAGTTGCAAAGTTCTGTCTTGATGGGTTGTTCCATGTATCATAACATTGACACTGATGTACATGTATGTATTGGAGAGAATGTTGTATCAGGCTGCCTCTCCTGCCTGTATGGCTCTACACTTAGACCACCGCACACTATATGATCAGACTGCAACCAGATTTTGGAAGAAATGGCACATTGCATTAATTATGACAATTTAAACAAGTAAAATTTTCTTCCTTGAGGTTAGGAATGAATATAGGAATACTAAAATCAAAATTTTCATTAACTGCAAGCCTTTAGGTGGGAGTAAGAGCCAAATCGACTTCAAATCGTAGCCAATTGCAAGATCGTTATGACGTCACTCCGATTCAGAATTGACTTTGTTTTTATACTTACAAGGAGGCTTGCAATAGCCCGTAGTTTCAACTTTAGTATTCAAACAACTGTTTAGAACTTTGGTCAGTATGATTTTCCAATGTTTGAATTCAAATCAAGTAATACAATCACACTTTTTTTCCAAAATCAGATCGCGGATAGATCGTGTAGTGTGCGGTGGGCTTAGCTTTTTTCACAGGTCAGATTGAATTCTTTTGAATTTGTGTGACTTGAGCTCCTGTTGAATTTAATTATTTATTCATTGTTTTTTTTGGGGGGGGGGGGTGGAGTACAAAATTTGGGATCGATGTGCACTGGACCCCAGTTAGTGTTGAGCACATCCACTTAGACTATTCTTTCCAGTGCATTAAGAATGAATACACTGTTTAACAATGTGAAACATCTTTTGTTCCTTTCCTCCATTACAAAAGAAAATTTGAAAATCTTTCTAAAGTGGCTTTGTTTAGAATATATATGAATTCTTCTCTCAAACTTTTCCTCATGTGCATAAAACTGTAGGCAGCTCCCAAAGCCTGTACAGCTAGCCATTTCAAACAGCTATGTGATGATACTTTTAAAGGGGGTACTCAATGCTGAAACAATGTTAGCTCATTTAAAAGAGCATGATTTTATAAGCAGAAAATCATCTGCCTAAAGTTTTTTAAAAAGTCGTGTTGCCAAGGAAACCCCCAAATGTGGTAAGATTTCAGGATATTTTTGACCCCTCAGCTGTGTCCCAGTTTCATCTGGGTACCCACTTTTACATCAAAATGACGTCAAACTGGGTACCTTGTCGCGCACTTCTAGTAAAATGCGCGCGAAGTATAATACATATTGTACAGTCCAGCGCGCAGCACAACTGCAGTGTGCGAAGCTGGGTACCCACTTTTACGTCATACCTCATACTCAAATTTTTTGGTCAACTCTTGACTTTTTATGAGAAAATTAGCCAAAATGCATTGATTTCGACTGAAAATCATCAAATTTTTAATGTTATTCTTCTTAGAATTCTATTCTCGATCATATATCCAAAAAAAAATTACCATTGTGTAATCACTTTAAAATGGACTTTACAAAATGACAACAGGGGGTGTTTCACAAAGCTGTGCATAAAGTTATGTATGACTTTAAGAACAACTTTAAATTATGAACAGCCCAAAGGAACGCCTAAAGTTTTTCCTTTTGCTTTTAATAGTAAAGTGAGACTGAACTTCTCACAATCACAATCTCAACTGAATTGTTGGCAAACACTGTGCTTCACATTAAAAATATTTTGTTATTAATGATAATGTTAATGTACATAGATATTTCAACTTTGGCGTATATATGGAATTAAATGTGATTAAATGGGATTGAGAATCCCATGTGGCTTTCCATATTCAAGTCATCTTTAAGTCATGCATAACTTTGTGTGCAGCTTTGTGTGAAACACCCCCCCCCCCCCACCCAGGTATGCTTTCATCCCTCATTAATGGATAATGAATAAAAACAGCCCTATGCCAAATAATGTATCATGCTAGTTAGAATATAGGAAAGAAACAAAAACAAAACAGAAGAGCATAAAGGGACATGATATTTGGCTACTGCCAAACAAATTTTGAACCCACAAAATGCTTTCACTTTTATTAGATGATAGTGCAGTTGGATTGCCACTATGTTTGTCTTATTTTAAAAACATTTTTTAACCTGCCACATAAACTGCAGCTGCATTTAATTTAATGATACCAATGATTTGAGGTCGTATCATTAATGGGTATCGTGTAATCGGGCAGTGGTGGTAGGAAATTTAGTACAAAAGAAAGTAGCCTTCTTTGAATAGATCAGAACAGTAAGATATGACATTTAAATGGTGGAAGTGTCTCACTAGCATTGTATGGAGAGACGATTAACGAAAACAGGATACTCTAATAGATTGATATTGAGATATTGATGAAATACAAAATCTATGCCGCTATTGGAAGGTTGTTCAATACTCGGAAATCATCCACATTTGTGTGTACACATTTTGATGCGATGAGAGAGATCATGATTTGTTTCTAAACAGATTCTTGCGATTCCATTTCAGATATATCTAGATGTGATGTATTAGCAAGTCTTGTGCATCATTTTTTTGTTGCCATGATAACTCTTCAAAATGAGTACTTAATGGGTTATTTTGTGATAAGATGCTTTGTTGACTTATATATTCATATTACTTTAAAACATGTTTCAAGATTTGCTGTACATATATTAAAGTGATCTTTTTATATTTTTATATTTCTGCCATGTAGTTGTATAAGGTCCTATGTTAAGGCTTGTTCACATATGAGGTGGCATACCCAAGCAGTAAACCTTTCATTTCTTGGTGCATATGTGAATGGCATATAGGGTGGCAAAAAACCCCAAAACAAAACATGCTATTAAAGCCACAGTGAACTGGCGCTCATGTAGCTCTGAAATGATGTATTTACAACAGCGCCAACTTGCGGCTACTCACAACCAGAGACTGTCTTAGAAACATTACACCCTTCTTGGCTTCTAGTGAACTGCCTTAGTCTGAATACATATACATTTTGACAGAGGTGTCTCAAAAATAAAGCTCCCGTTGACCAGAATGGTGCATGCTGGAAGAAAAAATCGGGACAGAATCAGTAGTTCAGGACTGAGATGGCGCTATTTCGAAATGTCATACAAGGGCGCCAGTTTGTTCTGGCTTTAATTTGTAAATCATCTTATTTGCCTCCTGACAGCAAAAAGGTGTAGACCAATCAAATTGTTGTTAAGTTAGCACAAATGTGATGTCGCAAGTTTGCGCAGCTTTTGGCAGAACTTTCTTTAATTTGAACATGAACCATTCACTTATGTGCTAAAAAACTGATGCATTCTCATTATGAGCGGTAAACAAAAACATGGTTTCTGTGGGGGTTTGCCACCGGGTATCTGAATAAGCCTTTATCGGTTGACTAATCTTTCATTCAAATTTACCTTTCCTTTGTTTATGAAGGAAAATGTATTTGAAATATAACCAGCAGTATTGTCTTTTTGTTATATGAATTCATCGGTTTATTCCTACGAGTGTAAACATTGAATAGTTGTGTGAATAAGGTAGTTTTTTTTTTGCCGTATAGACATTTTTAAGTGGAACATAAATTTTGGAGCCATTTGTGAAGGTAAACCATTTGGCATACTGTTAAAATATTTTGCAAAAAGTGGGGCAAAAAGTGGAGCATGCAAAATTTGAAATACTTCTGACATTTGAGCCAAAGTCACTTTCAATGTTATTTTGTCTGCCAAAAATGTTCCATACCATGGTTTTATAACTCTTCTGCCCTTCATAACTTCATCAGTAGTGTAAAATTTAGTCAATGATTCACATATTATATGTCACTCATTACTTGTTTATTTTGTCTTAAAACTGTTTATTTCTATGATTTCTAGATGACAACTTCATTGCTTGGTAAATGTGCCTTGATTTTTTTTAATTTTCCTATCTTTCTTTATTCAAATATTATTGTTTTTATGTTAAAGCTTCATGCAAAAGAAGTTGCGATCATAACATTGGCCTCCTTGTAATGGCAATTATGTTCTTATAAAGATACTAATGGTCATAGTGTATGATAATTGAATTGTTGCAACATAGGTTTGCATGTATTAATATATAGCACTCAAAGTGCAATCACACTCTCCTTTGTTCTTTACTAAACATTGCATTCATTACGAAAAATCCCTCGTTTAAAATAGACCCCACCACTTTAGCACATGATCCTATGCATCTTAGGTGGGGTATAGCTACCCGCTATCCAAAAGGCACGTTAAAAGTCTTATCAGTACTAGCATCTTCGCACGAGAGGTGGTTGTTTTGGATTACACCTGCACTCCTCATCATCTAATGTAATAGTGTTAACAAACTCTTAACACCGCACTGCCTGAAAGGAAATGTGAAGTAGGAAATGTATCTTTCACCTGTTTTAAGATATTGCCATGTCCAAAAGTCACTCATAATATAGATGATAACCAAAATTAAACTTCGAACGAAGCAAAATGACCCAGAAATTACGATTCTAACAACATTTTTAACTCCATAAACTAGCCCGTCGCGCGTGCACTAGGCATGTGTAGCCCCAGCGTGTTTCTCTTTCTCCCTTCCACTCTCTCGCTTTCTCTCTCTCTCATCAAACTGTGAAGGTCGATCGTTTCTTCGGCAAGTTGATTAAGTTGTTCAGCGCTTTTGTTTATTTAGGCTTACTGCAATCTCAGGTGCCTAGAAGTTGCAAAAATCAAATCGGGGTTTCCGTTCTAAACGATGGGTTTTCATCATGTTAATAGGCATATGTTTCTGCTCTAAACATACCAACTTCATTTCAGAGTGAATTTTCCTTCAGATATTGTTGGTTTAGATAGGTAACATTTTTGGAAGGCTAACATTATTTGTGCATTGCCATTACTGATATATTCATGTTGTATTTGTGTAAATATGTGATACCAGCAGTAAGACATCTATCTAACAGCAATTGAAAAAAGACTTGCAAAATTACAAAGTAATTATGGTATTGCCTAATGACAGTGGATGCTGTGGCTAAGTCTAGATGGGCAAAAATAAGGACTAGAAAATAAAAAAAGGACCACATTGAAGAGTTTTCAAAATGAATTCAAATAAGCAAATTTGTATAAAAATGAATTATGTAGCACTAAAAAAAAAAATTCCAAACTAACACTGTGTTCCCTTAAAATTAAACACGTTTTTTGTTAATTTATGTGACTCTTAAGAGGAGTGATTATGATTACTATAGCTAAGAATTATTATACTCTGCTATAAGTTTATATGATGAGACAAGTATCCATGCTATAGATCAGTTGTGTGATAAAATTTTCAAAATATCCAAGCGATTGGCATCTTTATTAGCAATTTGAGTAATTATTCTTAGGAGGGATTTCAACAGTTCTATCGTTTTTTATATAGTTACTCATCAGATACATAAGAAACTTGCATTTTCTAATGTCAACTTTACTTTAATGTGAAAGTAAATAGAATGTAATGGGAACTCTATGTTTTATTGATAGATATTATATTTCATATTCAGACGTTTATCTATACATGTATGATTCTGATAGTAATGCTGCATCTGTGCAGCAAATCTCTTTAAGAAGATGCTTTTGTCAACATTTATTATGTAGAGAAGATGTAGATTCAGTACTTAGATTATTATACATTTATAGGTTTATATTCTTTTTATTTCTGTTTGTCTCTCATCCATCTTAATCTTACACCATTTTTCATGCTTTATTTTGTTATTTACGTTTTTTCAAACAAATGTGTCATCCTTGCTTCATCAAAGTTAACTTTTTTTAACATCTCCCCTTCCATTTTATTCCATTTTTGCTTTATTACATCATTTACTACTTAAAAACTTTGAAAACAATAACGTTAAGCATTTTGAATTTACTATGTACAATAACAATACTACAGAATGAAATATCATTGTAAATATGGTGCAAACGAGGAAACATTTATAGCCTTATATAACTTGCATTACGAATTTTTGTCTGCTTAGTTTCCTGATGATGATAATGTTTAAAAGCAATGAGTTGGTAACTGGGTCAAATTATGGGATAATGATTATTGTAAGGTGATTTTGGTAGTGGTAATGATGACGATGATGATGGTTTCAGCAGGGGTGATGATGATGATTGTGAGCAGGCCCCTGAAGTTCCGCCATTTTGTCCAGATCCATTAGAAGGCTGGCCTAAGCACCATCAATATTCATGATCATAAATGAATAATTCATTTTGTAAGATGATTCCAACTAGTAGCATTTGTTTGTATGTGTTATGAAACATTACACGCATCATCTTACTGCATGCACAGTTAATGCACGTAAATGCGCAGTTAATGCACGTAAATGCGCAACAAATGCACTTTAAATCAAAGTGTTACAATAAAACTGATATGCACAAAAGTTATGAATAATGCAACAGTGTTATCGACATCATGGCGATAACGGGTGCTGATCGGCCCCTTCAAATGATCTGAAAGAGGCGGGGCCTAATGCCATTCGCGTAATGATATCCGGCGTGCTGCTTGTGGTTGTGGTGGTAGTGTTAGTAAGGATGATGATGATGATGATGGTGGTGGTGGTGGTGGTGGTGGTGGTGGTGGTGGTGATGGTGTGATGGTTACAATGGTGGTGGTAGCAGGGCTGATGCTGATTGATGATGATGGACAGATAATGGTGATGATGTGGTGATGGTGATCATGAGGTGGTGATGGTGATAACACTGATGATGATAAAGTGATGATGGTGATAATATTGATGAGGATGATGACTAGAAGGTAATGATTGATGGTGATGCTAATGATGATAATGGTGACTATTGATGAGGAAGTTGGAGAGTGTGCAGAGGCGAGCAACTAAAATGATTCCAGGATTTAGAAATATGTCTTATGGTGAACACCTCATGAAACTCAAACTGCCAACTCTTGCTCATAGGCGTAGGAGGGGTGACATGATCGATGTTTTCAAATATTTGACAGGAGTGTATGACACTCAACATGATCTTTTTTACTTGGCCCACAGGAAGTCTAGAGGTCACAAAATGAAACTGGACAAGCAATATTCTCGGCTTGATTTGAGGAAATATTTATTCCGCAACAGAGTTGTCGATTTATGGAATAGTCTCCCTGAATGTATCATCTCAGCGACTTCTGGGGAGCGTTTCATGAAAGGACTTGTCGGATGTTTTATCCGACAAAGTCTGTTTTATCTGACAGTTGCCATAGTAAGGATGCTTCTCAGCCAATCAAAATCAAGGAAAGATGTCAGATCTGACAACTTGTCAGACAACAAATGTTGATGAAACGCCCCCCTGTAAACTGCTTTAAGAATAGACTAGATAAATACTGGTCTAAAAACCATGATCATGTCTATGAGCCTGTATAGGCTGTATGATTCCTACACACTTTTTGTCCTTTCCCACATATTCAACTTGATAAGCCGAGGAAAATGTATAATCTTTTGTGATCGCAAGTTACGATCGATGAACAGGCAGTGTCCTATATCATCGTGACATTAATAAAGTAAGTAAGTAAAGTATGATGATGATGATGATGATGATGATGATGACGATGATGATGGTGATGATGATGACGACAGTAATAATATTAATGATGATACTGAAATTCGTTGAACCATTACAAAAATTCTTGTACGCATGTAGCCAGGCGCCGATCCAGGGGGGGGGGGGGGGGGGGGGGGGGGGGGGGGGGCGAGCGGGCCTCGGCCCCCAGACCCAAAATTTGTGTTTTTCAGCCCATTTTTGACCATTTTGGGTACCTTGCCCCCCCCCCCCCGAAAAAAGAAGAACGACGAAATGGGAAATGTAATGTACAATTTTTTTTTTTTTTTTTTTTTTTTTTTTTTTTGCTTGTCGCGAAATTTTTGGATCTGTAACAGGATAATAGGATACGCCTACTCCCCTTTACGACACACGCAAAAAAAAAATTTATGCCCCCCCCCCCCTTCCCGCTTATCAGCTCTCCGCGACCGGGAGTTGACTGCCGGAATGTAATGTAGAACCTTTTTTTTTTTAGTCGCTTGATTACAAAAAAAAATTTCCATGGCCATGCCCCCCCCCCCCCCCTCATCAAATTCTGGATCCGCGGCTGCATGTAGCAACATCAACAGTGGTTCAACAGTGGTTCTCTTACATGAATGATAAGCATATGACTGCATACACTGAACACAATAAAATTACTTTCGAAAAATCAACTCAAGTGCGGTTTCGAAAGCATATGTATTGCCCATACAAATCATGTTCGGATTTCGTAATAAGCCACTGTAAAGTCCGCACATTTCTAAAGGTGACAGACAGCTAGGCTATTGAAGTTGATTTCAGTTTTAGAAAGCAGTTTTTATCATGTTAATTTGTAAAAATTTGCATCTATTGTGCTTCCAGCGAGGAAAAATGGTATTATTTTCCTCTGTTGGCGTATAATGATGATAATGGTGCTCCCCATTCATTCATGGTCGAAGTGATGGTGATGGTGATGATGAAGATGAGCGCAACGGTAACTTGGGCGTTCTTGGACAGGAAGGTGAGACAGACGATCCGCATTTCATATCACAGCCCCTCCATCCTACCGTACATCCATCCAGACAAGTTCTCTTGGATAGCATTCGGCCACTCAGAGTGCTGGTACATCCAGTGATTTCTTCTTGATTACACTCGTCTCTGCCGATCTCCTGACCTTCAAGATGTCCTTGAAAACCAAAGGATAATCGTTTTCCTCTTCTTCTTTCTCCTTATCAAAGCCACCCTCCCTGGCGTAGCCTAACATCAGCACCATAGTCTGGGCGTAGTTCCGCGGCCACCCTTTCCACGACAAGCTAGCTAGCGCAGTGAAGTTTTCCTGGTAATAAAGATAATGATATCAATGAGGTGGAGGAGGAGGAGGAGGAGGAGGAGGAGAAGAAGGATTATGAAAATAATGATAATGATATTGATAATAATAATATTGATAATAATAATAATGATAATAATAAAATGATAATGATGATGATGATGATGATGATGATGAAAATAAACGATAATGATATTGATGATAATAATGATAATAATAAAATGATGATGATGATGAAAATGATGAAAATGATAAGGATATTGATGATAATAATGATAATAAAATGATGATGATGATGATGATGAAAATAATGATAAGGATATTGATGATAATAATGATAATAATAAAATGATGATGATGATGATGATGATGAAAATAATGATATTGATGATAATAATGATAGTGATAAAATGATAAAAAACAAGAAAACTAATAATTATGATTATATATAATACATAATATGCAACTCAATTTAAACAAAATCACTCAGAGTTTTAAAACAACAAGGAAAAGAAAAGGGCTTTAGTTTACTATTCAGGGAAGAGGTATGTTTTTAAGAGTTTCTTAAATTGATCTGAAGAATTTTCTGCATTAATAAACAAGGAAATATTGTTTAATTCTTGATATGCAGTTGCAGATGAGATGGATTGAAATAGATAAATCCCTGATAAATGCAGTTTACATGATTATGCATCATTATTAATTGAAATCAACTACGACAAATTCTTTAAAAGAATGAATTTAGTCTGAACGATTTGCATCGTAACCATGAACCATAAGAACTTACAGATATAACCTAATCATTTTACTGAATTCGATGAGGAGAAATATTTCACCTTCAAATCATGCGCCTCAACCAACGACACGTTCATCAAAGATCCCGCGCAGATCGTGAAGAACATGTAGCAGCACCAGCGGAGCAGCGCCGAATCGTTGTACGTCTTGAGAATGTCGGCGATTATGGAGACGACGCCCAGGGCTCGGAACCGTTCGCCATGGTCGCGGTGACCCCGGTAGATCTCGCTGAGGGACCGAACGATCTGTGTGCGGACCGCGATGCTGGTCTCCTTTTCGATGAGGTAACCGAGTAGGACTTCGAGAAAGGAGGCGGCGCACTTGGCAGCATCGGGACCGCCTGCAGGAGAGAGAGAGAGAGAGGGGGGGATGAATAATTAAGAAAGGGAGAAAGTTAAATACGGATGAGGAGGACGAGTTAGCAAGGGAGAGAGGGAGAGAGGGAGCAAAAAGTAAGAGCAAAAAATAGAAGGAGAGGCGGCTGCATGGGAATGACAGTTTGGTGATAAGGATGCCTGTTCATTTGATCGGTCACTTTAACGGTTTTTCTTCTACTACAGAAAAGTTTTTAATGAATTGTCTTAAACAGTCGCTGACATTATATACCCAGTTGTTGGGTGTCCGGACAGGTTGTTTATCCGGACAGTCGATTTTGAACAGCCAATTGAAAAAGTTCACAAGCAAAATCTCTTAAATTTCTTAGCACAAATGTTAGACAATATTACAGAGAACAAATATTGATGATGATTAGCACTAATCAGTCCATATTTTTTGTTTAATCCAAAGACAAAAAAGAAGGCTTCATTTTTGTTACGTGTCCGGACACCCAACCCCCATCCTACGGGCCTATAGAGAAATACTGATCAATAAAGTCCACTATATCCGCAGCATTCTGCAAGGATCGACAAAATGATAGAACCATGCAAATTTTCGTACAAGAGAAGAGGTTGTCTTCAATATCGACCGGCCGATTGGTTGATTTGTAGATGAAAATAATTCCTTCGGTAAAAAGATAAACAGTTGGTAACACTGTATGCTCCAATGACCATTGATACTGGAAATTATTTAAATAAAACGGTTTTGGAAGTGAGTGAACGAGAATAATGAGGTCTAGTTCCAGGGGGTGTTTCATCAAGTGTCTTGTCAGTGATATTTACTGACAAATTTGCTCTCAGCCAATCAGATGCAAGGATTTCAGTAGCTTATAACATTTGTCGGTAAACATCACTGATAAGAAACTTGATGAAACGCTCCCCAGAACTAGCAATGAAAAAGAAAACACTTATCCCAAAGCTCTTCTCTTGGAGTACAGAAGAGAAACCAAAAAGCAAAGCAAAGCAAAGCTCTTATGGAGGAAGCTATAGGAAGACATACCGGCCCAGGCAAGGTGCCCTATTCTCCGTATCGCATCCGCCATGACATCAGGGTCTGTTCCTACTCCCAGGTCCTTACTGGCAATGAGAATCTCTCTCTTGTATCGGTTGGTCTCGTTCTCCCACTGGGTGTCGCCACGCCCCTCTCCACCGGAAGCAAACGTGTGCCACGTCTTCTCGACCCCCTGGACCACGGCTCGCCGGACAGATCGGAACATGGTAGATCAAGGGAGCACAGTCACCTGGCGAGTACGAAAATGGAGAAAATTAGTGGGTATGAAATCATACTTTTTATCGCTTGCATGAGTGAGTTTTCTCAATCGAATGATTATTAATTAAAACTAAGCGCATGCGCGTCTGGTGTATTACGCAACACATATTATGGCGCGCTGTCTAATTCGCGCACAATATCGCATTGCAAAATAAATTTTAAAAACTTTGCACAAATATACTGCACATATATGGCCCATATACATACCCTGCCGAAGTGAGTGTGCCATACTCGTGCCCCGGCCCCATGCAGCACCTATCGGGCACTCTTCGATTTATTGATATATGCAGCACGTGCACAGGGGCGTTTATATCCACTTTCGGACATTATTTTTAGGGATTGAGAGAGAGGGAGGAGCTATGTGGCAGGGGCCGGGTCAAGTTGGTCGCTGAGCTATTCGCGTCGCTTAGGTCTAAAATATTACGACCAACATTTCTGAGAAATTGGGTTTTTTGGTGCCCTATGTCTGCGCATACGCGTAACTGTGCGATTCTAACATCACAAAAGACTCAACGTACACAAAATCTTCATGTCATTTTAATTATCTCTGTTAGTATTAAAAATGTGTAAATTATGAGAAAGTATGTCTTTTCTTTCACTTGCCTTGAAATGCTACCTTTCATACCAAAATTCCGAAATGCGTGTAAAGTAAATGAATGCGCAGACATGGAATCTTCGGGGTTTGGGTTTTTTTTTTTTTCAATGTGAAACTGACACCATCGTCTTGCTCTTTACTGGAATTTCGGTGAGATTTTCGGCACACTTACTCTCTAGAATATGAGGACTAAAATGTGATCAGCCATTAGAGGAATACAAAAAAAAAAAAAAAAAAAAAAGCTTGTCAATTTCAAGTGAAATTTTAGGTGCGCAGACAAAGGGCCCCCATCATAATACCTAACCTATCTATTGCAATGAATTTATCAAAGTCACATGACATGATAGATAGTAGGTTTTTTTTTTTCTAACTGATCATATTCAAGTCTTTGAGGTATAACATCGCGATCGAGACACTGTACCTTCCGAAAAACTACCCCAACTTTTTATTTCTCGTCAAAACAAACACTTCATTGACTCACTGTTTTCCCCGAACAACGGCCATGATTTGAATAAGTCTGTAAAAGACATTTTGTCCATTCACCTTTTGAAAGTGAGCGGAGTTTGCCCCGCATTACGCGCCGCTCCGCTGGTCATCCATTGTTGAGTGGAAAGCCTTGTTCGTAAAGCTCAGCGCGCGCAACGATGACGTCAGAGTGGGGGGGGGGGCCTTTCCCCAGGGTTTGGTTACGAGAAAGACGAAATCCACGCCCACTCGTCAAGGTTTCATGCACTGAACGGTCATCAACAGAAAACAAAGAAAAAAAGTAACATTACAATGATGATAGGAGTAAGAAATCGAGTCAATGAGCGGTGTCGAGGAACGGGGGTGATTATCAAGGGGGGGGGGCGGCACATCAATTGACATATTAAGATACACATAATCTGATGTCGGGGAAACTGCTCAAATTCACCATCGGAGCTATGCCCCTATGACGAAACAACAGCAGCAATGATAGCTACAGCAACAAAAAACAAAAGCAACATCAAAAGCAGCAACAACTACTGTAGCGACAGCTTTAAGTTCCTAATATTATGGGTACTAAAGAATTTTATAAAATTGATTCATTGCCTATATTTCTGCATAAACAGAAATGAGACGGAGTTTAACGTGAGAGAAAGAGAGACAGAGAGAGAGAGAGAGAGAGAGCAAAGAAAAAATAGTCGAAATCTAGGCAGCTACCAACAAAATTCTCATTTAAATGAGATCAAGGAATTCTATGAAATTTAACATTGATTTCCTTTTTACCATGTTGATATTGATTCCAGTTAATATCTGGAAGAAAAGCATAAAATTACGGTTTTGTCTTTCTATAGCCTCTACCGCAAAATTTAGATGTTGAGAAACCACCTATCCAAAATACCAGAGTTCCACCCCCAACATACCAATGACAACCCAAATATTACCCCTCTCACCCACCTGGGACCCTAAACCCGCACTAGATCGGAAGAAAATAAACGATTATTGCCAACAAACTCCTGAAATAAATCCTTATGAAATATTCCTTTCCCTGAGAAGACTGACGTATAGATTATCATCATGTCTCATCTTTCGTCATATTGAATAGTCTAATTTTCAGACATTATCTGACCTGGAGCAGAGTGGCTCAAAATCTGACCATTTAGGGGCACTAGATGTGTGATTGAGGGGGGGGGGGTAATTAATTCTCGGTAGATGAAATGCTAACAGGGACAGCAAGGTGTCAGAAACTGTTATATCATCTTTTAAGATTTTTTAATTTTTAAAAAAATATTTTCCCATTTCCCTTTTTTCTCCTCATCATGCCTTCCTCTATCAATAATTTTCCTTTCGATTGAGCAGGTTGAGGGAGGGACTCCATCCTTGTAGGGCCTACTCCTTTAGCTAGGCCTCCGCATTTATTATATTTTTTGTAATTCATATACAGTGTTTTTTCTGTTTTCGCATACTTTATTCAGCATGGAGCATCTTAACTATGACCCCTTTTACACCAAACCTTGGGCCGCGGCCCGGCCTTGGTGTAAAAGGTCAAAAATCAAATGCGGGGCCAAATGCGTGGCCAATTTCGGCCCAGCTCTGGAGGTAGTCTCGGCGTAGGTAAAAAAACAGGTGAAGTGCAATTAGTGTGATAATAATGTAGTATATTCTGCTAGCCCAAGGCGGAAAGTCGCGATTCTCTTCGTCTTGTTCTAATAATTTACGAATTCCGCTCCATTCGTCTCTCTTATTGACGCCACTCTTGCAAAAAAAAATTGTTTCAAAACATGAATATATTGTGGTGGAAGATAATAATGACCTTTTTATAAAATTCATTATTGAAGAAGTTCTGGAATAGAACTAATTTTCAATTTATCACTATTTTTTCTTCATTTTTTTTTTTTTTTTTTTTTTGCGACGATATTTTTTGAGGATGAATGTAGGAATGATGTACGAGGATGCCCTTGAAAATGACTGGCTGAGAGGCGCCGGAATGTCCATCCTACTGAGAGACTATCCACGGTTGCCGTGGAAACGCTTGAAACCGAACCCTATACATATAATGTAGTATTTTGACGACGGTGATTCCTGGCTCCGACTATAGCCGGACAAACTTTTTAAAGTATGAATATTTGGGGAAAAGTATATTGAGAAAGAAGAAAAATGAGGGATTGGATGAACACAAGTGATATATCAATGGGAGATGAATTTTCATCTATTGTAACGATTATGGTAATTCATTTGCACGTTTACATCATAGTGATAGTGGTAATGATGGCGATGATGGTGTTGGTGGTGACGATGATGACGACGATGACGATAGTGATGGCGATGTTGTTGATGATAATGTTGACGACGACGATGATGATGCACCTTATAATGATAATGATGATAATAATGATGATGATGATGCTGCTGTTGAGAATAATAATGTGCCCTTATAAAGATTTCACTGATTGCACCTGCAAAGTTTGATAAATTTTTATTTCCTTTCTTTCTCATTTCTCTTTCTTTTTCTTTCTCTTTATCCCTTTTTTCTCACGTTTTCATTTGACATGCATAAAAATCATGTAAGAGTTTTTTTTTTTGAAGAGGAATTTTTCCTCGTAGTTTGTATGTCAGTAGAACCAGAACACAGTCTAAAGATTTGTAGCCATTATTTCTAGCCAGACACAATCTGTCAATGACATTGGTGAGATTTTGATTATATCTTTTTAATAGAGTGCATATATCCTATGCACTATTATTATCATTATCCTGTTTTATATTGTAAGGAAGGAATATAATTTGTATGTTGTTGTATTAATTTGTGTAAACTATCTCAGCTAACCCAGATTATCTGTGGTAGATATATGTCTACTGTCAAGGGCTCGAGGTCGTTTGATGAATCCCTCTACGGCTTGATTTTACAGACACCAAATATTATGGTCATTCATCTTTTGTGAGCTCCAGCCCCGACCCACCCAATCCCAGAGTTAAACGATGAGTGATCCTAGTCTCACACGCCCTTTAACGGGCATTCTGGGTAGGGTGATGAACACCGGTGGCGTAGTGTGGGTACATGTATTGAAGGGGCACAGGGGTATCATGAAGGGGGCACGGGTATCATGAGGGGCGGATAAAGGGGCACCGTTCTTGCTCAAAGGATAAAATGAAAATTAACATGGAAATGTGATCTCTACTTATTTATGCATTGTCATCGAATAAATGTTTGTCCTGACAATTCAACAGCTAGCTAGAGAGACTTGCCCGACATAGCAATGGGTAATGTAGGCAAAGTGGATTTTATCCTTCCTTATTATGTAGAGGTTGGTTGGTTCTTAGGAGAAACGTGCATAAAACTGAAATACACCAGAAATATGGGAGGGGTCCCAGCGTTTTCTTGTTATTCCCTATAACCCCTTCCCTTTACCCTTTTCTCTCCATTTTCGACTCCCCCCCCCCCCTCTCTCTCTCTCTCTCTCTCTCTCTCTCTCTCTCTCTGTCTCTCTCTCTCTCTGTGTATCTTAGCATTGTTTCCCACAATTTGATGGGGGTGCGCCCCTCCGTACCCCCACTATACCTACGCTAGTGATGAGCACAAATCTTTGGGGTCCATCTACCAATAATATACCACTGGGATTGGAAAGCGGGGAAAATCCCAGACAAAAAATGGAAGGAAGTTAACATTTTGACCCGTCTGATTGCCCATGTCATAAAATGGGAAGTCTGACGTTCTTTGGGGGATTTATGATGTTCAACTTCATGTCAGGAATATCTCAATAGTGGATCGTCCGAATAACGGTTCTTATAATAGACCTACAATACATTCACGATTGTTCATGAAGAAACACTCGAAGATGTGAAAATGTAGGCAACTTAAGAGTGTCGTTTTTAAAGGAGGATGGCTCCAAATCCGAAAATTTCCGCAGGCAAAACAAATATTGATAAACAATGATCAAACAAAGACACCCACCAACAACGGCAACAACCGCAAAAACATAACAAAACAACGCAAACAAAGTGATTACATTGTCACATTTTCAGATGCCTTTTAAAAATTCAATTTTAGGTTGAAAAATTGAAAGGGGCACATTTAGGGGTCGTGTATTCGTACGCCTTTTAAGGGGAAACATGGGACGAGTTTGCCTCCCTAAATCTTCCAGTGGTCTCAGCTGTTTAGCATCTTTCGTCCAGTTATCCGCAAGGCTTGTCCAGGGCACCATGGCGGTGTGTACTTTTGAAGGTTAGTCAGGTGCAGAGAGACGACTGACTGACTGCCATCCTCCCTGAAATCGTCTAACTGATGAGAGTTTTCCGATCTGATGTCTTTGTAAGAATTTTCTTAATTTCCGTCCTGTATAGGAGTTACATCTCCCTGTCTACCAACGAAAGTAAACTAACTAGTGTATAAAGAGTACAAACTCCCCCCGAAGTAATCATGAAAATATGGACAAAGCATCACCTGATCACACATGACAAGATGACCGGCAGCCTAAGAACCTGATTATAATATGTCAGTGTGTTGAAGATGTTAAAGTTTTATAGAAGGCCTACGGAATCCGCATGTCGATCTCAAAGCCCGTTGGTCTCATGGGCTTTGACTCATGTGGGCATTCATAGAAACAAAAATCCCATTTGAATCAAGCTTGAAATTTAGGTAGGGGAAATGGGGCATTTGGGAAGGACGCCCTTCCAAATACAAAAATGTTTTGAAATTTAAAAAAAATAGACCGGGAGACAAAGGTAATTAAAAATCAGTCAAAAGTGGAAAATATTTCGAAGAACTCAGGTCAGCCCCCTTCCAAAATCATTTCTCTATGATTATGCAAACAAGTGGTTCTAAAATTAAGATATGCTCCTATACATCTTATACATGCGAGTGTAAATGATTCGCGGACCAAACTGCACTAAAATTTGTAACGCGGACGTTTCTCGATAAGGATCCCCAGTGGACCCCTGGTGGAGCCAGCAAGTCTACAGAAATGAAAGGTAAATAGTCGGTGATGTTTGGTGTTGGGACCTGACCCACTGTTTATCACTTTACAGCAGACAGGTGAGTGCTCCTCCTCTAAAAATAAACCCGATCAGGTTTGACCGAGAAAGGTAAAGTTCATTCGAGACAGGATTCTTTGGACTCAGGTTGGAAGATTGCAAGATGATTCTAAAGCTTTCTACAAATTGTATCGATGAAAAAGAAGGAGACGCACGATTTATTAGATAATTTCTATTTTTCAAAATAGAATTGTGATTAGCGACAAATCCAACATCAGATTAAGAAATTATAATCAATCAATTTGATTTCTAAATCTATGAGATTAATATTTTTAATCGAATTTTGGATTTGTACCTAATTCAAGTCGAAGAAATTTAGAGTGTAGAAAACCTGACTGCAGTTTTTTTTTTTAAAGGGGCCAGCCTGTGAGGTATGTAGAAATAGAAAAATGTAGGGTGGGTTTTAGTTAAAATGTATCCCAGCAGATCCGCGTGCCGTGCTACCTGTAGAATAGTTGATTTCTCTCTCTCTCTCTCTCTCTCTCTCTCTCTTTGGTATTTGGCTTCATCCTGTACTTAATACACCACTGACTTTTGTTATTCAGGGTGACTACCCCTGTCTAAAGTTCTACAAAGCGGGAGATGGGAACAGCAGGGGAGGGGGGGGGGATACTTCTAAAAAATAGCTTAACATTACCCTGTATAGTCTCCTTCAAGCACATAAGTATTTTCTTGCATTCACATATCTCTGTTCACCTATCTCTTTCTCCCACTGCTTGAGGGGACATCGCAAAGGTTGATGATCGTTACCTGGGCGATGATGATGTCACGAGATATACCTGGGCATCCGCGGGGTCACTGACCAGACTTCATGACACGCATGCGCAGATACTCATCGCTCCCGACGGACCAATTACAAGTTCATTACGGGTTTATAGTTATGCATCGTGAATTTGAAGACGGGGGTGGTTTCGCAAAAGTGACAATTAACTAAGGTTCCCGATGGACTTATTGTTAAGTTAAACCAAGATTTTGGGGTTGAAGTGATATAAAGAAGTGATATTTCTTACCGTAAATCACCGACGACTAATGAAGAAACATGCGGTTATAATGGAAGAGAAATTACGAGCATGATGATGTTCTGCGGTTTCGGGAGCGATGAGAGGATTTTAATTGGGTTTCGATCAAAATTCAGTGGGTCTTATTGCATTTAGATTGAAATCCATCCTCATATCTATGCATTCCTTCAATGAAAACGTTTAACCTTCATATCGAAGAATTAATTCTGTCTATTGTTGATCACTACTGATTACGACGATGATGACGACGACGACGATAATGATGATGTGATGATACGATGATGATGATGATGATGATGATGATGATGATGATGATGATGATGATGATGATGATGATATCAATGTTGGAAAAGATAATAGTGATGCATATAATTTATATGCGGAAAAATTTTGTTCAAGTGATTTAAGACGGAAAAAATCAAATGAAATAAAAGCAAATCAAACGATTCCGATCGAATTATTGTTTCTTTCATCCCTGATTTTTTTTCTAAAAAAAAGAGAATAATCATAGTGACTAGGGTAAGTTGATCTTGATAGTCACGGTTGATCTTCCATTATCCTTTTCCACATTCGACGGCACCATTATAAATCGGATTTATATATCCTTAATTCTTATCAAGTTACACTTTGAAGCTACACAAAATATTTTACAATATGCAAGATGGGAGGTGGAGGTGCCGTGGTTCAGTGGTTTAAGGCGCTTGACTGGAGACGCGAGAATCGGGGGTTCGATCCCCGGCACGGCACTTATGCCCTTGAGCAAGTCATTTTATCTACATCGCTCTTTCACCGTACATCAAATAAATCAACGTGCTATAGGCATATTGTTACCAACGTGTGCATGTGTGTTTAAAAAAAAAGAAGATGGATGGGTATGGTGAGAACAGATTTTTGAATCAGTAAATAGTTCAGCAATATTTAGTTAAAACCCCTACTTTAGTACTTCCAATATAGCAATAGTTTAACTCATGCCGGTACAGAATTGTATCGTTACAAGAAGTTTGATATAAATTCGATTAGTCGTTATGGATATGATATGGGGAAATCTGCGATGCCTAAGAAAGAGAAAATGGCGTGATGACAAAAATATTGAAAAGGTGAGAAAAAATTAAATTTGAAAGGCAGGTTTGAAGATAGAATAAGAGAATGATAATAATCATGCTGATAATGATAATAATGATGATGATAATAATGATGATGATAATAATAATGATAATAATAATAATAATAATAATGATAATAATAATGATAATAATAATGATAATGATAATGATAATAATAATGATAATAACGACGACGACGACGACGATGATGATAGTAATGATAATGATAATAATATTAATAATAATTGGGTTTTATTCACCCAGGGCAGTCATATCAGTACTTGCTCTTCCTGCGAGCCCTGCAATTATTATTTCAGCAATACCAGGTATCCATTTAGTACACCTGGGGCCCGTTGCATAAAACTTTTGTCGGAGTTTTTTATGGCAAAATTTGAGGAAACTACGGCACAAAAAATATTGCCATAGTTTTTTAGTACATAAAAATTTGCCAGAACTTTTTTTGCCAGAAAAAAAGTCTGGCAAAAGTTTTATGCAACAGGCCCCTGGATAGAGAGGGTGCACGTGAGCAAAACACCTTGTCCAAGGTTGTAAGCTCCGGGCGAGGATCGAACCCAGGACCTCTAGTATGAGAGACAAGAGCCCTCAGCACTATGCCACAATGCTCCCACAAGAAGAGCAAAGAGAAAAGAGAAAGGGTTCAATCTAAAAATAATCGTACTTCAAGGTTGTCTTTGATTATTGTATTATTCAAAACTGTGGTGATTTGACCGTTTTCACTTTGTAGGTCAAAATCTGTCTTCGTTTTTCTATTATTAGAAGGTTAATTTCTGATTAGAAATACAGAAGACGAAATGACTCTCACAGAATTCAGAACACTCTTCTTGAAATCAAGAAAACTTGCACATTATCGTTGATATTTTATGGATTTGAGGTTAAGCCTGATATTTCAATTACCGTTTTGTGACGCACAAAGAATATGGAGCAATGGTTTGTAAAGAAGAGAAAACGAAAAAAACACCTGATGTGTTAGGTTAATGCGGACGGGGAAATAATAACATTGTTTTTAAAAATTGTGCTTTTCTCTTATGGTCCACTTTTAGCCCGCCGCAGCGTCCTGTCAACGCCCGGTGTGAAATCAAACTATTTGTTTGCCTTGCAAATCCAAACCAGCTCCATTTTCTTGCATCGTAAACTACTTTTTACAAATCCTGAAATCTACTTTAATGACTTAATAGTTGTAGGATTAAGTGTATAACGGAAGGTGTTTTATTGCGACATTTCGTTATATTGGGAAGCTTATTTCAAGGTAGGCCTACTCTGAAAAAAAAAGAGGACAAAAATCAGGACGATCAAAATAAGTATATAAGGCCAAATAAAACTAATTCCTAGTTTCTCGACCGCTCCTCTTCCCTCTTTTCGGCCTGCCTCAAAATTTTTGCTTTTTGTTCTAAAATGAAATTAATTTCCATCTGAGTATATCTGGACAATGAGGTGACAAGAAAAAATGACATTAATACCACGTTTTACATTGTTTTGAGCTTCTTAACTTAAAATAAAATTGAAAAGGGGAAATTTGTGTTAGATAATTTTTACGTAAAAGAAAAATATCAGTTATGAAACATGAAACTCCCTCCCCAAATTGAAACTATCAGGACGAGAAACTAGAAATCAATTTTACTTGGTCTAATGCAACTATATGTCTAGATCATAGAAATGGCGTGAGCACTACTGAGCAGGACCGGAAATTGAATAACAAAAGTAAAAGAATAACTAAGAAAGCAAACTAGACACCAATGAATGTTATATTACAGCTTATAAGGACAATGCAAGGTGACGAGACCTAGATTATTTATTCCGTTTTGCACTATTGAAAGAAGCCAGTGTTGACCAAGTTATTACCTTTCGACATTTTATTCCAGTTCCATTCAATTCAAATTTATTAATCATGAACAAAAATAAAGATACATTGGCATAAAAATCCTTTTCCGGCTGATTCTGCAATTATAACAAAACATTAATCAAATGCAAACTGTAAATTCATATAAAATCAGGAGTAAATATATAGTACCCAGTAGGACATGAATATAAATAATTTAACATGAAATACAATGCTGTGCAGACTACAAAAAGAAAACATACAACAGCAGAAGACATTTTGATATCATAATAAAATATTGTCTGATAAGTTAAACGTGGATAAATCAACATTAGTGAAAGGTTCAACTCTGCCTTTTAGACTTGCAGACATACTTTTTGCAATATGAAAAATAGAGGACGAGCACAGATGGTTTCGCCTATGAGGTTGTCATTCCTGTTTGGACTGGACGGTATATGTTTCTTTAAATGGTCACCCAGATATATGGGCGTTATGTTTGGAACTTATATTCATGTTGTATGGGAGCCCCGATGGGAGCATCGTGGTAAGTCGCTAAAGACTCTTGCCTCTCATACGCGAGGTCCTGGGTTCGATGCTTGCTTTGTGCTTACATCCTTGGTCAAGGCATGTTGCCTACATTTGTGTCCCCCCCCCCCCCCCTCTCTCTCTCTCTCTCTTTTGACCCAGTTGTAATAAATGGGTACCTAGCAATGCTGGGTTACTCTCTTCCAAAAAAAAAAAAGAAAAGAGTGAACGCATTCACTCTGTTAGAGGCAAATTTAAGAAAAGAGTGAATTTAGAATGAATTAGGAGTGAATTAAGAGTAAAAATTGTGATATTCACTCTTTATTCACTCTTTTAAGGGTGACCTCAGGGATCACTCAAAATCCTTGAGTGATCTCTGAGGTCACCCCTAAAAAAGTGAATATCACAACTTTTACTCTTAATTCACTCTAAATGCACTCTTTTCTTAAATTCCCTCTCAGCAGAATGAATTCGTTCACTCTTTTTTTTTTTTTTTTAAATTTTTAAGAGAGTAATGATGATATCTGCAGGGTCCGTAAGAAGAGCAGTAGTAACACTGGAAATGGCAACTCTGGGTAAACACTCCATTATTATTATCCTTTTAATCCGTCGCAGACTGTATTTATGTCGTAATGATCTATGCATTAACAATTTGTTGCAAGCACTGAAGGATAAAATGAAGACCTTATATATGTCTTGAAAAGTAATGCAAAATTGATAAAGGCGAAGGGCATGTAAACTCTAGTGATTTGCATGATTCCCGTCGCTGACCCTAACCAGTGCACAGTATACTTTTGCGCCACCTACTGTTGGAAAGCGAAGGCATACGAGCTAACCTGGAATCGGAAAGCAAACATGATGCCTTTCCATTTTCTTCTTTACACACTCTCGTTTTACGACAACCACCACCAGCATCAGCATCGCCTCTTTTCCTCTCAACATCATCATACCACCAGCACAATTACCACCATCGTCATCTTATCATCATCACCATCATCATTATAATCTTCATTATCATCATCACCACCATGCACAACCACCACCACCACTACCACCATCACCACCACCACCTCCACCACCACGAAAAATACCACCACCACCACAACTACCACCAGTCCACCACTAAAATTACTACCACCGCCACCACCAAAAACACCACCACCGCCACCACCAAGGCTACCACTACCACCATCACCACAACCATCACACCATCGTGTGCCCGTGACTTACAGCAAAGTAGTATACCTATGCGGCTATTTCTACCAAATGGGAGGGTGATAAATTCAATAACAGTGTATAACTCGATGGCAGTAAGATTGGCCTCCACCCCCTCTCCTCTTCTTCCTCCTCCTCCTCCTCCTCCTCCTTCTCCCCTTCCTCCTCCTTACCACCACCAGCACCACCACAAAAGTACCCATACCATCTGCATCACCATTACCATTACCACAACCATTACTACTACCACCACCACCACCACCACCACCACCACCACCACCACCACCACCACCACCACCACCATCGTTATCACCATCATCATGATCATGATCATGATGATGATGATCATGATCATGATGATGATGATATCATCATGATCATCATGATGATCATGATCATCATCATCATCATCATTCCCACCACCACCACCATCATCATTTTTATCGTCATCATCATTGCCATCATCATTAGCATTATTAATTACATCATCTTCATCATCATGTTTAATATGCACAACACCGTGTGACCGTGACTTCACTCAAAGTACTAATATGCTGATACCTGTACTTGTTGGAGGGGGGGGGGGTGAGGATGTTGATAAGCTCAATGTCAGCGTATAACTCGATTACGGAAGGATTAATCGCGGTTTGATGTGCGTGAGGACCATGCTGATGGATAAGATTGACCCGGGGTCATGTCAAAGGTCAAGTCATGGATCATGTGCCTAAGGGATCGAGGGGGGGGGGGATTGTGTGCGGGTGTGGGCACGAGCGTGTAAGAGGGAGAGAGATAAAGAGGAAAAAAAAGAAAGAAGGAGAAGGTGGGGGAAAGTGATGATAAAGAAAGAGAGAGAGGGAGAGAGAATGAGAGGGAGAAAGACTGAGAGAGATGAAGAGGGAGAGAGATAGAGGTAAAAGGAGCAGAAAGAGAAATGACGGTGGAGAGGGGGGAGGGCGATCATAGTGAGATGGAAGTGGAGAGAGAGGGGGAAAGAGAGAGAGAGAGAGAGAGAGAGAGAGAGAGAGAGAGAGCTAAAGCAAGAGGGAGATGGAGAGATAGAGAGGGAGAGAGGAAGATAGGGGTAGGAGATGTCAAACAAACTCACCAACTTCTCCCAGTTAGATTAATATAGTTTTATACCACCCCTCCTGAAACAGAATGAACTATGAATATTTTTTTTGAAGAAACACACGCACACGTTGGTACCAATATGCCTATAGCACGTTAGATTTATTTGATGTACGATAAAAACAGCAATGTAGGCTAGATAAAATGCCTTGCTCAAGGGCATAAGTGCCGTGCCGGGGATCGAACCCCCGATTCTCGCGTCTCCAGTTAAGTGCCTTAAACGACTCGGCTACGGCACCTCTACACATTATGATTCTCATTGATGACCGATCATGATGACGAGCATTCTGATTTGATATCACCTGAAACTTGATAAATCACAATGAAGGAAATGACACACGTGGATGCAGTTAATTAGATTTACGATACACTGAGCATGTAATCTACTGTGTTATGGTCAATGGACAGGAGTTAATCCTCTTTCACCATGTACGATCACGGCTTGCTGACTTCAATCACCGACACGTATACCGCCGAACATCTCACTGTTGACGCTGGAAGCACGTTACACCAACAGCCTGACAAATTGTCAAAAAGGGGCGCGTGCTGATTGTATCGTCGCTTGATTTTTTATGAGTCCCCTTTTTCTCTGACCCACCCGTGCATTCGGGAGAGGGGTGGGGGGGGGGGGAGGGTCCGTTCCTCGCAAACTGACCTCTCCCCTCTTTAGTAAGAATTGTATTTTGAATGTCAATGCATGCAATAAGTCTGGCTTTGATGTTTGAAGTTCGTCGTGCTTTCTTCGGTGTTTCCCTGCCAAGTTGACATGGAACAGAGAAGTAAAAGACAACTTGGAAGAATATCGTAATTCCGAGGCAAACCCAGGATTCTCCTGCTTGAGTGAGGAGTGGGCGGTCCGAAAAATTCTGACAAGAAAAAGGGTAACAGAAGGCAAGGCGTTAACAGTTATCACTTTTTTTCAATTGTTGTAGGGAAGGTCAGATTGACAGGTGTATTTAAGGTAAGCCCCAGATCAAAATGTTGCCCCCCCCCCAAAAAAAAAGGGGGAGGGCACATGCCCCGGTGCCCCTCTTCATGTATATACCACTGATAGACCTCTCATCTTGAGTGGTTTGTCCAGCCAGCAACCAGACGACCACCTCTTCCTTACCCCTCAAATCCTATATCGGCTCAGAAGTTTCCCGCCCACTTGACCGGACGTGATCTCACACACTTGACCCCGAGAGACTTACAAGGTCAAGGCCACGGGCCTGTCAGGCAGGTCAGGCACAGACATGGTGACTCGCAGACAACAGGTTTGTTCTTGATGTGTTTATTGATATTAAAACAATCTTACCAAAATTCTAGTCTTAATAATGTCGTCTTTAAAGACCTTATATCAACTGGGAAACTTGAGCTAGACTAAAGAATATTCTTGTAAAAATAGAAAATTGATGTCAATCTGATCAAACAGTCATATTCCATAACCCATTTCTTATCCATAAAACAAGCTTAAATACATTTCCATATATTTACATTATTGGCACTTTTTGTTACAATCCTTCATCTCATATTGATGTGAGTCAGAATGTCGTAGTTGTTAAGACCATAGATAAATATATATTATTCATATACACATTTTATGCTTTCACTTGAATTTTGGTTATAAGTTCCACGGTGCTTGATAACCATGCTAACAAATACAAATCTTTGGCTGCTAATCAAATGGCGGTATGAAGATACTGAAAATGAGTAAGCAGAAGCGTTAATCTTTAACGTTATTCAAGATCTGTTATCCTTCCAATGGCCGACAAGCTCCAATTAGCCGTGTATGTCTTCAAGAGATACTTCAAAAACCACTGTTTGTTTAAGATGGAATCCGCAAGTGTGTTTATTATGACCGGTATCGGCAAGGATGCCATAGTGGAAATGGCGATGACCCTGTTTTCTTTTCTTTCTTTTTTTTTCTTGTGGGGAACCCCAAGAAAAAAAAAGGCCAATTTGCTTGTGTATTTAAGTTGACTAATTTTCTTTTGATTTCTTGGACTCGATCTTGAGAGCAGTGTTTATTTTTCTGAAATGATGATGGTGTCTCTCGTCACTTCTCCTTTTTAGTCTTTCCTAACCCTCTTACTTTTATTTCTTTCGAAGATAACAATCTTAACTTGTAGGCCTACAACAGCATGACTGGTCATTGGGGGAGGGGCACTGGGGTGTATCCCCTCCTCTTCTATCCTCTTTACCCCTTCTTTGCTTTTATTTTACGCTTTCTATTTCTTCTTGATCCCTCCCTCCATTATTTCTTTTTCTCTCTTTTTTCAAGTTCAAGTTCAAGTTTTATTTCCAATATAACACAAGACATAATAAATGTTTTTTTTTTCTTCTTTTAAACAGAAATATCGTAAATTAACATACAACATTTCTTCTCTTATTTAACATCAAAACAAATTAAATGTCTGTTTGACATAGTGTATTAAAAGAAAAAAAATGATATTGGAAAAGAGAAATCCACAAAAAAGCAATGCTTGTAGTGACGTGGATTCCTCAAGAAAGAAAAAGGAAAGCAAAGAAAAGAAAACAGAAGAATGTATGATACAGAGGTAGGTGAAACAGCAGTATATATTACAGTTGCAGATTCAGTCACACATTCAAACTGTCTCTCTCATTTTCTTCCTCTTTTAAACTGCAATTCGAATATGTCATTTTTCGTGATCAATGTACTTCATTTGTTTAAACCGAATGGAGACGTCTTAGATTTTTAACATCTTGACTTTACATGTTAATTAATCCGTTTTTAATTGAACTTTTATATACTTCGATTTATTTTTAATTTGTCTATTATTGCATCTTTTTAATTGTAATTTAACAAAGCCTTGAGGAAGACCAGTCTGTATATAAGTGTTTTGTATCTTGTCATTATTCCCGAAATGTTTCTGTTTTTTTTTTTAAATGCTGATCCTTCCACTCTGCATATATATTGGAGAATGAATAAATAAGTAAATAAATGAATAAATATATGAATGAATAGATAAGTTTTGGAAAGTAAGGAGAGTGAAAGGGGCAAGAAGAGTAAGGAAGGATTTGAACTTTCGTCCGGACCGCGGAGCTCGGTCAGATTTGGAAGATGAAGGTTTTTTGAAGTAGACCACCTGGGAGGCTGACCATGGTGAACACTCTATACCATTCCCACAGCTCCTTATAATTCCCTTCTGACCAATCATGATTTATTAATCTGTTCAAGTTTATGGGAAGAAAGTGGCGTTTCTGTCACTATCGCAGACCACGCAGGTGCCCCTGACGGGTCCTTGACGGGTCCTGACATTTACCCCACTCCTGCGCCCCGACTGCGCCTCAACTCTCCGCAGCGTGAGCCTCTCCGAGTGCCCCTCCAAACCGCGCGGGAAAGCCCTGCTCTTATTTCTGCCCTAATTAGCATCAGAACGATTTTCGACCCAGGTATCCATCAGCTGTTTCTTTTTATAGAAACATAGGTAGACCAAAATAGACCAACCTCTTCTCATTACATACTCCCCGCCCACTTTGATATAAACAGTTTGAGATTTCTTTTGTCGGCCTGTTCGGAAGTCTGAAAATTAGGGCGTTTTGGGTCTCTTTTACTTTCGATTTAGGCAGAAAACCACCCAACCCGAAAATCAGAGGGTGAATTACATACAAAAATAATTAGAAAAGGTATTGTATGAAGGAAAGAACCAGTACTTGTTCTTTTGTTTCATATTCTGAACTATTTATTTCATTCATGTTTTTGCGTGAATCAGTATTAATCACGTAAATGCAGTATATTCATTTCATTTTGGTTGATTGCGCAAAAGACAACAGTACTATGGTATCTCTTCCGGGTCAGTGAATCAGGTGATGATTTTTTTGCTGGTAATTAATAGTTTTGACCCATGAAATAATAACTGAAATATAAGTCCATTTGTGTATGAATCGTGTATCTATTATTCACGGCAGAAGGTCAATTGCGAAATGTATGACATCACCTGTTTGCTTTTGTAATTGAAGACTTATAGTATTTGTATGATTATGCAGGTCAACGACTCTAGATTTTTTTCTGAGAAAAGGGGGAAATATCGTGGGATAATTCAAATATGTTTATAATGATAATGATGTGATTAATCGTATACTGAACCTTATATTTCAGGTGGGGGGGGGGGGGCATTGAGCAGTAGAAGGGTGGATTCGGGCAGGTAGCAACGGAGGGTTAGAAACGACTGTTATGTTACTACGAGTGATGCCATTGTTGTTTCTTTTTTTCTTTAATTTGTAATTTGTGGAATGTACATTATATTATCATGATTGTTTGTATGTTTGTTTGTATGGCATACCATAAGAAAAGAGAATGTCATATTATGAAGAATTCATATTCGAGTTTTTTTCGGGGGGGGGGGGAAGTCTCATGTTTGGGTTTAAGTTCACATGTTGCTGTTATAAGTGATTTCATTCAGTTTTTCCTTCTTTGCTCATTGATTTGTGAATATATATTTAACTTATCAATAACGTTATGAAAACAAAATGAAGATATGTATTATATTTTTGTATCATATTAATTCAATATCAATTTCATGTATTGATCTATTTTGAATGAAATCTTTAAAAATATGGGAAAAAGTGTATGTGCGTGCGTGTGCGTGTGTGATGACAGCTTTTGTGTTTAAAGAGTAAACATTACATGGACGTCGAAACGGCAGAGATACACTGGTCACAGTTCTGAGAGGGTTGTCCTGTGATTTTCCTTTGCCACTGCAGTGCTCTTACTGGAGTAAAAAAAAAATTTAAAAATACAAATAAAAAAAAATAAAAAAAAAGAGAAGGAAATAATTATATAATATTGACTGGCATAGAATGAGATACCAACCTATATTGCCTGATCTGAATCCAATATTGCCCAAGCCGAAGGCGCGGGCAATATTGGATTCTGAGAGGGTGATATAGGTTGTATATCATTCAATGCAGTCAATATTATTATTATTATCTATACCCCACAGTAAAGTAATGTAAAATTCAATTTAAAAAAAAGAAATCCCTCCGACTACTCATTTGACATGTATGCATTAATTCTAATCACACAAGTACGGCTTATACCTTTTTTATGATGTCATCTATGTATTCGCGCATTGCATGTTGCGTATCTTTGTATTCGCGCACTGCATGGGTTGCGTTGAGCACTTCTCACACCGGTTCAAACCGGATTTCGTGAATATTGCCCGCTGCTCAATTTACACGCAAAGTCAATGGGAAAACTCGGAAGAGAGAAAATATGGTATGATATTGACCGCTGCCACATCAGAGAACGCAAAATATGGGAAATAATTGCCACGGAAGACCGCCTCGTATGGATAATAATACCAAATAAACACTTTTGAGCCCAACGAACTGTAAGTAGAATTTTCTCGGGAAAATTGCAGCTACTTGCAGATATACTCCAATCACTTGTTCCCTTTGAAAATGAGGGAATGTTTATCCATTATCTGTACGAATTCGAATTTACTGCAGTGAACAAATTCAAACCTTAAAATGTTCAGTGTCAAGGTAAATGTTCCCGCAGAATTTGAGTGAAATCATAGGTCTCTATGGCAACATTTTCAAAGCATGCGAAAGCATGAAAATTAACATTGTGGTAGGTCGTGCATTTGAATCGTACTAGAGAATGAAGTTTTCCATACACCAATTTTGATCAAGTTTGGGGAAGATGTTTCAATTTGCTGCTCAGCATGCAGCCTCTCATCTACAACCTGGTGAATGGCCACCGGCGTGGCAGGGGAGCAGCGATTAATGTGAGTCACCGCGGAGAAACATGGAGAGGTGTGGTCAGTTGAATGGGGGCATGACGGTGAGAGGGGGGGGGGGGGGGGGAGAGAGGAAGGGAGAGAGGGAGAGACAGAAAGACAGAGAGAGAGAGAGAGAGAGAGAGAGAGAAAGAGCTGGAGAAGGAACAAAAAAAGTCACTAGAAAGCATGCTTATGGATAAGGCAATATACAAGGAGATGAAGACAATGAAAGAGAATATAGAAAGAAAAAAGAAAAGAACGAAAGCAAAAAAGAAGAGTCTCAAGAAAATAACAGTGTGAAAGAGGGTGATATTCATACATAGCCTAATACGGTAACAGAGAGAGAGAGAGAGGGGGGAGAGGGGGAGGGGGCGGAGGGGGGGGGGGTGGGGGGCGGGAAGGAAGGAAGGATGGCGAAGCTTGAATGAAATGGGCTCAGGAGAAAAGAAAGTGATAAAGTATATAAAGAGTTCACGATTCGATCAGAAATCGGCAGTAATCAGAATGACGGTCGAATTATATTCTTTTATTCATCTCCAAATAACCCCTTTTCACATCACAAAACGAGAATTCTAAAGTTCATAACGATCATGACGATAAAGCACTGTAAAATGATGATCGAATTTTGAGAAACATTGTAGAGAAGATTACATGAAGTTCGTCATACAAGAACACCACGGGTGGAAAATAATTCCTTATCAAAAATTATCTTTTTAAAATTAAGAGATATAACGAGAGAGAGAGAGAGAAAACCTTATAGATATAGTCACTTAGGGTAGAGAAGTAGACCCCCTCCCTCCCCCATCAAAGAAAGAAATACGAATTACGACACGATGGTTTGGGGAGAAGGATAGAGCGCTTTTAATAATGATCGATTTTTGAGTACCATTCATGTAGGGAGGATTTAGGGAACACACCGGTTACATCAAGTTCATTACAAGTGCGCCACGGGTGGGACGAGGGCTCTTTACCAAAGAACATAAGAGAGAGAAAAAACAAAGACAGAGACGGAGAGAAAGAGAATGAGAGAGAGAGAGAGAGAGAGAGGGGGAGAAAGAAAAAGAAAGAAAGAGAGCATAGTGCAAATAGGGAGGGTAAGACAGAGAGACAGAGAACAGAGAGGTAAAGCTTGAAAGAAAGAGAGAGAGAAAAAAGAGAAGGAGTGAGAAATGAATAAGAGAGAGAAGGGGGGGGGGGTGACGAAGAAAATACATTTTAAATTAGGTTAATTAGTCAGGGGGTGTAGATAAGTAGAGTTTATTGAAGTCTAGATGAGTAAATATATAGAGACCAAAGAGAAACGACTGAAATATGAAATGATGAAATTGGTAAAAATGAAGGTAGAAGATTAGAAAATAAGAAAAGAATACAACAATTTGAATGATGATCGACTTTTTTTTTTTTACCGTGTAGGGAGGATTAAGAGAATACTCGGGTTATGTCAAGTTCATTACAAGAACGCCACGGGTGGGTGAGGGCTCCTTAGCAAAAATTATTCAAAAAGAGAAGAGGATAATTACAAGTTCGCGGAGGCAAAAATCAAAGGGTTTCTTTGTTATCATCTATCATGATGAGGAAACCATATATTCGGCGTTCGGAGGAGAAAATGGCTTTTTAAAACGAGGATATATCAAGTGCATTTGAACTTCTGAAAATTTGCACTCAGTCAGTGGACATCTTGAGGCCTAGACGAGGTTTGGAATGATGACCATACAGAGGGGTGTGCATTATGAAAGTAATTAAGAGTATTTTTTGGTGTAAATTTGAGTAATTTTTGAATAATTTTTCTTTTAGAATTTATAAGAACAAGATAGAATTACAAAATCAGAAATAAAAAACATGGATATCGATGTATATAGCGCTGTAAATTTTGGCAGGGGATTACGACCTGGTTGGTTATTACTTAATTTAATAATCATTCTGTGTATTAAACTGAATGATCTTATTCGTTATAGCTGTTCTCATTTTATCCTTACTTTTTTTGCTCTTCAACGATTTTCTTTGATCCACACTTTTTTATAGCTTAGATATTGCTTTGATTTTATTTTCTTTCTTTAAAATGGAAATCTTTAAAACGCCGGGAAACACTTCCGTTGCTTCGTCATCTAGAACCACACTTTTCCTGCAGCAATTTTCTTTACCGTGACACCGCCCTACTTTCTCAAAATTTACAAGCTTCAATTTCACCCAAACTCATCATTTTCGCCTTTTCATCGGTAATCATTGCAACTTCACAATTCATCGGTTATAACAGGAATTAGTATTAAAATCACAATCACAAAAAATAAACAATCAAAATCAATCAAAGGCAATTTGTGCCTGTGAGAAAATCATTTCAAAAGCCCAGTCTACTTTACAGTGGGGTATAGCGTTGGCCTGAGCATTGAAGGGGCACTTGTAGCGGAAGGGGGCGGAAATATAACATGTGACATTCCTTAGCTGCTTAGAATTATAGTGTGGTGGGAAATTGAAGGGGTAGACTTCTTTTCACGGTGAATTTTCCTTGTCCCTCACTTTTCGTTTCACGTCCTCTCTATTTTTTTCTTTCCAAATTCGAGGGGGGGGGGGCGTTTCCCTGTGCCCCCTCAACGGCACCATTGCCACTATGAATCACACTTCGTGTGTTAATTTGATATAAGTTGCGTCAAATTGTAGGAGAAAGAGCGATTTGGAGGAGGTAAATGGCTCGGGTTGTCGGCGTCGTATTTCTGTAATTCGAGCAATTGAGACTGCAGCAAGCAAATACTAGCGGGCTTCAACAGGCGGCGACAGAGCGAGGGTATATAAAACCACATCATTTCCATACAAAAGCAGAACAATAACAATCGAACTGAAACAAGAAGAAAGTAAAAGAAACGTCCTTTAATTTCAATGTAGAAAAAATAATCAATACCCATTTTGTTGGATAGGACTGCGAAATATTGAAATTGCACCTTATGAGAACGTTAAAAGCTATAAGTTTTTTTATTAGTACATAATTTTTTTGTACATGCATGTATGGTCACTAATGCGACATAATGATAGGCTTGATACATGCTAATACGTTAGTTTACTCTGGTCTGCAATAACAGGAATACATAAAGCATATTTCTGTTAACTCTTGTTGCCTTGTACATGAATTTATTATTCTTATAGAAAAAATGAAGGCGGGATGTCAAGCGTAAAAGTTTAAAATCAGGCCAGATTTGATGAGTTGGTGGTTATGGTATGGGGGGGGGGGGGAGGGAGGGGTATCTGTGGGAGCACAATAATTATCGAATGTGTGCAAAATTAAAGAAGAATATAAGCTCGTATATTAGCCGACAAAGAATGCTGATGTGCCAAAAAATTCTTCAAATATCAAATTTTCTTGCTTTGGAAAGGGCGGGGGGGGGGGGGAGCATTGTTCTTCTGTTCCTTATGAGGTTCCCCTGATGAATTTTAAGATTTTAAATTTATTTATTCATTTATTCATTTATTTATTTATTTATTTATTTATTTATTTATTCATTCATTCATTCATTTATTCATTTCTCTATTCAAACACATTTGTTCAGGGTGACAAGATCATGGTCCTGATATTAAAACAACATGAATATTAAGAGAAAATTACAAAAAGAGATATATACAGTATAACGATAAGGAATCAAGGTATTATACATAACGAGTAGAAAAATTTCGCAATAAAACATTCCAAAATATTCTTACATGTAACTCAGAATGTAAAAGATATGGCATAAAATAAATGAATATGAAAACAAATGGCTTCAATAAATAAAAAGAAGATCAAGATAAGGTATAGAAATGAGGTGATAATGAGATCACATACATGCAAGGAAAATTATGAAGAAAGATTCACAAGGACCAAGTGCTAGAGGACAGAAAGAAGGTGAATTCGAGGAGGAGGAGGAGGGGAGGGGAGGGGAGGCTGAAAGATTTTAGGAGGAGCTTGTGGTGGTGGGGGAGGTTATAAAGAATAATTGTGATTTTTATACCCTGAAAGGAAGGAACATTTACAATAGAGATTAAATCATTACCACAAATATAAGCTTTATATACAAACCGAAACCTATAACAGCCGCAAAGCATAACGAGAATATAAAGACGTATGTACTTTGGCGGTATTCAAGAATGAACTCAAAGCGTCTTAAATCTTTTGTACTTGCTTCGATAAAATCAAAGGCGAGGCTTGAACTCCTGTTCGATTTATCGATTCCTTTCTTCCATGATTGGCATTCTTTCTGCTCTTTATAGCAGGTCTAATCATGATCGAAAGATTTTACGATGAAATTATTAAGCTCAAGCTGTTAACGCGATTTTTCCATATCCCCTCTCCTCCCCCCCCCCCCCCCTCTCTCTCTCTCTCTCTCTCTCTCTCTCCCTCTTTCTCTCTCTCTTTATCAAACAGTTTCTCTCATGATATTTCGTCCTCTTTTGAATTTAAGTTTTAATCATTTTTATCCCATCTTTTACCCTGATATCTTCCAATAATGAGACAGGAGTCCCCGAGGGCAATAAACTCATACTGACTTAGGAGGAGATAATAGTGAAGAAAAGAAAAGGGCACAAAGTACCACCAAAATAGCATGATATTAGGTCAAATGGTTTTTATATGATCAGTGCATAAAATATGACTCACACTCGGTCTTTTAACCCGTTCAAGCTAAGCCAAGCGGCACGAGTAGACCCTGTCTTTCAAAGGGTACTGAAAAGAATAATTTTAACAAAAAAACGCTCAAAACTTTTGAGATCTTGTCAACGGAGTTTTGTACTTGCCATCACCCCCATATTTCTTCATAATAATCTGTACTTTCGGGGTTTTGTTCGAAAATGACGCCCCGGCGACGTGCGATTTCACGAGTTGGTTCACAAATGACAAAAGAAGATATTTCTCTACATGTGTAATGAAATATAGTGATCATTACGGAAGCAAATCAGGCATAAAAGATAGGCGATAGTGGTTAGCGTTCCTTGTTATTATTCATAATTCTTAATCCTGCCTATTTATTCTCTCCCCTTTCAAATCGAATTAAACGTCTGGTAGTTTTGTATATGTTGTATTATTACACGACGTTTATTTCAGACATACTGCCGCTCTCCCAATTTGTATTAAAATCCAAACCTGAATAAACAGTTTAAAATGGATATCAAAAAGTCCCTTAAGAGTCACAATCGACATCATATTGACTTTGTAAACGAGAAATCGACTGAAAGTGCACTTTTCAGTTCTAATGCTTTTGAAAGCTGCGGAATTCGGTAGCCCGCTTGTCCTTAAATCAAACAAACGGAGTAAAGAGGGGGGGGGGGGGACAAAAATGACAAAAGAGTGCGTCGAAAATAAGCCGACAAAAAGTGCACTTTTTGTGAAAGATTCCGTTTATAAGAAATAAACATTGCGGTGTGAAACTTGACTAGATGAGCCCTGATTAATTGTATTATCAAGCGACTACAAACTGAAGTATAAAGAGTGAAATAATCTTAAATGCCCTAAGGGTATACTCACTATAAAGCTTCCAAATAAGAGATTATACATTCATATACTAAAAGGAGACATCGAAATTCTAATTGAAAGACATTTTGTTGTCAAACAAGATCAGGAAAATTAGACACGGGTACATTTTAATTGGCACGTTTGTCGTAGTCCTTTCAAGAATTTCTTACAAAATGGAATAAGTCGTGGATTAAACTTCAACACTTCATTTCGTTAATAGTGTTTGACGAGTTATTTTGTCGTCACTCGATATGATGTCTCCTGACTCCTTCCTTTATATAGCTCACGAGCCAAGCTTTGCAGAAGTCTTGAATAGAAGACTGGATTTTGCGTCGAACCTTGGATGAAAGAAATCTTTTCTTTTCTATACCAGGGTCTTTCATCCTTGTTAAAGGTGTCGTGGAAAATATTGGGAAACTTTCAGTAAAATCGTGAAGACCTACTCCTACATAAGTGTGATTTTATTCATATATGGCTAAACCTAAATCATCAGGCTCGTAACGCTTAACTCGTTGGCTACTGGAACAGGGTCATTCCTGTATAAAGTCTATGGCAAAGAAAGAATATATTCAGCGGGTAAAGTGATGTTACATTAAAGTGTGCTCGTTCCCAGGCGTATAAAAAGCGGAAGATGGATGAGGGCTGTATAGCCCCTAGAATTTCTGGATTACCCACAGTCTGGCAGCCAATACATCATATGTTTGTTTGTTTT
>CM057155.1:14583185-14607523 GCA_029962745.1 Echinometra lucunter | reverse complement strand
TGTTTTGGTTTTTTTTTTGAAAAGAAATTCATACACGTTCATATTACTCTTTATTTCTTGTGTGCTCTCTTTTTCTTCTTCTCCTCCTCCTCCTCCTCCTCCTCTTCTTCTTCTTCTTTTCTTCTTCTTCTTCATTCTTCTTCTTATCTTCTCTCCTCCTCCTCTCCTCCTCCTCCTCCTCCTCCTCCTCCTCCTTCCTCCTTCTTCTTCTTCTTCTTCTTCTTCTTCTTCTTCTTCTTCTTCTTCTTCTTCTTCTTCTTCTTCTTCTTCTCTAGGCCCAGTGTTAGAGTAGTGATCTCGTAACCGGGAGTACCCGGGTTCGAAACCAAGTGGCGATGCGCTATGCCCTTTGGTAAGGTATAAGCCTCATTATACCATCGGATAGGACTATTAGCAGTCGGTTTACCGGTTGTTTATATAAAAGCAATACACATGCTTTCTCAGCACTCCGGTTAAAATAATTAACTATGTAACCATTGCACTCTTCATCCCCTCTAACCCCTTCCAATTTCCCATTTTGCCCCGACTCGAACTCCAATTCTCGTACCCCTTCACTATTTCTTATTTCTGCAACCCCCCCCCCCCCCCCCCGTTCTCCCCCTTTCATTTTTTGTCCCAATTCCTCATTAAACCATCTCATATGTAATCCACTGCCCCAAATTTAGATAATGATGCGGAAAGAAGAAGCACCAAAACTACATCTCACCTAAATATAGAACTCGAGAAAATACGCCGGGGATGACAATCTTTCTTTTCCCTATTATCTAAAAAGAACTTTTTAAATACCTTATTATTGTAGTTTGATAACGTAAGAACCCTCTGTATGAGGGTACAAAGGAGTGTAAAAAGATATCAACTATCTTTTTCTTCCAAGTTTTGAATACCCCTTTAAAGCACTAGTTTGGTGTCCCTTGTTTCGAAAATATACAATCCCCTGTCGAATGAAATCTAAACGCCTTCTTTATTAGGATTCAAAGCTTATTCCTTTCTTGATACGAGACAATATAGACAACAGACTCTCTTCTACCACTTTGACGTCATATGACTGTTACCCTGGTGAATACTGTGGGCGAATAGTGTCTATTATCTATACCGTATTGTAATCTATTGTAGGTATTGTTAAAATATTTTGAAAAGGAATCCAGATACTTAGTATATCATAGGATTATACTGGGTCTTATGAGACTTCATCAATAATGAAAGGTCCTTGACGCGAATCTATTACGTAAAGTGAACATTTCGGAAACGGCGAACTCTTTACCAAACATAAACAAGACAGTAGCCTATTCGGGTTTACAAGCAGTAACCACCTTCGCCAAACGGTTTGAAGACTATTACGTGAGATAGCTATAGTGAGAACTATATAGCTGATCTGAGCCAATGAAAAATTGCATGTCATGGTCCTAAATCCTATCAAAAGTTAGGACGTGCATTGCAGTCTGAAATTGTTTTACAAAATAATTGAAATTATTTTTACAAAATGATTTCTGTACTTTATTTTATGAGCATTATATACCGAAAATAAATGCGCGCTAATGAAAAGAAAACGATAAAATGAATAAGGTAAATTTAATGTAGAAAATAAACATTTGCAAACGCAGAAAACAGAAAGTGAAACCGATGGTTTAGAACTTTAATCACTGCCCCTTATCTAAAAAGATTCTCGTCTTTCAATCAGAGGGTCGTGGGTTCGAATCCCAGCCATGGCGTTAATTTCCTTCAGCAAGAAATTCATCCACACCGTGCTGCATGGACTCAACCCAGGTGAGGTGAATGGGTACCTGGCAGGAATTCATTCCTTGAAATGCTTGCGCGCTGTAAAAGGCTGCCGGGCTAAAGTTGGGGTAATGATATCCAAGTCCTTTGGAAGCGCATAGAGAATTGTATCATAATGTGATGTGCGCTATACAAGAACTGTATATTATTATTATTAAAGAATATAGATAAATGAATTTTAAAAAAACATGGAGGTCACAAGACGGCTTCCTAATAAGCAACTCATAAAATGAAACATGCGGAAAGAGTATCTCAAGAAAGGGAGAGAGAGAGAGAGAGAGAGAGAGAGAGAGAGAGAGAGAGAGGGAGATAGAAAGAGAAAACGAGGGTAGGGGATCGAGGGTTGGGGCGAAGGGGGCGGGCTGAAAGTAAGTGCTCAGGTAAAGGGATAACAAGGCATTCGACATTGCATTGTGGCGCGTGTTAACAATTATTTTAGACCAATAATCCCAGAACAATAATAAGAATGAAGTAATCCAACTCGTACTGAAGATTTGGTCTATATCCCTGCAATAACTCATGTTTACGCAAAGAGATTCTCAGAAACAGCATTTTTGTGGCTAAAGTGCTATCGATTGGAAAATTAAATCCATCTTAATTCTAAATCTAACTGTAGAAAACGGTATTTAAAATGTCATGACCCAGAGCTTTTACTGAATTTATATTGTCGACCACTTTCTAAATATTAATCATGTTTTTCTGAGGAAAAAGGAGACAGGTATGGAGAGAGAGAGGGGGAGGGAGAGAGAGGGAGAGAGAGAGAGGGGGGGGGGGGAGAGAAAGAGAGAGAGAGAGAGAGAGAGAGAGCGAGAGAAGGGGAGGGTAGAAGGGCATAGGCTTAAGAAAACAATTTCATCCCGGGGTTAGTTTTCTAAATCTGTGGGGAGCGACGCAAACAAGGACATAACTATTTGGATACATAATCATGCTGATATTTCCCGTTGGCCCATCGTGTATATTTCTATAGCCCTTTTATTATTTTCATTTATTAACATTTAGTTGAATAATCAATTGTGTAAGTTAGTGCGTAAAATGTATCCTCTTGTAAGGAAACGTAAGAAAAATTTTTTAAAAATACAAGGGAAATTCAGAAAATAATTACGCGGCGTGAATATTTAGGAAACATTTTTGACAATCAGGTCAAATATGCAAACAACACTTCTTGCCAAGATAGATTAATTTTGGTGCTATACACTAAAAAAATATGTTTTATTCATATTTCCATCTCGGCTAAAATGAATAATAACAGGCATGATAACTAGATTTAGGAAGTATTTATTCCAGAGGATACGAAATCGCTAAATACTCTTAATTCTCCCGCCTGGCTTTAACCCATGTACCATAATCAAGACGATAAGCTACAAAGCATCGAGTACACATTTACTTCACCTGGGTAGAGAGTGGCAGGTGTGGATTACTGCCTTGCAAATTAAGATTCGAACCCCATATCACGAGGTTCACGGTCCGTTGTCGAAGTTATCCACTACACCACGACACATCTACAGGTCATCTCACGGTAGGTTATTTAACTCATACATAAGTTTCTAAACAATACCAATTATACTGCGATGAATTAGATTCTTGGAAAATGTAGAAAAGTATAACTTGGTGATTCACTAATAAATTTTCCAAAGAAAAATCAAACCTACCAAATGATCCGACCAGAGGTTGATGACTCCCAACTCTCTATATACTTTTGTTTTACACAATGCATTGACCCCCTTCTTCAGCCAGCCGTGAAAGAGCGCGAAAGGTATAGATTAAAAAAAAAAAGAATAAGTAAAAAAATCAAGAGGGCGGTCCCACTATCTTTCGTCTGTACTGTAAATATACTGATCTATAAACGAGGCAATCTTTTTCTATAGCAGCTAACATGGCTGTATGCATTATCAATTAAGATTCATTCTCAAGGAGTATACATCTCAGAACGCCGACAAAGTGATAAAAGCATGAAATATTGAGGTTTGCCGGAGGTGTGCATGAAGTCCCATTATTGGCACAACCCGTTATATAGGCCTATTTTAAGGTAACAATAGGCCCAAATGGAAGGTGCTAAAACTTAAAAACCACGAGGAATGATTTTTGAATAGGAAAGAAGGGTCTCTTGAATTGACAAGACGGATCGTTGACCTTTGTGGTATTGACCCTCCTTATCAGGTCCCTGGTTTTAAGAAGAAGAGTGGGAGTTTCTTAACGAATACTTAAAAAAAAAAAGCCTCCTGAAAAGTAGGATTTAAATCCCTGCAAAACAAATAGTAAGAATTCGAGATTACCATTCTCTACAAATGTAACATTTCAAAGGGATGAATGAAAAAGAGAAGTCTATACCCCTAAACAAATACAGGCTTCTTAAATCTAAATGGATGGAACGCCCTAAGTTGTTTGACCTGATGCACGGGTATTTGAATAAAGCGATTACAATGCCGCCGGTCATAACAATGGCGAGATGACAAAAGAACTTTCACTAAAATCAATAAGTAGCCGTTTACCCTCTCTCATTCTGTATTCGTTTGTAGTGATTGTATGACTGATTGTATGAATAAAAGACAGTTTTAGATCATCTCTTGTTTCTCGGAAAATATGAGTCAGTCACCTTTGAAGCTCAGACTAGTAGTAGTGATACAGGGAGAGGTCAAAACAGAACGAATAAACAGGGTCCGATATCATTTTAAAGCAATCTATTGGGATGTTTTTATCATACCACTTAAAATGTTGATTGTAAAGGTTTAATTTACAAGTTTTAGCATTCTATTAATTGGCCTTTTGTAAAGATATTGAATATGATAGATGAATACATTTTAGATCGGTTCTATTTAATGATTATCCTAGATGATTAAGAAAAATGAAATATATGTGTATCTCCAAAATTGACGGATATAATTTTATTCATGCCCTGCTGCAGGGCTTCAGACAAACAAGTTAGAACTTTCGAAGTTTTAGATTTTAAAGTTTTTTTAACCCATAGCTAAATGAAATTAGTTTGCATATTATTATTATATAATTGATGAGAAAACGCCACTGTTTTATGTGAGCTCATTTTCATAGTAAGATTATTGTTATACTTTTAATTGGTGTACATACATGATATAGGCAAATGGACTCAATTTCGCCCGGAGAACTGACGTCCTTTGCTTAATTACATCCTTCCCATTCCAAATATTGTGAGTGAGTAAAGCAACCGATTTGGCGCTGTATTATGGTAATAAGAATTTCTTTCATATTCGTTCGTACTAGACTGGATAAACCATGGAGGTAAAAAAAAGCTCCCAAGTTGATTACCTCGCTGTCAGAAAGTAGGGTGGGTGGTCGTTGTCCGTATATTCATGATATTGGTAATTTCAAAAATCTCGGGGGGGGGGGGGTGGGCGTTGCTTAAATAATATGTAAAACGGTGGTATAACCGTTAATAAATAAAAGAGAAAACTTACATTTGCAGTTCAAAGACCCTGGGAGGATAGCATCATGGAACTGACTGGTATAGGGGCAATTAAGAAGCCAACAATAACATATATTTTTGTTTACTTCTGGTACGAAGGGTTCACTAAACCCATACCAGACATGCTGGAGTTGAACGACTCAAGATATTACGTAATGCCTTACTATAGGCAAAAGGCAACCCAATGGATTTTTGGCACAGATCAGTCTGAAAGACAATCTATTGGGGTGGAAGATTCGAAATATTGAGGGCGGATCAATAGTTTCATTATGGGATTTTTGTACCAAACCAATTTAGATCAATGGGCACTTTCAATCAGTTACGTAACATTGGGACTAATAGACCTTAAGAGGTAAACATTATTCAAAGTACTTAATTTCTAAAGAATCCACGAAAACAAATCTCACTACGATCACCTGCACGACCCACAATTTCAAATCCAATCTACAAAATTATTTCACAGTATCACAGAAAAAAATGTGCTTAAGGAATTTTTTCATCTTTCTCCTTCCTTCTTCCTTATTAGGCTTAGGGTTCGCGCGGTTCTGACTTCCTTATAAAGTATAAATTACAAACGTAAACAGAATTGAATTAGATGTGAAAATTATATCATCCATTTTCAATTCAGCGTTTTTTATTGCAATGTACTTTTGTATGATACTAAATTCTAATTTCTACGTGAATAAGTAATATTTGATTATCTGATTCTTATGTAATATTTCATCCGGACCTCATGGAAGAAAAGAGGTATTCTGCTAATACGAATGAAATGGATTATCCGTTTTGTATATTCTTATGTATATTTTTGTTTGCTAAGTTACTTGATAACGGAAATAAGAACAGGCTTACGGTTTTAAAAATCTTAAGTACCAGCCCCAACCCGCGCAAAATATGCTTGTATTTTGCCAGGTGATGTCATATCTCACATAATATTTCGCTGTCCATACGATGTTTAATGTTGCTAAAAAAAGAGAGTGTAGTTATAAAGCTCTAAATAGGCACGACTATACTTAAATCTCTTCCAGTGATGGTTTGACGTGGAATTGTCATGTCACACATAGTCTGATATCTCTATCAGTTCCTAACGTGATTATTAAACTTCGCCCTTGATCTTCGACACTGGCACGCGAGTGGGTGTATGGTTGTACCCCTTGATGCTATCCGGGGTCCTATAGAACCCCCTCATGACCATTCCCTATCCCAACTCGATTACAGGCTGGTGAACTGTGAGGCAAAACTGATCTATACCCCCCCCCCCCCCGTCTGAAACTCAAATTGCATACCTTAACTTTGCAACCCCAAATATGCCCCGCCCTTTTCCCGAATCCCCAAACCAAAACCTTTATGCAGAAATCACTACAAAACAACAACAAGAAGATGAAGATAAAACAAACAAAAAACTAACAAACAGCACAATTAACCACCACCAACAAAAAAAAAACAAAACAAACAAACAAACAAACCCAGGATTTTCCCCTCTCATTGTTAGGCTCCCTCCCCATCTACAAAATCCAGGAAATGTTCCCGATACAGTCACCACCACCGCCAACAATAAGAACAAAACCCCCAGGATTTTCCCCTCTCAGTGTTAGGCTCCCTCCCCAATCTACAAAATCCAGGAATGTTCCCGATACAGTTCAATTCAGTCCAACTGGGGGGGGGGGGGGGGAGATCGTTCTCCTTTTTTTCTCATCCTAAATTTCTCCTTCCCTCTTAATATATTTTTTAAAAATAAATATCTATCCTCTACTAATTACGGTCTTTTTTTTTTTTGGGGGGGGGTGTATCATTACCCTGATTATACCTTGTATGGTACACCTGTAGAGCATAATTTTGCTCATTTACCTTGCACTCTTTTAGTCACATGTATTAATACATATTTCATGCTCTTTCCTATTAAGTGAAGTTTGAAGATTTGAGCTAAGCTGCTTTCGAAAAAGAAAATTGGGGAATGATTTCATTAAATAATAGACTGTCCTCTATTTTGACATGATACATAAGAGATGAAGAATAGGAATTAAACAAGTGGAAAAGTAATTTAAATGAGGCCTTCGTGGCATTATCTTGATTAAAAATCAAATGACTTTAACGTACCTTGGCCTAGACTGGCCAAAGTTCAAAAAGTTCATCGGTTGGCCTGACCAGTACAAAGCTATATTTGGGGTGGAGGTGAGGGAAAGGGGGGGGGGGGATGATATAAGCATTTAAAGTAAAATATGAGTACAGAAAGAATAGGCCAGGAGGTGTACTTCCGAGGGGGGGGGGGGCACTGGCGTTAACCTGGAAATGGAATCCACAAGGCAAAATATTAGGGGTGTGGGGGAGGGATCCCATTGCCCTATCTGTTTTTCCCCTTCATTTCCTCTTTCTCTTTCTGTCTTTTTTTCTTTAAAAAATCGGTGGGTGGGGGTGGGGAGTGTCCTCGTGCCCCTCGGTAGCCCCGCCTCTCTGGAGGAAAATGCACATGTTTCATTTAACCTTTCGTACAGTACCACATTCAAATTTTACCGTTTGCAAAATGATATGCAGATAAGCATGACACGCTTGCTATCGATGAGAAGTCGCCGCACACTCATTAAGACGTCATTCATCTTTCTGGAGAAACAGAAAGCGCGGGAAAGTCTCTTGAGTAATTGATACGAGAGATGTCAAGATCGTTAGAGGCCTATACTGAATGATGATAAAGGAAGATGAGAATCAATGGTATATATTAGATCGTTTGTTTTTATCGAAGTGACAGTGCTACTTCTGTTGTATCCATTAACAATTAAATCCAATCATAGTCATTTCCTCTTTCCATGTAGAGCGCCCTGATTCACCCGGTGGTTTCAGCGCGCGTAATGCATGCACAAGTTAAAGTCTGCAGGCATGTACGGACCACAGAGATAAACACTGGCCGTCCGACATAACGCCAATACGCAAAGGCATTTCAAGAGTCTCGACAGCCCATGAGGCCGACAGTCACGAAAACGTCAATTCGGCCTCGTTAACCCTCAGTAAACTGTCAGGAAGACGCCTGGGACAAACTCTTTTGGTCTTCAGGGCTGGCGGTCTCGTGGGCTATACAGCCCATAACGCAAAGCGATTCTGAACTGTCCATCTTCCAAGATTTAACATGCCCTAGGGCTGTTCGGTAAATTGCCATTTGGTCTAAAATCCACAGGGACAAATATCATCAAACATTATTTCGCTCTTTGTCCAATAATCGTCTCGTATGAAATGATAATCATTTTGCGCCTAACAGGCCTAATAAGCAAATGTACACTTTCTGAGAGACCATATGCATATGGGTTTGAAGTAAAATAAATAAACCTCTCTATTGAACACCCCTGTTGAAGGAGTGCAAGCCCCGAGAAAAATAACGCTGTGAGGGGGGGGGGGGCAGTCAAATATATTGCTGTATACACACGCGACCCCCAATCCTCCCCTCCTTCAAAAAAAAACAAAAAAACAACTCGGCAGTTATTGAGGGTTGAGGCACGTAAAATGCCTGCCGCATGCATTTAGGGTATCGAATGGGCAAAACAGGAACAAAATTAAGAATTTTAGTTTGACGCATTGGTTCGAGTATAGCACACACGTGTTTAGGTGGTAATTTTTCAAAAAGGAAAAAAGAAACTCGAAAAAAAGGTGAGATTTTGATCAGTGGATAAACCTTGCTTTGAGCGCTGATGGAAAACCGGTACAGTCACCAGTGTTTTCAGTGATACTCTGACTGCTCCATTCCCCCCCCCCCCAAAGGGGTTCAGATGGGGCGACGTAGCACTAGTAATTATACTTCCGTACACTGCTAAAATTATTAGATTTAACGATGTGATTTCTTTTCTGTGGATAAACATGGAAACTCTACACATCCTTATTCATGGTCATGTATATGAACCTCTGTCCAAAACTCTACAGAAACTAGCTTTTGGGCCAACGGGCCAAACACAGGTAGGAATTGGTCGAGAAACGTAAACTTATCAATTTCGGGTCAAAAGGTCAATGATTGTTTGCAAATATATCCAAATTGAAAATTGAAAAATCGTTGGGTTTGTGGGTGTCCAATCCCTTTTCGTCAGCTTAGGTTACACATCAGTAAGTGCGAAGCAATCCAGAATTATGTTCAGACGTACTGAGGAGAAACTTTAGAAACACGAGACGTTATCCAATCACGTGAACATGATAATGCATTTTGATTGGATCTAATGAAAAGAAAGAGAGAGAGAGAGAGAGAGAGAGAGAGAGAGAGAGAAGGGGGGGTAGAGAGAGGGAGTGCTTTTTGGGGGGAGGGGGCGGTGAAGTCGTAGTGGTATAGAGGTACACAGACGTCGAGAATATCAAGGGGCAATGTGCATTTTTTTTTTTTTTTTTTTTTAGTTGAGTTGCTGGTCACTAATTCCAACGACTTACGTTATGCTTCGGTGTCAAAATGTTCGAGTAAAGTTTGACCAAAGACATCAATTAAAAAGCATTTTATCTGCAATATTCAATCTATCAAATGATAAATAACTAACATTGGCGCATTGAATATTTCGTTGCTATTAAGATGTAAGGTAACTCATCCAGTCTTCTAGCTCTCCATGATACAATCATCTTCCAAACATCATCTATAGCCTACACATATTGACTTTAGGAAATAAGACACACCTGAAGCCATTTGACATTGACACCGATTCGACAGCCAATTTCCGAGCGGGGACACCATCAAAATAGAGCACAAAACCACAAAAGGGAAATTGGAAAATTATGACTTTTCTTTTCATCTTTTTCACGCCCTTCTTCCCTCCGCCTCGTCACCGAGATAGCGAGCGAGGGAGCCGAAGACCCAACGGCCCTTTCGGAAGCGCCGCAAACTGGCCGGCGAGGGAGATTGATCCATCAAAGTCATCGTGATTACCAAGGCTGAAATTAGGGGAGAAAGTTGTGAGAAATCGGTGGTGTTTTCCAAATATTGACGAGATTATTTCCCGCTGTGCCGATTTTGAGAAAATGAAAGTGTGCCCAGGTATTGTGATGCATCGTGTTTGTTTCCTTTGGCTTCAAGATGTCCCAGTTTTAATCTCCATCACGCTCATCCGGAAGGCATCCTTATTCTGTCACAGGTTCTCATGGACTTCCACCATAAGGAGGAGGGGGGGGGGGGACAAGGGCTGCTCCAGGACTAATTTTCTGACAAGTAAGCAACATACAAAAGTGGTTAGCACATCGAAATGTTTTTTTACCCAAAATTTGAAGAAAAAAACAACACATCATTCTTGGTCTTGTACTCAGAATACCACTTGAATTTCAAAGGGAGTAGGGGAGTAGGCATGGGCGGCTGTGTCCCCTAAATCGGCGGGGGGGGGGGGGCATTGGCGTAGCCTACATTATCTATTCATCATGGGGTTACTGAAGAGACCATCATACCACTTATAAAAGATATCTGAAATTGCCGCATATACGGAATAGGGTGGGGTGGAGAGGGGCAGAAAAATTGTTTAAAAGTGGTGTTGGAATAACCTCTATATCCATTTATGCATGTGCCCCCAGCATTCTAAAAATATATTGTCACTTCTGACTCACTCTTACCCATTTACATTAATCCCAAGGCGTGTATAAAATGAGTAACACCACGGAGGCGGTGCATGGCGCAGCGTGCGTTCTGAAATGGAGGGGCAGATAAGGGGGCGGGCGGTCGTAGAAAACGCCCTGGTATATGCCTCATTATGCAATAAACGATTACAAACTGAAAGGAGAGAAAACAATATCATCACTGAGGCGATATGGGGTACGGGGTAGGGCAGTTTAATCACTGATGTGGATTCTAAATATTTACATATTCATAACTTTCGATTTTGTCCTCGTGTCTAACACATACACCAATATGTTATTTTTCAAATTTCCTTTTTACTACCCAAGCGCACTTCCTGTATGATGTTACTTACCCTTTAAATCCGTTCTAGTTAGAATAGTCCATGTCAATTTCTAATGTATCTGTTTCTTTACATCCTAAAATCGAAACAGACCTTGTAATATTTATATTTTCTAGAAAAAAAATATTGACATATCAATCAGGCCAAACGGTCAATCATCCTCAATTTTCCCTCCTGTATGGAAAAACAAATACCAATTTCATGCCCGTTTGACAACAGAATCTGTTTGTATGCCGAAACATCTGTCATACATGTGGAATGAAAATATCCGAGTACTTTTTATAGACTGATTTTCCTTTTTTCTACATGTTGAAACAATAGTTTGGGGATTAGAACCGCAGAATCTCGCTGTCGAGCCCACTCGGTCCTCGGGGATAAAGACCTCTGGTCTTGGTTCAGTTAGTCCAGAGCAAATATTTAGGCCCAAATCCCAGGCTTAGGCCTGTAGTCGTCTGGATTCGAAAGGTGTAAATCGTTGAAAATGGTTTCAAAGCCCAAGATAATGGTTTTAATATCGGACATAATCATGGGGATATAAAAGAAGGCGGATCATAATGTTGGACTTTGGGGATAAAATGGATGATTTTTGACGGTTGGTGAGTTTATTGTTTCTACCACAACAGAGAATCCGACAGGATTAATGTCTCTATTGAGAGGCGAGGGTTGAGATTCGTGGAATACGTATGTCAATACATCATTAGCTGGAATGACCGTGGGGTCATCGGGAAGGGGTCATGTGTAGGACGGGTAGATGAGATGCAAGCATTTCTAGCATGTCTATTGGGAATCGGGAAAATCTTAATATCAGGAAAATAAAAACGTTTCTACGTTTCTACTTTAAAATCATCATTACGAATGCACCCATTAAAAATATGGCCAAGCAGGATTTGTTTTCGCGTTATTTATCATTTTCGTATATTATAATCATCGACAACTTCATGTAGAAATGCATAAATAATCGTTTCTCGTAAACACTACCGCTGCCAACGCCATTAATTTCCATCTTTATTATCATTAATACCACCAAAAAATTACTTCATCCGCCGCATCGTCATTATCATCATTATCATGATTATAATCATCATATCACTATCACGAAGCACCGCCATCACCATCATCACCATCGTCACTATCATTATCACCATTGTCATCCTGGAGGTGCAGTAGTCGAGTGGTTTAAGGCCCTTGACTGGAGATGCGAAAGTCGGGGTTCGATCCTCGGCATGGCACTTATGCCCTTGAGCAAGGCATTTTATCTATATTGCTGTTTTTATTGTACATCAAATAAATTGATGTGCTATATGCATATTGATAACAACATGTGCATGTGTTGTTTAAAAAAAAGCATCGTCATCCTCATCGTCATCATCATCACCATCATTATCATCATCGTCATCGCCATCATCATCATCATCATCATCATCATCATCCTCATCATCCTCATCATCCTCATCATCATCATCATCATCATCATCATCATCATCATCATCTCGACCATCATCACAACCACCACCATCACCATCAAGCTATTGTTCGCAAAGCATAATCATCATCACGATGATAAGCCTCATCTCCAACGTCTTCACACGTTAAGGAAAAGACATGAGGCATGAGATATATTTCGAGATACATTAACCGCGGTTTTAGCAGATGTCTCAAGGCCTAGCTTAGCTGCATCCATAACTGTCAGAGGGGGAGCTTTTATTTCCATACTGACCATGAACTTTCGTGCATAGAATTAATGGTATGATGCTTGGCAAATTGCCGAGGTAATCCTTTACAGGCAGTGAATAAAAATACAAAAAATTACAAACATAAACATGATGGCTACACCGAAGTTTGATAGATTATCCCCCACCCCCCCCCCAAAAAAAAAAAGAAAAAAAAAAAGAAAAAGAAAAAAAGGAACGGCATGGACCTGAACCCTAAAAGGTATACGAGAGTCACGCGGTATCACCAAATATAATGGCAATAGAAAGAATATACAGATCGCCAGTAGCCACGGTAGTGAAGGGGTGACGATAATCTAATTGTCATAAGAAAAACTGAATTTTCCGCGACGTGGAAGTGGATATAAGGTGTCGAGGAAAAAACTAGTATGAAGTAATCCGTGTCTAATAGCTGGAATTAAACTTGACACGATGTCATCAAGCAGAACGTTAGCAAGGCACTAGAATTAGAGCTTAACGTATTAACTTTCTAGCCTTAAGGGATGGAGGTCTAACCAGTCCCCATCGATTCTCGATTTATATGTCGAAGGTCAGATTGGGAGGAAAAAGGACGTTTCCATTGCTAGGATGCAGGATACACCAGTTTGATTGTCCATGTTGTCAGTCAATGCATTGAATGCAGTGTATTGTATGCACAATTAGGAAATCCTGGCCAAAGTAGACCAAAGGAAGTTTCCCTCATAGACCGACAATGATCTATGTAGTCTTGCGAAATACACAGGAAGAAGGTTTCATCTCAATGTACTGAAAGCTAACCTAGAACTAGAGCTCTGGTCATGGAAATGGGTGACGAAATGGGTGACGAAATGGGCGACGAGTTGATTGCCGAGTTCGGTAACGACTTTGGTGCCGACACGGGTGCCAAAGAGACGCCGAGAGGAGTGCCGAGTTCGGGTCGAAATGGATGCCGCGTGAAGTCTAAAGTGTAGAACTAGAGCTCTGATCATGGAAATGGGTGACGAAATGGGTGACGAGTTGAGTGCCGAGTTCGGTAACGAGGAGTGCCCAGTTCGGGTCGAAATGGATGCCGCGTGAAGTCTAAAGTTTATCGTGCTCGTCGCCAATCTCGCTCCAGACATGTAGAGAACCAAGACACCGGGGAAACTCGTTCTGACTCAAAGGCTAGAAGATCGTTTTCAACTTATTCGCAGTATCTTCTGGGGACTCACAGCCCAGGAAAGGTCGGCATTGTTCATACTTTGAGAAGGGCTGTCAAAGGTGAATGAAATTGTGATCATCAGTAGTGACTTCCCAACTCATTTTTCTTTCATAAAAAAAGCCGTTTAGTAATGGTCTAAAAATTGTTCATATAAAGTTTATTCTATGCATCTACTTATTGGTTATTTCAAAATCATACCTAAATCCCAAATAATGCGGACGGGACTTGTGTGTCAAAGTTCAACGTTGGTAAGAAGGCTGTCAGAGAATGGCCGCAAGTCAATGGATCAACGATAGAGGCGTGTTCTTTATGACAGGTCAGGCAAGAGACTGTGGTGGAGTAAAGAAGAGAGACTGAGAGAAAGGGAGAAGGAAAGAGAGAGAATAAAGGAGATAGAGGAAAACCACGACAAATTACTCATACATTAACATCAATCCAAACAGAGAAATCATAAAGATATGATGACAAATTTGTCATATTGTGGTGCTGTGTTGGCTGGGAATTTTTGGAAGGCTCAGCTTTGAATCCACCTGCAAGTCTCGTCCTAGTCACTCCTCATTATTTTTCCTTGTGCAATAAGTTTTGTACTTCGGCATGTTGGGTAAAATGAACTGATAATGATGGTTTTGGTAAAATATGAATTTTTTGTACCACTGATTTCTGTGAGCGGGCTGTAACTCTCGCACGTTTTTCGCACGATTTTCGCACGTTTTAATCAAGAAGATGTAGGGCGCTTCATGTGATACAAGATTATCAAGAGAAGCGCAACATCTTAGTGGTTAACCCAATGATTTGATTCCATGAACTTGAGACTTTAATGAATAACATTTTGAAGTTTGAAACTTTCTTGCAAGTAAATCTCCAAATTCTCCTTCTGACATGGAGTAGACTAAGCCCTGTATCCTGCGGGGGCGCGCCCCTCGAACCAAGCCCATCAGGACGTAAAGGGCTCCCCACGGGGCCCCGTCGGCATAGGTTTCGGCGCTTCGTGCCGACCAAGTGACTCGTGGTCACCTCTCGTCCGAATTAGTTTCCTTATCCTTTTGCATCTTTTAAAGATCAAGTAGAATTTTGGTCATGCAATTTCATTGTGAACGAAACGGTGCATGTGCAACCGAGAATGTTTGATCAGGCAGTGTATACGAATATGTACATACTGCGAAGTTTTGGAATCATCAAATTGACACCCCTCCCCCCCCCAAAAAAAAAGTGATTAAAGGCTTGCTAAACGTTACATTGACGGACAGTGAAATGTGCATATGGGACTATAGACACGTGTGGAATGAAAGCCGGTCTGAGCTGTTTAGCCAATTCTTATCATATTCGTGATATTTCGAATGGCATTTGATGAGCAATGCTTTGCAGAGGACATTTCTGCTGGGATAGTTTTCAACTACAGACAAAATAGAACGAGATAACTCACAAATTGATTTTCGTCTTGACGAGAACTTTCTCTTTAATTTCGTGTGAAAGTTTTCCTAGGGTTGGGTACCTCGAACGGGTTCAGGGATCGGCTATCCCTAAAGATTTCTTGGATATGGGACAACTCGGTCATTCATTTTATGGTCACTTGTTTCTTGTAATAACCCGCCGTCACAACAAATTTGTCATTCTGGACTCGACAGGAGAGAGGCAGGAAAATAGATGGGAGAAGCATGCAGTGAAATGAAAGGAAGAGGAGGAGGGAGAGGGTAAGAGAAAGGGGAGATAGAGAGGAGAGGGATAGAGAGAAAGAGAGAGACAGAGAGACAAGGGGAATGGAGACGAGTACAAAATAATGAAGAGAAACAATTAATGGGAGAGAGAAAGAAGAGAGGAGTGGAGATGAGTATAATTGCATATTGATATGACTGAAGAGAAATAAGAGTGGGAGAAATAGAAAAGATGGAGATGAGTGCAAAAAAAAATTATTGAAAAGAAACAAAAATGGGGAGGGAGAGATAAAGAGAGAGAGAGAAAGAGAGAGGGAGAAAGAGAGAGGGAGAGGGGAGGGTGTGGGGTTGGGTGGTGTGTGAAACAGTTTGAATGATGACTTCTGTTATGATAATCGTATTAATAACACACACATCTCTTGAGCAAATCAGATTCCAAGAAAGTGAAATATCAAGATATCGATTCCAATCTTGCGACTGTTTGTTCAATCAGCTTATTTTTGACAAACTGTCAACCCCTCTCAAAACCATCTTCACACTTCTCAAGATCTGCATCAATTCACAGATAACGTAACATCACCGAACGATTCTTTCCTTTCATTTTCTAATCTTAGATATTAGGTCTCGGCAGTACACTCCTGGAAATTGCAAGAAGATCACATCAACCATGTCAACATCAACACAAGTATCTTTCATTTCCAAGACGTCTGTCCTTTCTCAACATGAAGTTGATTGTTTCTGTGAAATCGTAATTTAGATATCAAAAGTAAACTTTCTATCTCACTCGCACTCCCTACGGAGCAAAATGACTTTGGAAAATGAAACACGAGTCGAGCAAACTCTCTCTGAACCTATGCTTGTCAAATGCACATCTCATCCTCACACGTAGACGTTTGTCTAGTAGTTCAACTTTGTGTAATGGTAATATTGTAATGAGACTAGTAAAATATTAATGATTATTGAAATACAGTTTATTAAAAAAAAAAAACATGCATATAGGTACGTCTTTTGTTAGACTCCTTTTTTGCCGCATGGAATTTGTCAGAGGGCGAATTTTGAACGATTTGTACCTAACGAAACATGATTTTTAATATCCTTTAAGTCTATAAATACGAAATTTTCTGAAATGTCATTTTGACAACTGACTATTAAACGGTAAGCGATGCTAGAGAGAATCGATAGTCACTGCTCACATCGAGCAACTTTCATTTCCGGAGCAAATGGAAATATTGGACATAACTCCCGCTAAATCACTAATAACAGGATAGAAGGGAGCAGACGTTCTTTTGATCAGAAGACTGTTCTTATACTGTACGCAGGTTGTATGGTAATCTTCGTGGTTAGGTTTCCGTCTTTCTACATCAGCGATCTAGTAATTGTGGTGTCTCTTTCTTCCTTCTCCTTAGAAATTTCATCACAGTCATATCCACATAAAACCAGTCTGACATGTCTGAATCACATACGCCCTGATTTTGTTCATCTACCATTTCCGTCATCTCTCCGGAGAATGTCTAACTTCTCTCCAATCACTATCTTCTGACCTCATCATGACTAGTCTCCTTGACAACCGCATCACCGGCATCACTTTGCAACATCACAGATATATCCGATCTAGCGGGCTGTCGTTCTCGTGGGCTGTAGGCAGAAAGAACGCAAAAAGAGAAAAAAATGAAAATACACATTACAAGCGCTAGGACAGCATGGATAATCAATTGTAATCATGAACTAAATCTTGAGATTACTTATTATCTCTCGCTGGTTTCTGTAGCCAGTTAAATTATCAAACCATATCTGAATGTTACCGGCCATGCTGATTCACTGTCAACATGATTTACCTTTTTTGTATTTATAGACTGATGTATAGACTGATGCAGCTTTTTTTTTTTTAGCAGCGTTGAAAGAAGTTTAAAACAACAACAACAACAACTAACCATAAATAAATCATCTATGGGCAAGGAAAAACTTGAAATTCTAAACAGCTGGTGATGGTAAACATGGTAGGTCTCCATGTATTACCCTTATGAGAAGCTGACTTTCAAATCTCCTCCAAAAATGATTCCGACATGTTTTCAAAATAGCTTCAAGGCACCCGAACCAAGACGGAAATAAGATACATGAAATCATAGGATGAGGGAATCGTTTAGCCCTTTTTAAAAACACGATATACAAAAAAGGATTATCAAGCCATTGCCCGGAAGACGTAATGTCCATATCAAGAATTATGATTGCATATCCACATGCAATCAAGCCACTCCAGTCATCATATTTCTTTATCCATATTATACATTCATGTACTGATTAGGGCGCGCAAGAATGTTAGAGCGGATATTCTTAATCCACTTCTTGAGGTTTATAATCTTAGACAGGATAATCCACGCCTGGGGATATCCAAATCTTTCGGTGTACTTTTTCAAGGTCAATATTTGTGCCCGAGAGGCGGTATAATATTTCTAGTCTCTATTATTATGATGGTAGGGATTGTAAAGAAAAAAATGAATAAAACAAGAGAGAGAATGGATTGAAGGAGTAGATCAATCTTGTTCACTGACGTGCGGATATGATTCATAAAGTGCGTTCAGACCTTCGCTTTAGAAACGTATTTCATTTTTTAAAAGAGCTTAATATGCCTTGACCCGGATTAAATTCAAATCTTTCTATTCGTCTTCTTTCAAATGGTGTCTCTTTATACACGTTTTCCCCCGACGGTGCAGCTTTTTATAACAATGCCTTTTCACTTAATGATTTTTACTAGATAAATTTTTACTTGACGGCTTATCCTCACGAATTGTTAGGCACCGAAAGACCTAGCCTGATGATTAAAGATGCATACGTATTAGTGTTGGAAGGGATATTTCTAGAGTTTTCCCCGATTTCGATGTAATAATTCGAATAACTTCTTGTAATTCAGTGTTTTATTATCACGTAGATCACATGCCCTGTGTATAGTTTGCCATCACTTTTTGTACACATGAGTTCCTTCTTTCCTCTAAAAAATCGTCAAAACATATAGTAAATAAAAGGGGCCATGTTCCTCAGCTGTGATCCGTGTTCAACCATCGTTTACACGGTTCTCTCATGATCATAACGGGTTCAAGCATCTGGTGTGAACACCAGATACCACGTCCAACGCCACAGTACATTGTAAAATATATCACCTCGCCGTAATTACACGGTAAAGTACTTTACGAACAAAGCGTGGAGAACTAGTTCAGAACTCCAATACCACGCATTATTATAAGGGGGAATTCTCTGTAGACGCCACCAAGCTGATATGACAGATAAGAAGGGTTAATAGTGATGAGTCTCCCTTTGTGGATCCAATAGGGGGTTCCTACTTTACCCCAGGGTACAAAAAGGGGGGCACGTCCGGACGCCAATAACCGCAATTGTTGCAGAAGCGGCTCGCGCAGTCATTTTCTGCGTTTAATGAAGTCGAGAAGTGAATTGTGGGGGATTATAAACGAGTTAGTATTGTGTGCCTTTATCTTCAATTGATATCAAAACCATTCATTGTATTCATTTGAGATGGTGATGATGATAATGATGATGGTGTACATGTACTATGTTCCCACTTCACTCACAAAAGATCCCTGATTTATTACGCATACCCTTTTTCTAAATCTTACGCCCTTGTACAGAGGTAACCTTTGAATCGGCAATACTAAAAAGTACACCGGGAAGAAGAAAAAGAAGAGGGTAACCTATACGCTAAAAGTGGAACAATGTCCAAAGCAAATTGAGAAATTCTATTGCGTTTTCCTTTGTGAACTTTTGGTAGCACTTTAAAAGATGAATGTCCTCGATCATTAAACTGATGACTAAAGTGCATATTTGGAGATCGCTTTATCCCTGGAATTAAGCAATTATCAGATATCAACTTCGCTTTTATGCAGACCGTTTCAGGGAAGACGGTTTATAGGCATCGTAAAATGATTGGAGATAGTATGTTACCCGTCTTTATTGGTTTCGAGGCACCAATGAAAACTGATGAGACGAGCATTTTAACTTACATTACATGTATTTGGTGTCATATGAAATTGATGTATGAAATAAACCATTTTAGTTCATTATTTCCACTTTGTCAACTGACCAAAACAAATTTTATGTTTCAAACAGATATTAATGTAGGCACTGGCTTTTGAAAGAAAAATAGGGAAATGCGAGAGCTTAAACTTCACTCTTAAGTCAAGAGAAGGATAAAATCATGAGGTTTGTGTAATTGGTCCATGTTTCTGACGAAAAAATAACCTGGAAAATGAAATTAAAAAAATCTTGGGTATAATGGCTGGTCAGAATGTGGGTATGCACGTGGGCATATCCCGGTTTACACGTCTGCTGTTCTTGTCATTTAGGCCTATGTTATTATAATGTATAATATCATACCATGCCTGTTTTTCTTAAAACATTTGGGTAAGGGCTACTTCATCTCATTGACGAAGCTTACGTGCAGAGACGTGGAGAGCACTAGAGCACAAAATTTTTTTACAAAACATTGAATAAAAACATGCAATTCAAGATAAAATAGAAACACATTGAAATAACGTACACATAAGTATGAAATGACAATGGAATTAAATTAGGTACAGCTGTGAAAAAACCCCCAAAAGATCTTGTGAAACTTAACTCCGATTCTGCTAGTCTGATTCACGTTAGCTGGCTATGTGCCTGTTTTACGAAGTCGCTCTTCGGGTAAGAAGTTGCGCATGATTTTGGTACTGATACATGGTTTGCGCACTAGCTTACGCATAATCTTAACTCATCTTTTTGAAACATCCCCAGGGAGGTGGACTTAACAAAGCCTTCGATGAAGTAGAATGTGTTAGGAGGTCTTATCATCATCTTTTCGTGTTCCTTTCCCCCTTTTCTTTCTTTATCCTATTTCACCCCCCCCCCCCCCCCCTCCGTTTTCCTCATTCGATGGGGGGGGGGGGGGGGGGAGGGCACGTGCCCTATCATGCTCTCTGTAACTCGTAAATATAAGCTACTACTTCAGTGCAGTGTATTCCAGTTTCAAGTAGTTAGGAAAATCGTGAAAGAGACACCCTCATTTTTGTAAAGTAGGAAAAGTTTAATCATAGTCCAGCAATTATATAGCCAGTCTGACAATCGGAGTCAGGAGAAGAGTTGAAGAATTCCTTGAAGATAATTCATCACTTTTATCCCATCTAAAATTTCCGAGATCTTTCTTTCAATGTTTACCTATATCCATCTCGGCTCCAAGAATCTGTAACCTCGACCCAAGCTCTTCCAAAGGCCAAACTTCAGAAGTTGGATATGCTTTCAAAGTCGGAGATCCGATTTCCTCACGGGACTTCCCTCTCGCTGTGTACACATATCCGAACAGCTTTATCGGATATAGGGTACCTGCACATTTGAAATAAAAATCGCTGTATTTCCGCTCTTAGAATTTCAACTAAGTAGGACATTCAGCATGGTAAGAAAAATTTTGAATAATGAATTAAAAATTTGCTAGAAAAGCTTTGAACCCGGTTGCGTACGGTGCACTGTCATGTTTTAGGTACAAATTTTGTTCATTAGTTAATTCATTACGATGCAATATCTTAGAATGAAAAAAAAAAATCGGAAAGAAAAATAAAACCAAAGACGCCCACTTCCTCCCAACTCGATTTCTATCATGACTGACTCGATGGGATGATGAAAAAAAAGAGTCAACTTGGAAATTAACGACCTTTGACCGACTTGCAACTGAAACAATTTTCCTTCTACAAATTGTTGTTACAACTGATTAGACTTTGGGAATTGGGAATGAAATACACACCCATATCATTTTGGAAATATATCTCTCCTTTTTTTCCCCTTCCGTTTGGAGCTTGGGTTTTGGTGTGGTGACGACATACAGAGCAATTTAATTTGTGAGAAATGAAGCGGTTGAATGGTCGGCGAGAGAACAAGAGTTTGGTTGCTATGGTAGCCGTGAAACTTGGCGGGGGTCTTTTTATCACCGATGTTAGGGGTTGGTTTGTGCGGTCAGACGAGCGCTCAGACCGTCATATACGACTTAGAGTCAGATCAAAGGACAACTTCCCCTCTTCAACTAATATTTCTAATGCGGTGAAAAGAATTATTAAATCACCACATAACTCATAGGAATGACAAGGAGGAATTACATATCATATAATGATTTACAAAATTGTATTTATTTTCATACATCTGTTTATAAAGTAACATTATTTTGTTTTGGGACCACAAAGGCTGCCGACCCCTCCGCTTCCAAAACAAGATTGAAGAAGAACCTAGAAAAATAGGAAAGATGTTGAGATCATACTTGGATTCATGCTATTGGAATGCCAATGAAATTGGATACATATAAGAATTCAACATGTGATCAGTTCGGTTTTGCCAAAAGGACTTCACTTCGTGGTTAATTCGCTTTACATTACAGAAGTCAAGTTATGTTAACGCGGCCTTTCTAAAATCTCGTGTGACAATTGAAGTAGTAAAACAAATGTAAATCACGAGATTTTTAAACAACGAATCACATATACACTAACAAGAGAACGTAACTACAGCACATAGAAAAAAATATATCCCTACAGTCATTTAGGACTAATGAATTTACAATTTTTGAATTATGTTCAATCATACTCGTCTTTTTCGGCGTGGGGGATGGGGGGGGGGGGGGTGTGGGTACTTTGTGCAAGAGCTTTCGTTTTAAGCTAAAGATTTGCCTTTAATATTCAAGTCATTAATTATTCTTAAAGCTAAGTAAACTACAGCAACATAGAAAAAATATAGCCCTAAAATCATTTGACTAGTGACTTTGCATCTTTTAAAAATGTTGTTTAATTATACTCGGCCTTTTTCGGCGGTGGAGGGAGGGGGTACTTTGTGCAATGAGCGGTTCGTTAAAAGCTACAAGATTTCGCCTTATGTAAGTTCACTAATGATCTTTAACAAGCTTGGATGATTTCGCCTTATTCAGGTTCATTACAAGATCTTTTAAAGCTAATTTATTTTCATCACAAGAGGCTTTCCTAGGAGTGGGCGTACAAGCATACGGTCACAAAAACACGCACGGTATAATATTGTCGTAACGTGTTAGCATGCAAGAAAGGCAATAAATCCGCAATCATTCACTTCATTCAATACTACAAACAAACTCGACATTTTCAAACAAACTTCCAGTCGCCAAATATCGGTGGAATGTCGACAAGTGTAATCGAAGACCAAACGATTCTTCAACTTTGACCCCGTGAACAAATCACCCATATCTCCCTGCTAATAGGACATGTATATCACTATAGAATAGGAAGAAATGTATATGTTTATCGGTAGGGAATTTACTGCGTCATCGCTGCAGTTTGCTATGTTAATGCGTTTAAACATTTTGAACATCATTCACATTACTTTGATCACAATGACGACGAAAACAAAATACCAACATGTTTAGAGGGAATCAGGATTAGACTTCAACAAAATGAAAGAAAAAAAATGCATAGAGTAGAAGAAAACAAATGCACAGAATACAAGAAAACAAATGCACAGAATACAAACAAAACGGTGAGAAAGAGAGGGAGAAGGAGGGTGGGGAGGAAAACTTAGAGGGAAAGAGAGAGAGAGGGGGAAGGAGGCAGGGAGACAGAAAGGGAATATAGTCAAGAGGGAGAATGACAGATAGGAGAAAGGGAGAAAAAGAAGGTGGAATTGAGAGAGAAGAAAAAGAGATAGATAGAGAGATAGAGAGAGAGAGAGAGAGAGAGAGAGAGAGAGAGAGGAGAGAGAGAGAGAGGAAAGGCGGTATAAACTCGACACAAGACCATGTTCAAAGTGAAATCCCGACATGAACCCGACACCAGCCTCTAAAAATGCTCCCACATCCCAGCGGGTAACCTTTGAACTGGATGCGCAAGCACCACAATGGATGCTTACACAAGTAATGCTCACCAGATCTCTTTCTCACCCTCTTGCCTCGTTATGACGTAGCGGCGGCTTTTTATTTACCCCGACGAAAGGTGAAAGCCTTTGATGTTTTGGTTTAGAATAATATACGTGCTTCAATTTCACATTAATTCATAATTGATTTATCTGATATGTCGTAAATCATAAAGATGAGAATACATGAAGCTTTACGGTCAAAGTGAGCAGCTTCAGTTGGTTTTCGTCATCTTCGACTTTTCTTTCGAAATTGAAGCAGTCTGTGAAGAAAACATCGAGCAATATTCATGAAAATTCATTACAGAACTCTTATTTTCTTCCGATAGCTTGATTGAGAAAGCAAATCTATTTACGAGCTTCACTCTTTTTATATCTAGATATATCATTTACTTCCCAAATAAAATTCGCACAAAAGGTAGGTGTGTTGTTTTCAGTTTGCAGACGAAAAAAAAAAACAACAAAAAAAAAATGATTTGGATAGAAAGATCATAAGAAGTAAAGACATTGAAAGAATGAATATGACTCGGATGACTTTTCCGCGAAATCCCTGCATCTCAAAATTGGTAGCAGGAAATCTAGTTTCGAATCAGACTGTTTTGACGGCATGGGTTCACAACTTGCTATACCAAAGATTAGGGAGGGCTGGTGTCAATTTAAACAATCATAGATATAAGGATATTTTTTTTACGTCTTCTTCAGATCTTTCTCTTTGGTCCTTATCAACATTGATCAATCCACTTCTGTATAGGCTTTCATGAGGTTCTTATTGCTGCAAGTCAAGTGACGTTGCTTGAA
>CM057155.1:14384952-14582685 GCA_029962745.1 Echinometra lucunter | reverse complement strand
AATCATCATCGCGATGATAAGCCTCATCTCCAACGTCTTCACACGGTTAAGGAAAAAGACATGAGGCATGAGATATATTTCGAGATACATTAACCGCGGTTTTAGCAGATGTTTCAAGGCCTAGCTTAGCTGCATCCATAACTGTCAGAGGGGGAGCTTTTATTTCCATACTGACCATGAACTTTCGTGCATAGAATTAATGGTATGATGCTTGGCAAATTGCCGAGGTAATCCTTTATAGGCAGTGAATAAAAATACAAAAAATTACAAACATAAACATGATGGCTACACCGAAGTTTGATAGATTATCCCCCCCCCCCCCCAAAAAAAAAAAGAAAAAAAAAAAAAAGAAAAAGAAAAAGAAAAAAGGAACGGCATGGACCTGAACCCTAAAAGGTATACGAGAGTCACGTGGTATCACCAAATATAATGGCAATAGAAAGAATATACAGATCGCCAGTAGCCACGGTAGTGAAGGGGTGACGATAATCTAATTGTCATAAGAAAAACTGAATTTTCCGCGACGTGGAAGTGGATATAAGGTGTCGAGGAAAAAAACTAGTATGAAGTAATCCGTGTCTAATAGCTGGAATTAAACTTGACACGATGTCATCAAGCAGAACGTTAGCAAGGCACTAGAATTAGAGCTTAACGTATTAACTTCTAGCCTTAAGGGATGGAGGTCTAACCAGTCCCCATCGATTCTCCATTTATATGTCGAAGGTCAGATTGGGAGGAAAAAAGGACGTTTCCATTGCTAGGATGCAGGATACACCAGTTTGATTGTCCATGTTGTCAGTCAATGCATGCATGCATGTATTGTGCACAATTAGGAAATCCTGGCCAAGTAGACCAAAGGAAGTTTCCCTCATAGACCGACAATGATCTATGTAGTCTTGCGAAATACACAGGAAGAAGGTTTCATCTCAATGTACTGAAAGCTAACCTAGAACTAGAGCTCTGATCATGGAAATGGGTGACGAAATGGGCGACGAGTTGATTGCCGAGTTCGGTAACGACTTTGGTGCCGACACGGGTGCCAAAGAGACGCCGAGAGGAGTGCCGAGTTCGGGTCGAAACGGATGCCGCGTGAAGTCTAAAGTGTAGAACTAGAGCTCTGATCATGGAAATGGGTGACGAAATGGGTGACGAAATGGGTGACGAGTTGAGTGCCGAGTTCGGTAACGAGGAGTGCCCAGTTCGGGCCGAAATGGATGCCGCGTGAAGTCTAAAGTTTATCGTGCTCGTCGCCGATCTCGCTCTAGACATGTAGAGAACCAAGATACCGGGGAAACTCGTTCTGACTCAAAGGTTATTCGCAGTATCTTCTGGGGACTCACAGCCCAGGAAAGGTCGGCATTGTTCATATTTGAGAAGGGCTGTTAAAGGTGAATGAAATTGTGATCATCAGTAGTGACTTCCCTAACTCATTTTTCTTTCATAAAATAGCCGTTTAATAATGGTCTAAAAATTGTTCATAAGAAGTTTATTCTATGCATCTACTTATTGGTATTTCAAAATCATACCCAAATCCCAAATAATGCGGACGGGACTTGTGTGTCAAAGTTCAACGTTGGTAAGAAGGCTGTCAGAGAATGGCCGCAAGTCAATGGATCAACGATAGAGGCGTGTTCTTTATGACAGGTCAGGCAAGAGACTGTGGTGGAGTAAAGAAGAGAGACTGAGAGAAAGGGAGAAGGAAAGAGAGAGAATAAAGGAGATAGAGGAAAACCACGACAAATTACTCATACATTAGCATCAATCCAAACAGAGAAATCATAAAGATATGATGACAAATTTGTCATATTGTGGTGCTGTGTGTGGCTGGGAATTTTTGGAAGGCTCAGCTTTGAATCCACCTGCAAGTCTCGTCCCAGTCACTCCTCATTATTTTTCCTTGTGCAATAAGTTTTGTACTTCGGCATGTTGGGTAAAATGAACTGATAATGATGGTTTTGGTAAAATATGAATTTTTTGTACCACTGATTTCTGTGAGCGGGCTGTAACTCTCGCACGTTTTTCGCACGATTTTCGCACGTTTTAATCAAGAAGATGTAGGGCACTTCATGTGATACAAGATTACCAAGAGAAGCGTAAGATCTTAGTGGTTAACCCAATGATTTGATTCCATGAACTTGAGACTTTAATGAATAACATTTTGAAGTTTGAAACTTTCTTGCAAGTAAATCTCCAAATTCTCCTTCTGACATGGAGTAGACTAAGCCCTGTATCCTGCGGGGGCGCGCCCCTCGAACCAAGCCCATCAGGACGTAAAGGGCTCCCCACGGGGCCCCGTCGGCATAGGTTTCGGCGCTTCGTGCCGACCAAGTGACTCGTGGTCACCTCTCGTCCGAATTAGTTCCTTATCCTTTTGCATCTTTTAAAGATCAAGTAGAATTTTGGTCATGCAATTTCATTGTGAACGAAACGGTGCATGTGCAACCGAGAAGCTTTGATCAGGCAGTGTATACGAATATGTACATACTGCGAAAATTTGGAATCAACAAATTGACACCCCTCCCCTCAAAAAAAAAGTGATTAAAGACTTTGCTAAATGTTACATTTACGGACAGTGAAATGTGCATATGGGATATAGACACATGTGGAATGAAAGCCGGTCTGAGCTGTTTAGCCCATTCTTATCATATTCGTGATATTTCGAATGGCATTTGATGAGCGATGCTTTGCAGAGGACATTTCTGCTAGGATAGTTTTCATCACAGACAAAATAGGACGAGATAACTCACAAATTGATTTTCGTCTTGACGAGAACTTTCTCTTTAATTTCGTGTGAAAGTTTTCCTAGGGTTGGGTACCTCGAACGGGTTCTGGGATCGGCTATCCCTAAAGATTTCTTGGATATGGGACAACTCGGTCATTCATTTTATGGTCACTTGTTTCTTGTAATAACCCGCCGTCACAACAAATTTGTCATTCTGGACTCGACAGGAGAGAGGCAGGAAAATAGATGGGAGAAGCACGCAGTTAAAATGGAAGGAAGAGAGGGAGGGAGAGGGTAAGAGAAAGGAAGAAGAGAGGGGGATAGAGAGAAAGAGAGAGACAGAGAGACAAGGGGAATGGAGACGAGTATAAAATCATGAAGAGAAACAATTAATGGGAGAGAGAAAGAAGAGAGGAGTGGAGATGAGTATAATTGCATATTGATATGACTGAAGAGAAATAAGAGTGGGAGAAATAGAAAAGGTGGAGATGAGTGCAAAAAAGAATATTGAAAAGAAACAAAAATGGGGAGGGAGAGAGAAAGAGAGAGAGGGGAGGGAGAGAAGGGGAGGGAGAGAGAGTGAGAGGGGGGGGGGGGGGTGTTGGGGTTGGTGGTGTGAAAGTTTGAATGATGACTTCTGTTATGATAATCGTATTAATAACACACACATCTCTTGAACAAATCAGATTCCAAGAAAGTGAAATATCAAGATATCGATTCCAATCTTGCGACTGTTTGTTCAATCAGCTTATTTTTGACAAACTGTCAACCCCTCTCAAAACCATCTTCACACTTCTCAAGATCTGCATCAATTCACAGATAACGTAACATCACCGAACGATTCTTTCCTTTCATTTTCTAATCTTAGATATTAGGTCTCGGCAGTACACTCCTGGAAATTGCAAGAAGATCACATCAACCATGTCAACATCAACACAGTATCTTTCATTTCCAAGACGTCTGTCCTTTCTCAACATGAAGTTGATTGTTTCTGTGAAATCGTAATTTAGATATCAAAAGTAAACTTTCTATCTCACTCGCACTCCCTACGGAGCAAAATGACTTTGGAAAATGAAACACGAGTCGAGCAAACTCCCTCTGAACCTTTACTTGTCAAAGCACATCTCATCCTCACACGTAGACGTTTGTCTAGTAGTTCAACTTAATGTATTGGTAATATTGTAATGAGACTAGTAAAATATAATGATTATTGAAATACAGTTTATTAAAAAAAAAACATGCATATAGGTACGTCTTTTGTTAGATTCCTTTTGCCGCATGGAATTTGTCGAGGGCGAATTTTGTACGATTTGTACCTAACGATACATGATTTTTATTATCCTTTTAAATACGAAATTTTCTGAAATGTCATTTTGACAACTGACTATTAACTGGTAGCGATGCTACAGAGAATCGATAGTCACTGCTCACATCGAGCAATTTCATTTCCGGAGCAAATGGAAATATTGGACATAACTCCCGCCAAATCACTAATAATAGGATAGAAGGGAGCAGACGTTCTTTTGATCAGAAGACTGTTCTTATACTGTACGCAGGTTGTATGGTAATCTTCGTGGTTAGGTTTCCGTCTTTCTACATCGGCGATCTAGTAATTGTGGTGTCTCTTTCTTTCTTCTCCTTAGAAATTTCATCACGGTCATATCCACATAAAACCAGTCTGAATCACATACACCCTGATTTTGTTCATCTACCATTTCCGTCATCTCTCCGGAGAATGTCTAACTTCTCTCCAATCACTATCTTCTGACCTCATCATGACTAGTCTCCTTGACAACCGCATCACCGGCATCACTTTGCAACATCACAGATATATCCGATCTAGCGGGCTGTCGTTCTCATGGGCTGTAGGCAGAAAGAACGCAAAAAGAGAAAAAAATGAAAATACACATTACAAGCGCTAGGACAGCATGGATAATTAATTGTAATCATTAACTAAATCTTGAGATTAGTTATTATCTCTCGCTGGTTTCTGTAGCCAGCTAAATTATCAAACCATATCTGAATGTTACCGGCCATGCTGATTCACTGTCAAAATGATTTACCTTTTTTGTATTTATAGACTGATGTATAGACTGATGCAGCTTTTTTTTTTTTAGCAGCGTTGAAAGAAGTTTAAAACAACAACAACAACAACTAACCATAAATAAATCATCTATGGGCAAGGAAAAACTTGAAATTCTAAACAGCTGGTGATGGTAAACATGGTAGGTCTCAATGTATTACCCTTATGAGGAGCTGACTTTCAAATCTCCTCCAAAAATGATTCCGACATGTTTTCAAAATAGCTTCAAGGCACCCGAACCAAGACGGAAATAAGATACATGAAATCATAGGATGAGGGAATCGTTTAGCCCTTTTTAAAAACACGATATACAAAAAAGGATTATCAAGCCATTGCCCGGAAGACGTAATGTCCATATCAAGAATTATGATTGCATATCCACATGCAATCAAGCCACTCCAGTCATCATATTTCTTTATTCACATTATACATTCATGTACTGATTAGGGCGCGCAAGAATGTTAGAGCGGATATTCTTAATCCACTTCTTGAGGTTTATAATCTTAGACAGGATAATCCACGCCTGGGGATACCCAATCTTTCGGTGTACTTTTTCAAGGTCAATATTTGTGCCCGAGAGGCGGTATAATATTTCTAGTCTCTATTATTATGATGGTAGGGATTGTAAAGAAAAAAAATAAAACAAGAGAGAGAATGGATTGAAGGAGTAGATCAATCTTGTTCACTGACGTGCGGATATGATTCATAAAGTGCGTTCAGACCTTCGCTTTAGAAACGTATTTCATTTTTTAAAAGAGCTTAATATGCCTTGACCCGGATTAAATTCAAATCTTTCTATTCGTCTTCTTTCAAATGGTGTCTCTTTATACACGTTTTCCCCCGACGGTGCAGCTTTTTATAACAATGCCTTTTCACTTAATGATTTTTACTAGATAAATTTTTACTTGACGGCTTATCCTCACGAATTGTTAGGCACCGAAAGACCTAGCCTGATGATTAAAGATGCATACGTATTAGTGTTGGAAGGGATATTTCTAGAGTTTTCCCCGATTTCGATGTAATAATTCGAATAACTTCTTGTAATTCAGTGTTTTATTATCACGTAGATCACATGCCCTGTGTATAGTTTGCCATCACTTTTTGTACACATGAGTTCCTTCTTTCCTCTAAAAAATCGTCAAAACATATAGTAAATAAAAGGGGCCATGTTCCTCAGCTGTGATCCGTGTTCAACCATCGTTTACACGGTTCTCTCATGATCATAACGGGTTCAAGCATCTGGTGTGAACACCAGATACCACGTCCAACGCCACAGTACATTGTAAAATATATCACCTCGCCGTAATTACACGGTAAAATACTTTACGAACAAAGCGTGGAGAACTAGTTCAGAACTCCAATACCACGCATTATTATAAGGGGGAATTCTCTGTAGACGCCACCAAGCTGATATGACAGATAAGAAGGGTTAATAGTGATGAGTCTCCCTTTGTGGATCCAATAGGGGGTTCCTACTTTACCCCAGGGTACAAAAAGGGGGGCACGTCCGGACGCCAATAACCGCAATTGTTGCAGAAGCGGCTCGCGCAGTCATTTTCTGCGTTTAATGAAGTCGAGAAGTGAATTGTGGGGGATTATAAACGAGTTAGTATTGTGTGCCTTTATCTTCAATTGATATCAAAACCATTCATTGTATTCATTTGAGATGGTGATGATGATAATGATGATGGTGTACATGTACTATGTTCCCACTTCACTCACAAAAGATCCCTGATTTATTACGCATACCCTTTTTCTAAATCTTACGCCCTTGTACAGAGGTAACCTTTGAATCGGCAATACTAAAAAGTACACCGGGAAGAAGAAAAAGAAGAGGGTAACCTATACGCTAAAAGTGGAACAATGTCCAAAGCAAATTGAGAAATTCTATTGTGTTTTCCTTTGTGAACTTTTGGTAGCACTTTAAAAGATGAATGTCCTCGATCATTAAACTGATGACTAAAGTGCATATTTGGAGATCGCTTTATCCCTGGAATTAAGCAATTATCAGATATCAACTTCGCTTTTATGCAGACCGTTTCAGGGAAGACGGTTTATAGGCATCGTAAAATGATTAGAGATAGAATGTTACCCGTCTTTATTGGTTTCGAGGCACCAATGAAAACTGATGAGACGAGCATTTTAACTTACATTACATGTATTTGGTGTCATATGAAATTGATGTATGAAATAAACCATTTTAGTTCATTATTTCCACTTTGTCAACTGACCAAAACAAATTTTATGTTTCAAACAGATATTAATGTAGGCACTGGCTTTTGAAAGAAAAATAGGGAAATGCGAGAGCTTAAACTTCACTCTTAAGTCAAGAGAAGGATAAAATCATGAGGTTTGTGTAATTGGTCCATGTTTCTGACGAAAAAATAACCTGGAAAATGAAATTTAAAAAATCTTGGGTATAATGGCTGGTCAGAATGTGGGTATGCACGTGGGCATATCCCGGTTTACACGTCTGCTGTTCTTGTCATTTAGGCCTATGTTATTATAATGTATAATATCATACCATGCCTGTTTTTCTTAAAACATTTGGGTAAGGGCTACTTCATCTCATTGACGAAGCTTACGTGCAGAGACGTGGAGAGCACTAGAGCACAAAAATTTTTACAAAACATTGAATAAAAACATGCAATTCAAGATAAAATAGAAACACATTGAAATAACGTACACATAAGTATGAAAGGACAATGGAATTAAATTAGGTACAGCTGTGAGAAAAACCCCCAAAAGATCTTGTGAAACTGAACTCCGATTCTGCTAGTCTGAGTCACGTTAGCTGCTATGTGCCTGTTTACGAAGTCGCTCTTCGGGTAAGAAGTTGCGCATGATTTGGTACTGATACATGGTTGGCGCACTAGCTTACGCATAATCTTAACTCATCTTTTGAAACATCCCCAGGGAGGTGGACTTAACAAAGCCTTCGATGAAGTAGAATGTGTTAGGAGGTCTTTATCATCATCTTTTCGTGTTCCTTTCCCCCTTTTCTTTCTTATCTATTTATCCATTCATTCACACCCCCCCCCCCTCCGTTTTCCTCATTCGATGGGGGGGGGGGGGGGGGGAGGGCACGTGCCCTATCATGCTCTCTGTAACTCGTAAATATAAGCTACTACTTCAGTGCAGTGTATTCCAGTTTCAAGTAGTTAGGAAAATCGTGAAAGAGACACCCTCATTTTTGTAAAGTAGGAAAAGTTTAATCATAGTCCAGCAATTATATAGCCAGTCTGACAATCGAGTCAGGAGAAGAGTTGAAGAATTCCTTGAAGATTAATTCATCACTTTTATCCCATCTAAAATTTCCGAGATCTTTCTTTCAATGTTTACCTATATCCATCTCGGCTCCAAGAATCTGTAACCTCGACCAAGCTCTTCCAAAGGCCAAACTTCAGAAGTTGGATATGCTTTCAAAGTCGGAGATCCGATTTCCTCACGGGGACTTCCCTCTCGCTGTGTACACATATCCGAACAGACTTTATCGGATATAGGGTACCTGCACATTTGAAATAAAAAATCGCTGTATTCCGCTCTTAGAATTTCAACTAAGTAGGGGGACATTCAGCATGGTAAGAAAAAATTTTGAATAATGAATTAAAATTTGCCTAGAAAAGCTTTGAACCCGGTTTGCGTACGGTGCACTGTCATGTTTTAGGTACAAAGTTTGTTCATTAGTTAATTCATTACGATGCAATATCTTAGAATTGAAAAAAAAAAAATCGAAAGAAAAATAAAACCAAAGACGCCCACTTCCTCTCCCAACTCGATTTCTATCATGAACTGACTCGATGGGATGATGAAAAAAAAGAGTCAACTTGGAAATTAACGACCTTTGACCGACTTGCAACTGAAACAATTTTCCTTCTACAAATTGTTGTTACAACTGATTAGACTTTGGGAATTGGGAATGAAATACACACCCATATCATTTTGGAAATATATCTCTCCTTTTGTTCCCCTTCCGTTTGGAGGCTTGGGTTTTTGGTGTGGTGACGACATACAGAGCAATTTAGATTTTGTGAGAAATGAAGCGGTTGAATGGTCGGCGAGAGAACAAGAGTTTGGTTGCTATGGTAGCCGTGAAACTGGCGGGGTCTTTTTATCACCGATGTTAGGGGTTGGTTTGTGCGGTCAGACGAGCGCTCAGACCGTCATATACGACTTAGAGTCAGATCAAAGACAACTTCCCCTCTTCAACTACATATTTCTAATGCGGTGAAAAGAATTATTAAATCACCACATAACTCATAGGAATGACAAGAGGAATTACATATCATATAATGATTTTACAAATTGTATTTATTTTCATACATCTGTTTATAAGTAACATTTATTTTGTTTGGGACCACAAAGGCTGCCGACCCCTCCGCTTCCAAAACAAGATTGAAGAAGAAAATAGGAAAGATGTTGAGCATACTTGGATTTCATGCTATTGGAATGCCAATGAAATTGGATACATTATAAGAAATTCAACATGATCAGTTCGGTTTTGCCAAAAGGACTTCACTTCGCTGGTTATATTCGCTTTACATTTACAGAAGTCAAGTTTATGTTAACGCGGCCTTTCTAAAATCTCGTGTGACAATTGAAGTAAAACAATATGTAAATCACGAGATTTTTAAACAACGAATCACATATACACTAAACAAGAGAACGTAACTACAGCACATAGAAAAAAATATATCCCTACAGTCATTTAGACTAATGAATTTACAATTTTTGAAATTATGTTCAATCATACTCGTCCTTTTTCGGCGGTGGGGGAGGGGGGGGGGGGGGTACTTTGTGCAAGAGCTTTTCGTTTTAAGCTAAAAGATTTTGCCTTTAATATTCAAGTTCATTACATTATCTCTTAAAGCTAAGTAACTACAGCACATAGAAAAAATATAGCCCTAAAATCATTTGGACTAGTGACTTTGCATCTTTTAAAAATTGTGTTTAATTATACTCGGCCTTTTTCGGCGGTGGAGGGAGGGGGTACTTTGTGCAAGAGCGTTTCGTTAAAAGCTACAAGATTTCGCCTTATGTAAGTTCACTAATGATCTTTAACAAGATTGGATGATTTCGCCTTATTCAGGTTCATTACAAGATCTTTTAAAGCTAATTTATTTTCATCACAAGAGGCATTCCTAGGAGTGGGCGTACAATGCATACGGTCACAAAAACACGCACGGTATAATATTGTCGTAACGTGTTAGCATGCAAGAAAGGCAATAAATCCGCAATCATTCACTTTCATTCAAATACTACAAACAAACTCGACATTTTCAAACAAACTTCCAGTCGCCAAATATCGGTGGAATGTCGACAAGTGTAATCGAAGACCAAACGATTCTTCAACTTTGACCCGTGAACAAATCAACCATATCTCCCTGCTAATAGACATGTATATCACTATAGAAATAGGAAGAAATGTATATGTTTATCGGTAGGAATTTACTGCGTCATCGCTGCAGTTTGCTATGTTAATGCGTTTAAACATTTTGAACATCATTCACATTACTTTGATCACAATGACGACGAAAACAAAATACCAACATGTTTAGAGGGAATCAGGAATAGACTTCAACAAAATGAAAGAAAAAAATGCATAGAGTAGAAGAAAACAAACGCACAGAGTACAAGAAAACAAATGCACAGAATACAACAAAACCGGTGAGAAAGAGAGGGAGAAAGGTGGGGAGGAAAAACTTAGAGGGAAAGAGAGAGAGAGGGGGAAGGAGGCAGGGAGACAGAAAGGGAATGGTAGTCAAGAGGGAGAATGACAGATAGGAGAAATGGAGAAAAAGAAGGTGGAATTGAGAGAGAAAAAGATAGAGATAGATAGATAGATAGAGAGAGAGAGAGAGAGAGAGAGAGAGAGAGAGTGAGAGAGAGAGGAAAGGCGGTATAAACTCGACACAAGACCATGTTCAAAGTGAAATCCCGACATGAACCCTGACACAGCCTCTAAAAATGCTCCCACATCCCAGCGGGTAACCTTTGAACTGGATGCGCAAGCACCACAATGGATGCTTACACAAGTAATGCTCACCAGATCTCTTTCTCACCCTCTTTGCCTCGTTATGACGTAGCGGCGGCTTTTTATTTTACCCCGACGAAAGGTGAAAGGCTTTGATGTTTTGGTTTAGAATAATATACGTGCTTCAATTTCACACTTTAATTCATAATTGATTTATCTGATATGTCGTAAATCATAAAGATGAGAATACATGAAGCTTTACGGTCAAAGTGAGCAGCTTCAGTTGGTTTTCGTCATCTTCGACTTTTCTTTCGAAATTGAAGCAGTCTGTGAAGAAAACATCGAGCAATATTCATGAAAATTCATTTACAGAACTCTTATTTTCTTCCGATAGCTTGATTGAGAAAGCAAATCTATTTACGAGCTTCACTCTTTTTATATCTAGTATATATAATTTACTTCCCAAATAAAATTCGCACAAAAGGCAGGTGCGTTGTTTTCAGTTTGCAGACGAAACAACAACAAAAAAAAAATAACTGATTTGGATAGAAAGATCATAAGAAGTAAAGACATTGAAAAGAATGAATATGACTCGGATGACTTTTCCGCGAAATCCCTGCATCTCAAAATTGGTAGCAGGAAATCTAGTTTCGAATCAGACTGTTTTGACGGCATGGGTTCACAACTTTGCTTATACCAAAAGATTAGGGAGGGCTGGTGTCAATTTAAACAATCATAGATATAAGGATATTTCTTTTTACGTCTTCTTCAGATCTTTCTCTTTGTTCCTTATCAACATTGATCAATCCACTTCTGTATAGGCTTTCATGAGGTTCTTATTGCTGCAAGTCAAGTGACGTTGCTTGAACGTGTTTATTTTTATTTTTAATCTGAGGGGTGGGGTGGGAGTAGAAGAGTTGGTGTTGACCATACCTTGATATCCCACACTAGTAACGTCCCTGTTCCAATAATCTCCCGATCATCACTGTACATTGGCTTAATATACATGATATACAGGATATATGCGTCTTTAGATGACATAGTCAAAGGTTATTCTAAATTTCTTAGATTTTGATTAGGGACAAATCCAAACTTCGATTAGAAATGTTATGTTTATTTCGTAATCTTTCTTTGGATTAACTAATCATGGTCTTTTAGATTAATGGCTAATCTAAGAAATTTAGAGTGTTAGTGGGCTCGAAAATATTGACATGATTGAGAAATACATCTATATGACAAAAGTAATGCCGAAATGCCGACAAAATAATAGAGTAGTAACAAAAACAACAACAACAAAACGAGAAACAACAAAAACAGAATGGCGAACCAAACATAAAGAAAAAATTGGCTTGATAGATAAAGGAAAATTATACTTTACAATTTCTTTTTTTAGAAGAGAACCTGTCATGCCTGCTGTAGGTCATTGGTCTGTTAAAACACTTAGTGGTCGTCTGAAGCCTGTGCACTTGGCTCTTGCCAGTAGCGAATTCGAAATCTTGACATGGAAGTGGATTAATTTGAGTAGCTTGCTCGCCATGTAGTAATACCCCATTGACTAATAGCGAGATTATTCTTCGATCTCTCTAGATTTAGCCCTAATCAGATTCTTATAGGGCTTAAAGAAAATCAGAAGAAGTCATTTAGAGACATAGTTATTGTTCTGCTTTTTATCACTGAAATTTCAAATCAATTTTTGAATATTAGGTTGCGTTTTATTTTACCCAGGGTAGTCACATCAGTATTCCTACTGCTCCTCCTGTGGGCCCTGTAAAATAATTACCCCAGCAATTAATGCCAGATAATTAATGCCAGGTACCCATTTAATACACCTGGGTCGAGAGGGACACCAAGTCAAAGGATGTAAGCACTAGGCGAGAATCGGACACAGGATCTCTCATATGATAGGCAATACACTTGAGCCTAAAACACAGTGCTTCCACCAAACAAAGTAAGCCTACATGAGCATTAACTTTAGCATTATCCGAATGCCCATGAATATACATGAGAACTATGCTCTTTTAGTCTTGCCAGAGGTAAGCAGCGAGCAAAGATTTGTGAGGGGCCTCTCTTACATCATGGCCTCGTTATAGATGTCCAAATAATATAAGAAGGGTTAATCGTTCCTAGTTTCATGAAATAAATGCAGACAAGAAAACATTACAACAATTTGGAGAAAAAAAAATTAGGAAGGGTGCCCCTCATGCTTGCTCTATTCTATAGAATGAGATACAATAACGCCTGGCACGACAAAATACCAAGCACCAAAACACTCGAAATTTCAATTGACGCTAATACTGTTTGCTCCGTAATACACCAAATCCCCATGAAATTGTTAGGAAATAACGGATTAACTCTTTGTACGTCTGGAGGCGATTAGTAAAATCGCTTAATAAATCTGTGATGGATGTCTTATTAGGTTGTAATTCAATCCGAGAAATAAAAGAGGAGAAAATAGGTGAAAAGGAGGAGGAAATAAAGGGAATAATCATGGTGCGTCGAGTGGAGGAGTGCGTTTTGAGTTGTTACACGTTCGACAATACACCGACTTCCGCAAAGGACGAAAAAGCAATTTATTAAGCAAAATAAAGTGCTTGAGGAGATTTGGGGATGAAAATTGATGAACACACATCATGCAATTCGTTATTTAATGCTAAACCTGATTACTATGCTTACATCTATTCAGCATAAGCTATATTATGAGGCACAACTCTGGCATGTGGATCGACCCCCCCTCCCGACTGCCCCGAAGTGGTTTAGTACGCCTTGGACAAAATAATATGAGCATTTGATATTTTCAAACATTTTTCTGGCGGTATATGTTATTACTAAAACCAAATCATGGGGGGAGGGGGGGGGGGGGTGTAAAAATATCGTAACAAGCAGTAATTACAATTACAATACCCTACCTAAAATATATTGCATTATAATAAAAGTACAAAAAGAGAAATGAAAATCGTACATTTCTGCTTTTATCACATGGTTATGAAGGTATTCACTTCTTTCACAGGTCAGATGATAATATATTTACTAAAAATCTTTAAACGAGAAATTTTAACAAAGAAAGTAGATATCTCCTTTATGAACACGATGAAAAGAAATCAGAAAATCTAATCAAAAACCCTTCAGAGATAAGAAGTTCCTTGTCAAAACGAAGATCAAGAAAGGATTGCGGGGAAGGTCCTTATTCTGGGATCAAAGCTAAGCAAATGGAAAGTTTTCTGGAGACTCCAAAGAAAGCATCCATGACTTTGACCAAACATAAACTTTGTGTGTTGGTAGTCGTCTTTTACAGTCTCATAATAGTATTTACTGAGATCTCATGTGCTTCTTCGACTGAGGATTTTCACAAGATGGAGGTGTTGTCTCACTTCACAATTTTCCACAGAATATTCACTTTGAAGATGCTTCCATAAATCATCAAATATCGTATATTCGTATCATTCAAAATGTGCAAAATGTGCCTACATAAATCTGCATAAAATGTATATCATTACGTGACCAATCACCAATATATCTCGTGAAGCGTTCGATGAGTTCATAATTATTGCCCAATATGTTTCAAAGTGTTCTGACAAGGGAACTTTCAGGGTAGATCTGGGGCCACATCTTATAAACAGTTGCAATTGATTCAAATCATTCGCAACGCTGAGATTGATCTCAACTCCTGTATCTTAACCCGTTGACTACTGAATTCTCTAAGTCTGATAGACTTTATGCAGGGACCACCCTGTTTCAGTAGGCAACAGGTTTAGTACACAGTTGAAATCAATCTCAGAGTTGTGATCAATTTGAATTAATTGCAGCTGTTTATAAGACGTGGCTCTGGTATGTCTGAAGAATTTTATGAAAGTTTAAGAGAGATAAACATTAAAAAAGTTGAAATTAAAATGATTGTAAAAATATGCACTTTATCAGGGGAGATGGGTCGTGACCAAGAGGGAGGAAGATAACTTGCTCTTCTTCCAGAAACAAGAAAATAATTTATCTATTCATTCTATATTTCAGAAATTCTTAAGCTTTGTAGGACCACTCTCACCCAGTATTTTATTTTCGACAAATGAAGAAAACGTTGTTTTAAATTGTAGACTATTAGAATGAGACGCTAGGCAAGCTAGGTGAGCTAATAATGCCGGAAAAATATACTCTGGTGCCGGGGTTCTTCAGGTGTATTGCCATCTAATGCCATGTGAGGATGATCCAATGCTTGAGGAGGATGAGAGGGATGAGATGGGGTTTAGGTCCAGGATCACAGGGATGTCGCGACCGAAATCCTCTTTCCGCCACAGGGGCTCTAGCCCGCTGGTTGAAGGAGGGGGGGGGGGGGGGGTGTAAAGAAAGGATGCAAGATTGCGATGGAAGGGCAAGAACATATACTATAGAAAGGATGTTGGATGGGGCGGGTAATGCCCAAGTCACACCGCCAAACCGTATCCAAACCTACCAATGATTCAAGTGTTTACAATCCAGAGTATAATAAAATGTAATGTTTGGTCGGTCCACTGTCGGTCTTGTAAGCGTAACTGGAAGATAATAGGGAAGAAAACGAAATGGTAGGGCGTAAAGAATGCTGGCTCGAGGGTGTATAATGTCCCGATCACACCGGCAAACTTGGGCCTAACTCAAAACCGACCAATAACTTTACCATTCAGCATGTTCAGGGTACTGTACATCCTCTGCTGACGATCTCTATCTGTTTATGGATAAGTGTGACTGGGTACCATAAAGGATGCGGGACGGGGATGCATGGAGGTAAAGCTGCAACTAAAATGAAGACTTGTCGGCAGCTTAAGTGGGTTCATGTTGTATTTGAGGGATGTAATAAGAAGCGTGTATACATAGTTTTTTTGCTCTTGCACGTAATATCCACGACAGGAGACAGAGAAATTGAGGCGAACCTCAAACATACAATGTGACAGAGCAGTTCTATTTTCTATTTATAGAAACCTAAGGACAAAAAGTGTGCCCGAGTCATGAAGTTTTACAATCATTACCATAGTAATGTTACTGAAGACATAGCGCTACCTGTAGTAGTTCTATATCCCGAAACCAGGCGTAGGCCTGGATTTTGAGGCCTTAATGGGATAACTGTAATATACACAAAGCGGTTGGCGCAGTACCTTATGGAAAGAAGAAGAAAAATAAAGTTAGCTAAGTAGAAAGGATCTCATTAAACCAATTTGGGGATCCTGGTATCGAAACCTAACCTACTTCGACCATTTGAATTGCCTTTTTAAAATCTAAAATCTAATTGTTTATGTTACCTCAGACACTATGGTGTATAGACCTGTGGCTGTGATGGCGGCGAGGGCTGCAGTTTGCGAGCATTCTGACTGAGTTCCAATATTCGGACAATCGTCAGCTGATCTGCGCGAGGTTGTCTGCTGGTAGTTTTTACATTATCTGTTTTCGCACACGTAAATGACATTGTCACAAATTAAATGAGAGTATGAGAGTAAAATTCTATGTTCTCTCGCTTTGCCTTTTTGCACAATAATTTATTATTAATACTGGAAAGTAGATATTCGGGTAAAGTCACATCAAGACGACGTGCATCTTTTAGCACGTGCGTGTCCAGAGACTGCGGTCGGCTGCGGGCCAACTGCAGCGATTCGGATGTCCTTCCAATCTCCTCCTGGGCATTTTGCACCCTCTTCATACAGCCCCTCTGACCGGCAAGGATTATCGGGGCCAGCATATGGCCTCCGCATAATTACCGTCAACTGACGCACGATATACCACGGCTCCGCATGGCAGTGTATAATGGCACCAAGGGTTTCGTGAGACCTCTGCAAGAAACTCGTACGATGTTCGCGAAGGAGAAGGAGCAAGAAGTATGATGGCTACTGATAGCCATGTGCAGAGTTGCTGGGCATGTCCAATAACCTATACCAGGCAGTCTTGTGTGCTCCTACGTGCTTGGAAAAACGTGCAACAGGCAGAGATAGATATAATTTGCAATACATGTATTTCGAAATACATGCAAAACCTGCATATCAAGTAGTTTGAGTATTTATTGTGATTCATTCAGTATTTCGGTTGGCTTTTCATAGCAAAGGTTTATTCAGCAACTGTTCCATATTGTTCACACGTTATAAATTCACTCGCCACCCAAGAAAACCAATCATTTTACGATGTGTTCACTGCCGGAATAAACCTCTTAAAAGAACAACCGCCACACATAAATTTCCCTCTTAAAACTCATGAAAAAATACAGAAAGCGAGGAAATTGTGATATGTAAAATTACAAATCGCTTTCAACTTGAGGGGCGTTGTGGGGGAAGAGGAGGGCCTTGACTTGTGGGAGTCCAAACGAGGGAGTTTTAGTTGAAGGTTAATAACACTCGGGAGACTTGTTACAATCCTACGGCGAGGTAAAATGTCTAAAATCTCCATGCACTGACGAGATCATCATGTACCATGTGTACGTGCAATTTTCAGTGCAAAATCTTGACTAATGTTTTATCATGGAGATTCAACTCAAGCATTATGTCAACTTGGAAGTAGAATCCCTGGAATTATTCATAGACCGAGCACCAATTATTTCTGGGGGGGGGGGGGGGGGGTTTGAGAGAGAGAGAGAGAGAGAGGAGAGGGGGGGGGGGGGAACAAGCGGCTCATGCCCCCTCCTTTTTATACGATCCAGCCTCCACCTTTGCATCCATATAATGGAATATGAATCATATGAAATTTAGAAAGCGGGAAAAATATGATTCGGGAGAAAGATAATTGCGGTGCAAAATCAAGAAATAAGCCAATTAGTCAGAATCGTTTTTGAAATATGAAAAATATGATAAAGTGCATAGGGTTATATGGTGAAATCGTGAAGTGAAATGTTTCATATCAAAGTGACACTGTGTTTTAATACCCCGCTTCATTGATTTCTGTAGTTAGGCAGGTTTATGATTATACAGTGCTCAAAATGTACGAAGGTGGGCGCAGGCATACGCAAAATGCAATCATAAACTAAGAACATGGAGGTAACGTATATGCCTTTCAATAGTGTAAACGGAAAAAGAATCAAACGTAGAGGAAATCGATCTTTTTTCTCCAGTGGCAGTGAACTTTAAAAAGATTGGATTTACTTATAAAAGAGTAGGCTGGTGATAAAGCGAGATAAGATCACCAAATATGGTATTCACACCAATCTTATGTTAGCTATACAGCAGAATGAGGTCAGGAGAAAGGTCATTGATCTGTATTAGATCTTGAAGTATAGCAACGGTTCAATCGATTTGATTCAGATATATGAAGCAACATCTCGGGTAGGATTAACCTATTTACAGTGATTTAGATTACGGTTTTGAATGAACGGTGAACATTTCATATAGAGAATATATACACAACCATATAGGAGTATGGGCACAAAATGTCGCCAGGAAGGGGGGGGGGGTGACGTTTCTTGTTCGATATCAACCAATCTATGCAATCCGCTTCTAAATTTTGCGAGTTATCGAAGCAACTAAACAAATATTTTTTTTTATTAAATACCACTATAATAGTGCAATTTTATCATCTTCGTACGTCTAATGACGATGCGATGAGGACGTGCGTTAGGCTGCAGGATATTAGATCAATTCCACTCCTACGATTCAAACTGTCATGAATTTGCTCTCTCCATAATTACCCTGAACAGTATTGAATCAATCTAATTAGATTTTTTCGCATTATGCATATACACGGGTATATGATAGTATACATGTTATCAAAGGTATAATATACAATGGCTAATCTTTAGGTCAGCATTTGTAATAGTACAAACAATGAGAGTATACACGACTTGCCATAAGTGTATGCAAGTTTGGTTGGTACAGAAAAGAGGTCAATGACCTTCATAATGGAGGTCATATCATAATGAAATGACTTCAAATGAGTGGTATACGAATGATATCTTGGCAAGGCGTCAAGAATACTATTTTGATAAGGATCAAAGTAGTTTCCATAGCCATGATAGCAGGTTGTGTACAGTAACAAATAGGGAAGAAATGTAGAAGAAAATCGGTACAGTTTGAAATGAATTGAGAATGGTGAAAAGATACGCCATTATGGACTATTCATTAATTAATTAATTAATTCATTCATTCATTCAAGAAGGAGAGAGGGAGAGAGAGAGAGAGAGAGAGAGAGAAAGAGAGAGAGAGAGAAAGAGAGAGAGAGAGAGAAGAGAGAGAGAGAGAGAGAGAGAAAGGGGAGGAGTGAGGGCAAGTATAGGATCGCAATGGGGTTTGCAAAAATACATGAAAATTGGTAAAATTTGGGCTGACAACAATAATAATAATAATAATATTCTGGATTTACATAGCGCCTAATACATCTCTAAGAGAGTCTTTAAGCGCTTTACAGAAATATTCGAAGTGGGTATGACAACTAGTGAAATCAAAGGTTTCGGAACGTTTGCATGCCGTTATCATGCTGCATCAGGAGCAGGGAAGAATGCAGTATCGAAATAATGTGATATGCAATTACAAATGAATTTTTAAAACCTGAAATTAACTGCTAGAGAGAAAGAGAGAGAGAGAGAGAGAGAGAGAGAGAGAGAGAGACTGTCTGGGTGTGTTTGAAGGAGAGGAGGAGGGAAGGAGAGAGGGAGGGAGGGGAGGAGAAGAAAAGGGAGGGGGATACAGAAATTTAATAAGATTGAAAAACTATTTAATAGCAAAAATTTCGAACTTCCAATCGTTGACGAGTTTCCATTTCCTCTGTCATGATTGTAACGAATTCAAATGGCAGATATTTGAAGTGTAATATTTCAAAACTGTGGAGGGCAATCGTGCAAGATGTGATTTTTATAAGCCATATATCATCAAGTCAGAAATTATCCCCAAATTTGATTAAAGTCTTGGGATCTAAACTATTTCGTTGGGGGAGACCCCGAGGGCTGTCATCAAGTTAGTCTCAGCTACTAGGGCCTGATATTTAATCTTTCTCACTCAGTAGTGGCAATTTGGACCAATCTACCCATGATCTTTTACTCTTGTCTCCTCCTCTTACACCTTCAGCATGTTCAGTTAGTTTCACATCTCATTTAGCTTACATGATTCTCTGCCAAAATTTCTGGGGATGGAGAAACAATGAAATCGACATGCATCCGAATGGTGATCGCAGCGACGACTACAAAAATGGTGGTGGCAACGACGACGACGATGATGACGAAAGTGATTATGATGATGATGATGATGATGATGATGATGTGGAGGAAGGGGGGGGGCATGGTGATGGTATAGTGATAATGTTAGTGATGATAAGGCTGATGGCGGAGGATGAGGAATTGGTGGTGGTGATGTTGGAAATAATAACGAAGAGGAGGAGGAGGAGGAGGAGGAGGATGTTAAGTGGAAGAAGACGGTAGTGATGGTGATGGTAATGATCGTGACGAAGTTTGTAAATATGAGGAGAAAAGGAGGATAAGAAGCTTATGATGGGATAAAAATGACTTAATGAGGATGATGATTAAGCTGAAGATGATGACGACGACGACGACGGTGATGATGGTGAAAACTACGGGAAGATGCAGAGGAACTTAGAAAACTAAAGAATTACGTTAGTGGAACGATCACCTGATCTGTCCACCTGCTCTAAACCATCAGCATCACCAGAACTCCCAAACATCAAAAGGTATACCTTTCAATGGAGTGATGCAGAGTTCGGAAACAGGGGCGGGGCATCTGTCATCAAGGTGATAGGATATGATGGGGCTACGCGCCGCCAAGCTGGCCGTGAACTCTCAACCAGCCCCATCAAGGCGAGGAGCGATGTACATGATGGTCTGATTTCAATTCAAATACAAGCCCTCGATGAGTCCATCGTACCGTTCACGATTCGACTGCGTTCCGATTTTTTGAAATTACACTGATCATAAACCGACATTAACTTCTTGAAAGACATTCTGAATACATAATAAAAGCGTATTTTTGGTACGGCAAGACCCCCCCCCCCCCCCCACCTTCTCCCGGTCAGAGACTTCGATTACAAGCCGAATCGGCTACAAATCGTGGATAGTCGAATGATGGAGCGGACGTCACCACGAATTGGAGCTGATTGAGCATTTCCTCATACCAGAGAGCTAGCAATGCTCCCAAGTTTCGATTTTACAATTCATGAAAGTAAAAGTTTATCAAGGGTTTTAGTTTAAGCATCTGAATGTTTATGTTAAATGCTACTTCACTATTTTTTTTCAAAAAGTGGAACGTAGTCAGATCGTATGGTGCGTGGTGCCCTGAAAAAAGAAAAAAAAAAAGAAAACAGTATCCTAATGAGGCTATCTGCTGATATGTGACGATAATGTTAACGATTTATGATTTCCTTTACCTTATCTAAGTTGTCATTTGCCTCTTAATTCATTCGACTAATGGACTTCTTCATCATCAGGAAACTTACTTCCTGACATCTTGCTCACTATTTTATCTCAACGTGGGGTGCGTTTCACAAAACTGTGCGCAATGTTACTCACGACTTTCAGAATGACTTGAATATGGAAAGCCAAATGGGATTCTCAATCATATTTCGTACAAGCTAAATTTGAAATATCTATGTAGATTATCATTACTATCATTATCAAAACATTTTTGATGTGAAGTATGATTTTTGCAAACAATTTAATTGAGACTGTCGGAAATATAGTCACACTTTTTTAAAACAAGAGAGTCATGCGTGACTTCACGCACAGCTTTGTGAAACACCACCCCATGTCTCGCATTTCATCCCTCGTTCTCCCTCATCAATTTTTGTTTTATCTTAGGGTATCTATTTCAAATTTCATGAAATATGTCTTCCAATACAAATCGTTTCCTAAACAAACTAAGGCAACTCTTTCCTCACACCTAATAATCGACCCTTAACCAGGACACTGATAAATTTAAAAGGAAATCTCGTAAGTTTAAAGAGAAGGTTGAGCGGTACTCGTGCAGTATGAAATAAGAAATCAAAGGTTAGTAGTAAATATTTGATACCCAAACCCCTCCCTCCGAAGTATGTACTTTCAAATTCTGGCAACATCAAAGTGATCACGAAGTGACTCAGTCTTGCTAAAAAAAAAAACCTGTTCAAAAATAATGATAAACTGATAACAAAGGAAACACTACACCACGTACCCAAATATGGGTACATGGGATTACACGCACGATTAGGGCATCATTTTGGTTCAGGGTCATAAACTTTTTTTTTTTAATCTGGAAGTTTTTCAAGAGGAATATTTTTCTTTGACTTTGCAAAACCGAAATTCTTTTACAAAGGTATGAACAAAAAATACCGAGAAAGTGTAAAAATTGTATTTCCCTTCACCAGAACTCAACTTTTTCCTTTAAATCCGTACCTCTCGTTTTAACGTGTCCTCCTGTCCTTTTCTCCATCCTAAATGGGGGGCATGAGCGCGACCCCGCCCATCAATCAAGCTAAGGTCCCACTCCATTGCAATTTCCGCACATAAACGGTTTCATCAAAATATACAGAGCCTGGATAAACCGCCCTCATGTATCACCAAAATAAACACAACCGAGCGAGGAAATGTTACAAGAAAAACGACTTTTGCCGTTTTGGCAGCCAGAGAAAAAAGTTCACGGTAAAAAAATAGCTCATTTGTAACGTGTTATTGTTGCACTGGTATCATTTTCTTGAAGTTATATATAGACTAGATACATAGAGCGCCTTGTCCGTTCACCTGTCATGATTCAAGTATGCCCCAATGATGGTATCATCCATGATAAACTGAAAACTTCAACGAAAAACTCATCCGAATTTAATATACAATGTGTAAGAACTATGAGCACCGCAAATTAGTAAAACACTTAAAGGAGAAAAAGAGAAGAGAAAAAAAATCAAGCAGTAGAATTCATGATCCTTCCTTTGATCAAGACGGATCAAGACAACTTTCGGACATTACCATGATATATACGAGAAATTCACAAACCAGAGGCGTCAATCCGTTTTACCCCCCCCCCCAAAAAAAATGTCCACAGCTTAAAATTTTGGTAGGGGCATGGAATTTGGGGTGGGGGGGGGGGGGGGACACACACCAAAAATTTGCTGACAAGCAAAGAAGATTTGATTTGATTTGAAGTTCTCAGCTTAAAATTTAGGGGAGGGGGATATACCCTATTGTGTCCCCCAACCTTAAAAGTTTTCTGGGGGACGTGTCCCCCCCCCCCTGATTGATGTCCACGTGCCACAAATATAACTGAAGTTAGGAAACGAATATGTTTGAGGTTCGTAGCGTTTTTATACCTCAAAGGACTGTTATACAAATCATTCAGTCGTTTGGAATCGTGATTCTCTTGTTTGCCATTTTTAACTTTTCAACTCAAAGAAATTAAATTAAGAGTGACTTCGTCGAGTTTAGTCATAGGGCTTTAACTTCTGCATAAAGCTGCATCATAAAAAGATGAAAATTGCATCGGTTAGGAACTCTTTTCTTTTATGATCCCTGGTGTCTGAGACTCTCTAAACATGTGGTCAGCCAATAGTTCCGGTGCGGTGGAAGGTTATCATATGGGAGGGATGAAGTACAGTATATTTACACAAGATGGTCCAGACTCCAAATGGCGTCATTAAAAGCTTGAACTTCGAGGACCCAATCCAACTCAATGTCAACCTATATCTCAAGCTTTAAGATTCCCTCCACCATGATAGTCGCAAAAGAAAAACTTGTATAACTTGACGTTAATCATAGCATTGCATAGAGTGAGTAATCATTATAGAAAGCTTGAAGGTTTTACAGGTTACAAAAAAAAAGGCAAAGGCATTTCTAGAGACACGCCATCGGGGAGGAGACAGCACCCCACCTTAATAATTTGAGGACTAAATTATTGTGGGAATATTGGCGGAGGGTCTATAGATGGTCATGCCATTGCTAGATGCTAAGTTCGATTCTTGTGCGATGCTTACATCCATGAACAAGGTATTTTACGCACACTGCCCCTCTTGACATAGGTGTATCATATGTTTCCCTGTCGATGCTGGAGTAATAATAACTGCTAGATCCTCTGGGGATAGTATCAACACTATAACGGTTGAATAAGACCATCATTTATCATTATCACCATGACCACGTCTTTTCGAAGAAAAAAAATAGCTACTTTTCACGGGCTACGAAAAACATCTAGCTCATTCATTATGGGTAACGCCAAATGAGGAAGGAGGTGCACAGGCCTGTTTCAGTATTTTAACTAACTGGTCGAGAATTGTAAAGTTATCAACATTCGGGCATGCAAGTGACACCTGGGCCAAGTAACACAAAGCTTAGCCATTGATCGTATTCTTGATTTTTACGATTGATTGCTTTGATTACTATGTGCAATCAATTGTAAAAAAAAATCAATTGTACGATCAATGGCTAAGCTTTGTGCTACGGGGCCCGGGTATTTATTTAGTGAGATGCTCTGAGATTTTCTTGATCTATATCTTTATGACAATTGACATTCTCACTATTTTTCTTCCGGTCTCAAAATTTTTCTCCCTCCCTTCGCTCGCTCGAAATATTTGGGAAATGGAAAGTAGATAGGAAAGAGACATCGGTTCCCCCACATGGCAAAACTGTGCCCATACGGATATTAATGGATGTCTTGCCCTAAATATTCGTCACCTCTTCTTGAGATAACGTATACAATGAGTGATATCTGTGCTCATCAAACACTCGTAAAGGCGCAATTTTGCTTACAATATCATCACGTTTAGACCAACGAATGGGGTCATTTGACTTTTAATTCATTGCTCTCTCGTGCTTAGAGCAAGCTTGAAGATGGGTTGCGAGCGTATGCTACACTGCTAGCCCGATCGTCAAACCCAAATTTATTGCAGTGCATCACAAGACGGGTCTTTGGTATCCCTTTAAATAAATGCTGCACACTAAGAAAAAAGGGTGCAATTTTGCACCCTCCAAATGCAACACTGGGAGCTCCTTTTGGGGTGCAACTTTGCACCCTAAGAAGCTTTTTGCACCTTTAAAGGTGCAGTTAGCTACATTTTGCACCCTAAAGGGTGCAGAGTTGTACCCTTTAGGGAAGGTGCAAATTTGCACCTTTATGAGTGCAAAAATTTCTGCACCTTTCAGGGTGCAAACGGGTATTTCCGGGTGCAAACAAGAACAAAAAGGTGCAGTTTTGCACCTTTTCCATGTAGAGTGCAAGACTGCACCCAAAAAGATGCTGCCAGTGTTGATTTAGGGTGCAAACTTGAACCTTTTTTTTCTTAGTGTGTGCGTTGTGAATAATAGGGGCTATTTGGGAGGGAGCGCAAGAGACAGTACTTTTTAGAACCAAATGCTACCAACAATAGTAAAAGCTAGAACGATAAAGAAAGAATGAGAGATGGAGGGTATGAGAAAACAGGCATTATTTTGCCAATGGGGGGGGGGGGGGGGGGGGGGCGCTGGTATTGTTTGCCCGAATATCAACTTTCCTGTTAATGTTCACGAGTCAACAATGGAACAAGCAATAACTGTCACATTTATAGTCGCCCTTGGTTGGAAATTTCGCCAAATGAAAGGAAATGTTTGAGATGGAGAAACATGCTTATTACACAGAAATTACGTCAAATGAAACGATATTGTTTCAGACAGAGAATGCATGATTTCATTCAGATCATCTCTCTGTATAATATTACGGGGTAATTGGCAGGTTGTCGATAAGTTTAATATCTTTTAGTATGTAGGGAGACAGACGTACAGAAAAAAAAATGACAAGAATGGTGAAAAAAAATGTTGTAAATGTAAAAGAAGATTTCAAAGACGGTCTTCCTGGTGACTACTAGTACTCGCAAAGCTTGTGACATGCTTATCTAACCAGACAGATCGTACAAGGCAAGATCGATTCGTCAAACGTGACATCGCGCCAAAGGGTCACGCTAAAAGAGCACCCATCAAGTTCAAATCTAAATATACACACGGAAGGTGTAAAAGATGTAGAGACATATTGCCAATTTAGGGCCACCCTGATTCTGTAAATACACAAAATACGACACAGACGCGATTTATTCTATTTTTACTATTAATATGTCGAAAAGGCAAACTCGTCAACCATTTCGGTTCTTTTGAGCAGTGACCGGCTTGGCGGGGGAAAAGCACTCACGTTTGGTCATGTAGGTCGGATGGTTGGTAGAAGACTCGGCCCGCCACGACGTTTAATTAAACAAACATTGGGCGACGTTTAAGAGTTAAATTTCACCATATTCTTCAACAGCATATGATAAATGGGGAGGGTAACGAACGAGTGTTGGGAGAAAAGTGAGGAGAACCAGGCGGTAAAGTCAAAGATCGACCTCTTCTTGCAACAACGGCGGTTAGGAAACATTTCAATGTGGTATGACGAAAAACCAGTTGAGCAATTAGTTGATTGTGATTTTCCAAACCACTTAGGTGAAATATTACGAAAATTTTCGCAGAAACCTTTCGTCACGTTATCCCTTCACCAGCATCCCATAGAATATATGGCGCATGCTGATTAATAATGAGCATGACTGATCCGTAAGAATGATAAAAGAAGATTGACTCACAAAGATTTTCAAGAGTCCTTCGACAGGAAAGCTTTTATACGAAGAATGAAGGAATCAATCAATAAATGTAACCTATTGCCGAATTTCTTTGCAAATTGGAAAATGTCGTTATGGCTTGCTATAATAAAACGATTTTTTTCAAAATCGGTTTTAATTGGACCAAATAGTTGGTTGGAAACAGCATGGACCATTTCCGTGCTTGTCCAACAACACGCACCCTATCTACCAGTAGTTTTCACTGATATCGGTGACTCTTCTGTTGCAAATTAGAGATCCTTTATGGACATGATGGAAAAGTTGGAAAAACCCTCATCATTCGAACGCCGCTTTGTTTAAAATATTACCCAAGATTTTTAAATCAAAGTGTGATGAGCACCTTTTGGGGTTATATTCTTAATACAAGGATTTTCACCACACTTGTAACAAAAATATGATCATTTCCATCTGGGCAGGGACACCTAACGTGACCATCCGGAAGACATATCTCAGTTTCGAACCAAGGTCCGTAAGAGTCGCTTTATCGTCACAAAGCTGACCACTAGACTAAAGCCAAGTCTCTTCTCGAGAAGTAACATTTGGTCCACTACGATCAAGTAAAGGTAAACGACCTTGTGGTGCCCTCACGATCATATTAAGAGTAATCAATCACCATGGTAATAGACAAGACGACATGCTGAGGGCTTTCTCTCAAACACACATTTTGCTATCTGATTTCATAAGTTAATTCAATACTGGACAAGTACACAGGTAGCTTATCGCTGTGGAACAAATCTGTACTCATATTTTGAGACTACAGGCATTTCATTTCTTTTCTAGCGATCGGCATGGTTTTCTGTCATACGACGGAGAAGGTAACATTTACATGAAAAAAAATTTCAGTGAAAGCTTGAAATCAGTAAAGCGATTGGAGACGTCTCTGCTACAAGACTGATGCTAACGAGGATACAGCAAATACACAGAGAGGAATTTCTGTTCTGAAAGGAATGATTTTTCAATGTCAAAAGTGTCTCCCTTGTGCATGACCGAAAGATTATGAATTGAATTGAACTGAGCTGATGAATAAAAACAATCAAATAATTATTTGACGGAGACTTAATTATAGTATACGTGTAATCAGTAAGGTACCGTATTGCGGATTATAGATACATGTAGATAGATAAATCCTTTTGAGGAGTGAAAGTGACACATATTAGGAATGGATAGTCTAGTCTTCTAGACTTGGTGGAAATTATGTCGGGTTTCGATGGCATCGAGAACATTTAAAGTGACTGAATACCAGACTAAGGTGACACCTGGTTAATCGGCCTACTTCAAATAAAACCACTTTTCGATATATCAACATTATCTGAAAGAGACCCCTTAAGGGGCAACTCTACCTGGTATAATTGTTCCTGAGTTGACTCTACTGGATACCAGCGATATGACAGACAGACGGTCGTTTTGTCATGTTTGTAAACCATGTACACGATCACATTCAAACAGCTCCAATTTTCTTGAAGAAAAAAGAGACACCGGAAGGGATTTTTCTTCTTCTTCCTCCTCCTCCTCCTTCTCTTCTTCTTTCTTCTTCATTTTCTTCTTCTTCCTTTTCTTCTTCTTCTTCTTCTTCTTCTTCTTCTTCTTCTTCTTCTTCTTCTTCTTCTTCTTCTCTTCCTCCTTCCCCGTGCTACTGAGTATATAGACTCTACAGGAATCCACTAACAGACAGAGGGCTGTATTTTACTTCAAAGATCAAGTTTATAGTTCATAGAGCTCTTCAAAGACCAATTTCCGGAAGACAAGTCACCAGGAGAGCTACGTCTACTTCTTCTTCTTCTTCTTCTTCTTCTTCTTCTTCTTCTTCTTCTTCTTCTTCTTCTTCTTCTTCTGCTTCTACTTCTTGTTTTTCTTTCTTTCTTTCTTTCTTCTTCCTTTTAGTCTTTCTTTTATTCTTCTCGTCCCCCTCTACCTGGTGCAATTGCTTCCGAGTTCATTCCACTGGATACCGATGAAATGTCAGACAGATAGACAGACGGTCGTATCAAAATCAAGTTCAAAGAGTTTCTTAAAGACGAGTTTCTGAAGGAAATCCAGTTTTCTTTTTTCTTCTTCTCATCTTCCTCCGCCCTCTTCTCATCCTGCTCCTCCTTCTTCTCCTCCCCTTCCTTCTGCCATTTGATCGCAAGTCCTACGCCCCTGTCCATTGGTTCGCCATAAAGATAACCCTAACCCCAAATACCAAAGTCGGCCCTCACCACTTTGGTACCTGAAAAATCACTTTGACCTTTTTCTTGATGTTACCAAAACTCATTATTGGTACAACGACCTTTTGGCTTAATCATGCTAGTGATTAGGGCAAGGGGTAAGAATGATGAGTAGTTAAGACGTGGGACCAAATCCTGTACGTAGAACTATTAAGGTACGCTCCAGAAATTATAGGTCACAGACCTGCTTTTAATCACTTCGGGGTTTTTCTTCCCACTCCAAAAGTGTAATTATCGATCATATTCGAACCTTTTCTGACGAATTGCTTTCTGTTAGTGATGACACCTCAGTCAAGCCATGTGAAGCGTGGAGTCATAGTATAAAAGTTTTGCGACTCCTTTCAACTTTCCGATTTCAACAAAAATCACCTGTTGGTCCAATCAGTGTGCACTGCGGGATTCCGACCTGTACAAGACCGGTATACCTACACATCTTCGACAGGTTCAACGCAACATGCAGCGTGTGTCTGCATGCGGTCTCACTGAAGTTGGGAACTCACCAGTCTCCGAATTGCTCTAGGGTGAGAGGCTTTATCCGTGCAATCAAGCTTTAAAAGTAAATCGGCGCGGTTAATGGAGTAAACGAGAAGAATAACTTGCACATTAAAAAGCACGAAGTGATTTTGAATTGCTTCGGATGACTCACTATTACATTTTAATCTGCTTAACCTCTGTACCGCCTACTTGTGTGGCATATGGTAATGCATGACCCACAAAAAATCTTTGCTGCGAGGCATGTTCCATCTATAGACTGATCGTTATCTGTGTGAATGAAAGACAATTTATGAGCTATATCCAATACAATGTTACCTGCAATAATCAATTTATTGATTTATGTGAATCAAACATCATTTGTTTATAATATGATATCACAATGTTCAGCTTAATCACTGAATATCTAAGGCCAAGTAAAATTGATTCCTACTTTCTCGTCCGGATATTTTCAAATTGAGGAGGAAGGGGGTTCCTTTTTATTTGATATTTGATATTTTTTGTACATGAAATGCTATTCAGACAATTTAATACAAATTTCTTTTTGATGTTTTATTGATATAAGCACTTAAAGACGCTCAATACAATGTGGAAATGAATAGCATTAACCCATTCGTGTCAGGAATTATTTAAAGCTTAATTTGATCAGCTTTTATTCTTCAAATTGGCAACACCAACATTTTTATTTTATTGCTACATTTTTGTTATAAAACGTCATGTATCTGAAATGAATATAAATTGGCAGAAATTATGATAAGTCAAAAAGTTGCCAATTTGCAGGGGAAAACGTGGATTTTAAACTTTCTATCACATGGCCAATTTAAGGATTTTAATGCTTACTTTCCTTTAAAATTTTTTCAGCATCAAACAACGAATATTGATGCAACCAACATGGGCACAGTTTGTGTAGATTTTTTTGCTCTTTCTGCTCATATATTTGGTATGATTTTTAGGGCTTTGCATCAAAAGATATTAGGCCAAACCACAAAATGTGGACCTCTGTCACGAATGGGTTAATGATATTTTGTAACCTCATTGTCTAGATGTTCATTTCAGAAAAAAAAGCAAAAATTTTGAGGCTCAAGGAAAAAAAAAAAGGAAGGAGGAGGGGAAGAGAAACTTGGAGTAACTTTTATTTTGGCCTAAATGATGATAAGTGGAGACCCTTGATAAGATTGAGTAAGTTTAACCAATTAATCAACATCATTTGGTCAGGACTGCGAGAAGTAGCTGGATTTGGTGAACTTGAATTTGATATGCCGATAAACTATAATGGCCTATAAATGCTAATGTTATCTACTTTGGCAACCAAGATCATGACATATTTTTTTTTTCTTTTCCATCAAATTTATTGTATTGTGTTTCAAACGTCATTTCAATACTATTGCCGAAATTTCGTATTGAAAAATGGGGAAAATATATCTATTCACCCGAGTTCAGAATAAAAACATTCGGGTTTCTTAAAGGAGAATGAAACCCTTGGGAAAATTCAATTTTAATGAAAAGGCAGAATAGAGAAAAGCAATTCTAAAAAGTTCCATCAAAAACTGTAACGAAATGAGAAAGATATGAAAGTTTGAAAAGTCTCAATTTACTTTCTATGGCGATCCTCAAATTGGCAATGTTGCTTCAAAATGGCTTGTTTGGAAGGACACTCTCAATATTTTTGTACACAAGATTTCATATTTTCTCAATTATCTTTAGAGATGTTGCTTGTATCTTTGTGAACTCAACATAATGTTGTGTTATATACATTTTTCCATGACATATCTTGAGCTAAGAAGGAGACAAGCTGCATCTTCAGAGGATAACAGAGAAAATGTGAAATTTTTGTGTACAAAAATATTGAGAGTTGTCCTTCTAAACATGCCATTTTGAAGCAACATTGCAAATTGAGGATCGCCATAGAAAGTAAATTGTGACTTTTCAGACTTTAATAACTTTCTCATTTCGTAGCCGTTTTTTATGAAACTTTTTAAAAATTGCTTCTTCCTTTCCTCTCTTTTCAGTAAAATTGATTTTCCCCCAGGATTTCATTCTCCTTTAAATCAAGGAGTATATGATGTAGATTTTAATATAAGCTCGAGAACTACATCAGGGACGGGGGGGGGGGGGGGTGGAAGAAGAAGAAGTCGACACTGAGGTCTCCTGTTCTTCATGACTATTGTAAACGATAAACCGAAGGAAGGGAGGCATATTCTTCAAAAAACGATTTCCAGACACCAATCATTTCCTCCAACCTCTGTTTCCTCTTTTGTACCTGATAACATTAGTTGAAGTGCAGGATTAGTGAAAATTATTTTAATAAGATTGAAAACAGCAACACATTATAGCTCTATTGCGAATTATTCCCACACTGAAAATCGTCGTTTCTTTCCCGCTCGTTAAGTACCTCAATGAGATACTTATATTTGTCTAATCAGCGCAAGAAACTTGCTTGTGCGATGGTAAAGAAATATTAGAAACCGCACGACATGTTCTATTCAGGATGATAAATGATTTTTCTTTTAAACGTAGGACGACGTTCAGAGGGATCTTTTGAAGGGATTTATTTCTTTTTTATTTTGTCTTTTCATGGGATTTATAATCGTCGAGGTAAGCTCGGGTCAGCTTTTAGCGGATCGGCGATGGGTGACGAACCGAAACGAATCAGGCGACACGGTCCTGCGCTCTTCGAAGAATTGCCAAACCATGGACAAACCGCCAAAACTCTCAACTTTTTCTCTCTCTTCTCTGTCAAATTTCTAAAAAGGCAAATTGATGGAAGGAAATGAGATATTCAAGTTTGTATATAAAAGAAGAGAATCCTACATGAATTAATTGTCAAAGAAGGGGAAAATCTTATCTTCTGGTCGACAAAAGAGACATTATATTACCGCGATTGCAAGGATTCTAACCGCAATTGCAAAGCGAAATAATAGAAAATATTGTCGAGAAGTGCAATACAGATGTCGTTAGTTGTAATAGACCATTTTAGCGCTGCCAAACGCTAATCGGCCTTTATGAAGGATGGTTTCTCTTCTTTGGGTCCTCCATCAGTGAACTGTAGCAGATTAATCTCATGTCAAGTTCAAAGGCATCGTCTGAAGATTTCAACATAGCTCCTTTATGTTTCTTGTCTTCAGATATCAACGAGCAGGATCAAGAGGCTGCCAACCTTGTCGATTGCGAAATGATTCGGAAAGTTCAATAAAATATGGATAAACTATTGTACGGGTCCTTGTGTTCTCCGGTCCTGGATTATCAAAAAAAAAATAATAAAATAAGATAAAATTAGAGATTGTGTGGTCTTAATCACTACTTCATTTTTCGATGATGGAAATTATTACGGTAAACATAAACCTGATAAAGCAGTACGGGATGGGGTGGGGGGGGGGGGGGGTGTCACAACCGGTGCGAGAACTTAATGTAGCATTCCTTAAGTGCATTAAAGTAAACTACGCCCCATCCTCCCCCTTCCCCAAGAGAAAGAGTTCATGTGCCCCCTTTCGAATTTTAGACCCAGATGGCTTCCCAATATCGGATAATCATTTTTCAAAAAATTCTTTCCGTTATCTTCTTGAACATAGTTCTAGCTGAACTGATGAAGACGAGAGAACCATCACTCAGACAACACGAATTTCTTTGATGTGGAAAAAAAAGTTGATTGGTTCATAATGTTAGAACCGGAGATCCAGGGTTCGAAAGTGAGTCACTGCCCTCCTCGTTGGTATAATATTAATCTCAAATTGTCTACATCCTACAGGATGACTGCCCCACCTGCTCATCAACAACATCTACATATTAAGTATTCTTCACATCCTAAATTTTAAAAAAATAAATGTGAAACAGCAACTAGAAATGTTGATAACTTATAGGAAATTGCGATTATTTGATTGTTTTGAATTGTGTTCTTATGCCTTTTCAGAATATCTATTATGATAATTATGTACAAAAAAGGGACAAAATTAATTTATAAATGAAAGCAATTAAGACATACTATCAGTATGATCATGCTCACGCTCATACACATCATCATAAATCTAAATCGTCTTCATTTCTTCTGATAAGTTCCTCTGAAGGAGAGAATAATCTTAATTACTGAAAATGACCCAGTTTGTAAATTTATAGTCATAAGCCGTGAACCAACAGACAGCCAGACTGACAGGAAACGTCAAATAATTCACCAAAGTATACCCTAAATTACTCAAATTTTAAGACGTGGAATCAACCAACATCAATCATGCAATACAATAAGATTTTCCCTTTGGTCTCGCCAAGCGACAATATTGACATCGTTTCAAGGCTTTCATAATTACAGTCATTAAAATAATCCCCACCATCAAATAAATGAGCCAAAACATATTTCCGAACCTCTTTTCCACGCAGAAATAATAAACCGTTTTGTCATTCGACTTTACTCTCATAAGATATTATCTCTCTTGCATACTGAAACATCAAATGAGCTAAAAAAAATCCAACAAAAAGAGAATTTGAGACTTTAAAAACCTGTTTTCAACAGAGCGGAAATTGAGCAGTTTGGCTACATTAGGATCTATTATTTCGTGTAATACCTGTGTTTACATTGACAGTTACAAATTACCTGTTATGACACAAATAACTCTGAAAACAGCCCCGGGCAAATTAATCGGCGGTTGTACACGATCTCAAAATACAAGAATGTCCTTTCGCAGGGGAGCAGCTGTACATGTACCGGTACAGTGTAAACAACAATATTTGAAAAGCCAAAAAGTATTAGATTGTGAAGAATTTTGAATGGAATCAGTCGAGGCATTGTCCCCGACCACGTACTATGTAATTACAAAGATTATCACCAAAATATATCTACCAAATATACTTTATCTCATTAATAACACGTCAATTAATTGGTTAAAGCAAGGAAATGAATTGATAGTTGGAATTCTTTGTATGAAAAAAATTATCGTCCTACTTTATAAAAGAAAATGCAGGAAAGCCTGTTGATGATACACAAATATCTAAGCTGAAGACCCAACTGCAGACCCGTCTCTGACCCCAAACCCTGACGAAATACAACCCTGAACAAATACCAACATGAAGCGATGCAGTATGCTCACTAGACCAGTTACAGCTCACGAGATCGAAAGCCTTTGAGACTAACAGCCAACGAGACCAACATAGAGACCGATTCCCATACAAGGACGAAATACAATTACCCTGAACAAATACCAACATGTTACAATGCAGTATGCTCAATAGACCAGTTAAAGCTCACGAGATTAACAGCCCTTGAGACCGATAGCCATAGAGACCGACCCCAAACTTGGATGAAAAAACCCTGAACAAATACCAACATATTACGATGTATTATGCTCACTAAACCACGTGCAGCTCACGACATCGACACCCATGAAACCGACAGCTAACGAGACCGACAGCCATAGAGCCCGACCCAAACTTTGACAAAATAAACCCTTGACAATTACCAACATGTAACGATGTAGTATGCTCACTAGATCAACGAGACCAACAGCAAACGAGACTAACAGCCCACGAGACCCACCCTAAGTTTTGACGAAATAAAACCCTGAAAGAACATGTTACCATGGTTACGGTGCAGTATGCTCACTAGACCGGTTAAAGCTCACGAGATCGACATCTCATATCTCTTGAGACCGACGGCCCAAGGGATCAACAGCCCCCGAGACCGCCAAGACATGAGACCGACAGCCTAAGAGACCACAATATCTGTCTTGTGAATCAACTGAAAGGTTAACAAAAGGTTAAAAGACCGAAGGCTTAAGAAACGGACATGTCGGTCTTGCGGGCCTCCTAGCATCTCGTCGGAGGTTTCCCTTGATCAAAATCGTAGGTCTCGGCCTATCGGTCCACTGGAATGTTGCAGTCTAGACCGTAGTCGCTGTACTGCATGAAGCATACCCCTCGAAGTTCTTCCACTTTTCCTCGATCACATCTTTCTGAAACCTGACCACTCTCCCCGATGTCCCTCACGACATTGGGGATGTTGCTCTGAAGTATGCCAAATCATTATGCTAATTGTCCACAAGGGATGGCAGATTTCCGACCTATTCATGATACGTGTCAGACTGGTCCCATGTTAGGGACCATGATGGATAGGCTACATTACTGCTTTACAGCTACCAAGAGAACGCATCTATTAGCCGTTGCCATGGTAATTGAGAAACAATGTCTGTCTCCACATTGGTAATATATTCTCTCTATTACCTTGATATCGTTTCTGGACATTAAACAGGATATTAAGGATGCAATAATGGATGAACTGCTGACCTTTTCAAGGTTATTTTTCACATTATCAGTCATAGTGTTACATATGAAAATGAATATATTCAGTTCTAGACTGAAATCTCTTTTTTCAGGTCCTCTCGTAAACATCGTTAAGATTCGCGGATTTTACGGGTTCATAATCACATTCTAATCAACATAAATCAAGACTTGGTGCAAGATCTTTATTTACATCTTACAGGCTAGAGGTACTTCGCCATTTCAGCCCACAAAACATCTGATAAGGTATAACCATATTACGCCATACCTGCATGACCTCACGAGAAGAAATACAGGCTAGCTTGTGGTATTTGAATCAACCTGTGTTATGGGTGGAAGGCGGGGTGGGGATGGTGGGGTTGTGAAATAATTTATTCGCGTGCTAAAGCCATCCCAAACACACCAAAACATTGCACCATTAGGTATTTCAATATTCTAATTAGCATTAAGTAGTAGAAACCGAGAATAAACAGCATATATGCAAACATGAACATCAGTTTAAAAACAAAACAACCCCCAAAAAACCCAAAAACAACGAGGTCATACAAACAAAAATTGTGTATGCTATTTGTAGGTTTTGTGACTTTGACAGAGCCAAAATTCCAAGAGAAGGGGCTGATTCAGGCATATAGTCGGTGGAGGGGGGTTAGAAAACCAATATGACAAGGAAACGCATTTCGTGTGTTTTGGGTGTTACAACGTGAAGGGACATGCTGTAAAAAATGAAAAGGGGCACATTTTAGAGGTGTAGCCAGCAGGTCCTTATGCAAGGTATGCCACTTGTATACTGAGGGAATACCACTATATCGAACAAAGGATTGTTATTTTGTTTAAAAGGGGACCAGTGCCCATATCCCCCGCCCTCCCCGCCCTCCCCGCCAATGCCTAGGAGTGTGGGGTTTTGAGGGAGAGTTTATCCAGCAACTCCGATATTGCTGGTTCGGAGGAATCTTGAGCAGGTATTTCTGTTCCCCATCTGGCTGTCATTGGAATCTCCCCTTATGTAAACCAACCATCCATCTAGGAGCCTGGTTAAGACTCCCCACTCTCCAAGCAAATCTCCCCCAAGGGACCAACTCAGAAAAAATTGAACCAATTTGGGGGAAGTTTTAGCATAGAGAAGATAATCATTCACTAGTCCTCTTTTCTCTCTTTTGATTTTTCTTCCTGAATATGTTGAGTGATACTGAGCATGATCATGGATGATTAAACGATGATTTATGCTTTAATAAGCTGGCCTAGTTTGGAGACTGGTCCAGACAGGAATCTTCAAAGGGATCCAGATTGGCACGCTCCATTTATCTCTCAGCCCATTCCATATTAATTTTCGATCGGGGAAATATATAGATATATCGTCAAACATATTCATAATGGAATTTCTACAATATCGGTCACAGACAGTGCTCCAACTCCCTTTTTAATATCCATGCTTATACGATACTACGATGATAATGATCCCATCACAATTGGGTTCCCAGCATTTCAGGAAAACTAAATTCCCTGATATTTCTTCCCTGGAGTTTCAGAATTCCAGGTTCACTAAAAGAGTAATTTGGCACCCCGAAAGCCAACAATAATTTCATTGGTAGGCCGTTTGGAAATGAGACATATTATATGAAAAAAAAACTATTAATATTTTCTGTTTGGTGCAAGAAATTCCTCGATTTTCCCTTTTCTTTAAGGATTAAAAAAAATCATATTCTCTGACTTAGAACTCAATCATGTCAATGTCGCTGATCTCCCCTGATGTTACGAATAGCTTGAAACCTAAATTTGAGATAAACGAATTATAAGACACATGGTAGTTGGGGTGCAGCCTTATACCCGACATAGCAACTACATCAGAGCGTTAACTTAGTGTGTGGACCCCACGCTAGACCAACATGACCAACATGCCTTTAGTGAAGCGCCAGATTGAAGCTTGCATACTCTTGATGGGAATTAGAAGGGTCAAGAGTGGCCAGAAGGGTTGTCTGAGGATGGACAATTCACCTTATGGGGTCAAGTCCCTTTAGTTCTCTCTCTGGACAGCACGCGTTAAACATTAGAGTTGATATCTTGGTAAAAATGTCCTTCCAAAATAATCAATTTTAAATGTTTTTAAATCATTGTTTACAAAAATACAGGCATATCGTAAGTTGTACGAGAAAATCAAGGAACTGATGACGTATCAAGGAACTGATGACGTATCAAGAAATTATTGATGAATGAGAGTGGCGGGGGTGGAATGTATTTGGGTCGCCTTGCTTGCCATTGCTAGTTGTATTCATTTTATTCTGGGCCTTGAAAGGGCGGAGTGTACTCTTTGCTCAAACTTCTCCTGGATACCCCACTAAGTGCGACAATAATCATGCTCATAACATTTTTTCTTTCAGGTACTGGCTGATAGGGTCGTTTGGAAGCTAACTGCAAATAATAGGCCACATTGCATACTTTCTTGAGAAATGTCTTCTTACATAACAGCAGCGTGTCAGAGGCTTGATCCGACCTAGCGGCAACTAATGCGCGTTTTTTGTTCCTTGATTCAAACAAGGTCAATGATAGGTAATTTAATGCATGATGGAAACTTATAAAAACTGGTTATAGGAGGGGTGGGTGGGTGTGTAGAGCGAATACGACACGGGCAACGAGTGTCGAGCACGGTTATGGGAATGGAATGGACATGGAACTGTCCACTCTTGATGGTTAATGTAGGGTCAAGTATGGCTAAAGGGGACATCGCGAAGTCACCCTATGAGGTCACTTTCATGACTCATATGTTAGCAAAGACTTCCCTTGAATGAGAGAGACTTACTAGTGTATCCTTATAAATTATGTCAGTGTTTTTCTTCAGATCACAAGTTTCAAAAAGTAAGATTCAGAGTTTTAACTCAAGAGGTGTCGTGGTATAGTGATACATGCACTTGGCCAATTCATTTTCATTATAGAGGTTGTGAGTTCGAGACTTATTATCTAAATGCACTATCCTTTGGAAAGACATTAACCTTCGACCCTGCATTAAGCTACATCTACCACTCTCTACCCAGGTGTAAATACGGTAAATGCCTGGTAAACTGACGTGCTACGCATAGATCTAAGCTATAATTTTCTGAGGCCTAGCTCATACAAGACGTCATTTCGACTGCGTCATTACCAGGGCTATTGAAATGAGCCTAAAGACAACTAACCTATCCTAAAGTTATCAAAATTATAATCTTTACAATGTTCATTTTGCAGTCACTTCTCAAACAATGTCCCTCTTTCTTGACATCTTTGATGTTGATCATGTCATGAGAAGGTGTGATAGTTCGGTTGGTACAGCACTGGTCTCGAAATCCGGTGACCCGGGTTCGAAACCAAGTCGATCATGTCGATGCGCTTTGGTAAGACATTAATCCTAATTATCAGATTCCTCGGCGAGGAATTAAACCATCGGTCCTCTGGCTGCTTACTTACAAGCATGCATGCCCTTTTAGCAGTCAGATAAAACAAACCAATAGCCAATGATGCACAAAAGATTGTACCAGACACTGACCCGGTCCTAGCATCAACAAAATACGGAGGCTCAAAAGTGCAAGCGAGATGACGAGCTAAGACAAGTTAAAAGACGACAAGACGAGTCACTGAAACTTTTTTTTGACAAGCAGACGAGATGACGAGTTACTGAAATTCAGTAAGCATGGTAAGTCGACTTGTCTGGGACAGAAAGACGAGATGTGGAGATGACGAGTTGTTGGAATTTGGCAAGCCGACTTGAGTTCCAACAACTCGTCATCTCGTCTTCTCGTCCAAACAAGTCAACTAGCTTGCAGAGTTTCAATAACTCGTCTTCTCGTCTTTTAACTTGTCTACTTCTTCTTGGCCTAAATTAACTTGTAATCTCGCTGGCACTTTAAGGCTTCCGTAGAAAATGACGCCTGGTGAGAGTTCAGCGCCAGAAGCGTCATGGTGTCACAGACAGAAGTCTTTTAACATATTTGATAGTACTGCTATAGCTTCTCCTTTTATTTTGAATTTTGAATGCAAGAAGTAAAATATAGTTCACATTTCAGAGTATCCGAATACCTACGACAGAAACTTCTGTAAATCAAGAGACTAGAAACAAATTGGTGCATCAAGCGACATATCAAACGTCTCTTGATAACACATCATAATGATATTGTCCAATCACAAAGTGCGGATGCTAAAACAATGCACATAATAACGAGGCCCACGTAATAGCGGATATTTTATATTTATAACTTATGGAAAGATGCCTGTACTTAGGAATTATTGCCCGACGATCCCTAAAATATATGACAGAAACATCGGTAAATCTAAGAGCTAGAAGCATTTTCGTGCATTACGCTCCAAATCAAGCATCCCTTGATAGTGATGATATCGTCAAATTACAAATAGCGGATGCTAAAACAATGAAAGGTAGAAAGGGAATCCATTTAATAGCGGATACATCATATTCATATTTTATGGAAGGGGGTCGGTACCTGGGAATTATTGTTTACTGATGATGTTTCGGCTATTCTCTTTGAGGTAAAACAAGGTATCCCCTTACACGTGACCTCCACGTCACCTGATATTAAATCATCTCTCTTGCATAGTCGCATAGGGTTCAATTTCCAACTACTCTAGTACCCCAAACTCCTCTCGAAGAGACATGCACATGTATATCACTTTTTGGAAGGGGAGGGGTGCTTTAGTAAAGCATTTGACAGAGAATACAACATACAGTATGGAAGGAACAGAAATGTTACATGTTGTTTGTTCATTGGCTAATATTTCGATGTGCGTGTTTTTTGGGGGGCATTTCAACTAGTTTTACACGATGTACTTAATGAAATCGAATATACTCACATCATCATATTAGCATTTTGGATTAATTAATACAATAATCACAGTAAATAGAAAACGGTTACTGAATAAAATGTTTGATTAATGGACATTATATTCAACTACTGATGATTTCTTGAAAATAAGTTTTCGCATCAACACTACAAAACATAAAACCGAACGAAAACAATGAAAGGGTGAAAAATGGTGACGTGATTGGTAACTTAATACACTGTAATGCTTTCCAAATCCGACTCATGGTCTTGCAGTACGGATCTAATAATAGCGTTCATGTGCCTTAGATCACATATCTATTTGGTAATTTATGTCTAGGGTATGTGCGGTCTGAAATTGGATAAAAAGTCACCGTCTTCATGTAGTTTTGTTTCTTTAGTTGCATCAAGATCTAGTTTGGGGTCCATCTTGCAACTATAGTCGTGTTTGCAATTGAAGCAAGACGAGTTATTTTCACAGGTCTCCGAAACTGCTCTTTGTAATCATCCAATTTATTCCAAGTGAAAACAGGCGTAACATCACACACCGCCTTCATCCCCGCGTAATGCGAGACACATCCTCGTATCCAGTGGCGTAGGGTTGAGCCCAAATATTGAGGGGGAGCATTCGCATTTTTGTTGTTTGTTTAGGGGATGGGGTATCGGCCTAACCAATGGATGAAATGCAAACAAGCAGCACCACGGATTAGAGTGAGGGTATGGGAGGGCGTCATGGCCTCTTCTTTTCAAGTTTCCAGTCCCTGCATGCTCATTTAGTTTAAAATCTCATCCCCTACATTTCCTTTCAAACTTGGTGCTCTGACATGTGCACTGCGCTCTAATTTCGTTAAAGGCATATCATATGAGTTTTGTTTTTGTTGTTAACTTGGGTTTTTACAGATGTGTATCTTTAATCATACAATATGATTATTAACGTCTGAGACCGACCTGTAACGTCACCATCCGAAAGACGTGACCCAGACTCGAACCTGGGTCCAAACTTTGTAAGCGAAGACAAAGAGCTGACTGCCGACCTTACCGCAAGACCAACTCCTGCTGCTGAGTAATGTCGCACCTGAGTTTTATAGTTAAGGTTTAGGGTTAGGCAACGTGCTCTTTCCAGAGTTGAAGTTTAAAATTCCGTTGGTGTACGAAACTGCCGCGGAGCTATTGTCGTCTCGGAGCATGTGTCGTATAACCTCCTACTCTTGGCTATCTCATTGGGGGCGCGTACCCTATGTCCCCTTCTCGCAACCACGCCACGGCTCACATCTTTCCTCGCTCTGAAGTAAAGTAGGGTGATAACAGTGGGTGAGATCACTTTCCCAACAAAATCTCGACCATCCCAACTATCCGAAAACAAACCTTACTATCATCATCGCATCCATCTCAATTTACACTCACAGCATGGAAATACGAGATTAAAGAACATTTTTTCAGTAGAACACATAAAAAACATCGTTCTGGTATGATACTAGTATTATTCTTTTGGATGATGTTTTAATCGCAGTAATCCATCATACTGAAGAAGCGGTAATTTCATATCTGTAGCACGTTCAGTATGCCTTTGTTGTTGCAGAAATGTCAACGCAGAAATGTTTTTGTTGTTCGCAGCGTCATGACAAGTTTCGCAAATTATCAACAAGTTCACTCAAAATGTTATAATGAACAGACACGAATGATCCAGCCCAAGTGAGAAACCATATCAAAAGAAAAGTAGCAAAACGATTTAAAATAGCGGCAAAGATATCATTTTCATGGTAAAACGACAAAACTCGTCAAGAAGTAATGAATGTATTGCAGCAAGAAGCAGACAAAAGTTTGTTTGTTCGCACCTGAACCTGCTGAATGACAAGCTGGTTTGTATTCTACAAACTGATTTTATATTTATCATCATTATCAATTATTTATTTATGTGGCAGGTAATTTACAAGGAAAATAGAGAGCAGAACAGATAATACGGAAAGGTAGTACAATTTGACCAATGTGTATTAAAAAGTTATATGAGGCAGGCAAAATAATGTCTAGGCAGGGCACTTACAAAACTGTGGTCACTAACTTTTCTAATAACGGCATCTAAAAAAAAGTTTGATTTCTGGGAAACGTGAACAAATGATTTCGTCAGCTTTCGATTTATTTTAAAATTTTGGAAGAATATCATGACCCGGATCACGACAAAAATATCCCTTGAAATGCTTTGCTCCTTAATCGCCCTTCGATTCGAAATAATTTATGTCAAGAAACAAATCAGGGCTGGATTCAGAATTTTTCAAAAGGGAGCGGAGGGGGGGGGGGGGGGGGTCGGCTTTTTCATGTGTCTGTTTTATCCGAAAAAAGGGTCCTCAGGATTTTCACGTGTATTTTAACTTGGGTTCCAAAGTGGGGGGGGGGGGCGGCCGATTCGACGACCCCCTGGATCCGCCCCTGCAAACTGAGGTAGTGAACGTGCTTTTCATCAAGTTGACTTCTTATCACTTTGATATCAAAACCTCAAGGCATATACACCGATTTTTACGTACATGTATTTCTTCAACCCGTTTTCTTATTGCTTTGAAACAGTTTCTTTTACATTATAATAGCATGATACACACTAAGAAAAAAAGGTTCAAGTTTGCACCCTAAATGTAACACAGGCAGCACCTTTTCGGGTGCATTCTTGCAAAAATGCACCTTTTTGTTCTTGTTTGAACTCGGAAATGCCGGTTTGTACCCTAAAAGGTGCAACTTTGCACCTTCTAGCGTGCAGAAGTGTTTGCGTTCAAAAAGGTGCAAATCTGCACCTTCTTTAAAGAGTACAAACTCTGCACCCTTTAGGGTGCAAAATGTAACTAACTACACCTTTTAAGGTGCGAAAAGCTTCTTAGGGTGCAAAGTTACACCCCAAAAGGAGCCCCCAGTGTTGCATTTGAAGGGTGCAAAATTGCACCTTTTTTTCTAGTGTGTAAGAACTCAAGTTAATCTTTAAATAGTACAAGCAGGTAAACCAACAGAACTCGTAGGCCTTTTTTTACACTTAAACATTTCATGCAAATAGTACAAAAATCGCATTTTGTAAACCAAAACTCTTTTTATATAAAAAGTGTATTTCCAAAACTTAGTTGGACATGTCATTTAAGCGGTAAAACTCCCTTCATTTCATAGTGCAAGCAAGTCAGTAAACAAACAGAACAGAACCACGTTCCTACACATGTCATGCCAAAGGTACAAAGTGGGCACAAAGTGATATAGATTATGGAATGCTATGTTGGTATCAGAGGGAGTCTAGTATTACAATGCTCTAATCCTCTGATTCCCCCATCATCCATCTACATCGAGTCAGCTCCACCCATATCCGACTTGCTTGTCTCCTTCTTATCACTGGCGAATACAAGATCAGGACCTCTATCATCTATGCTAAAAGGTAGTCTTAAATTTTAGAAACGATGCAAAATATGTTTCGTTGAGAATCCTACGAAAAATAATGAATACGGGGAAATGACGATACCTGTTACACAATGAGCAAAATGCGGGTCGTAGAGCAACCCAGCTGAAAAAAGTTGAAGCTAATACACTTCGCCTTCCATACACTAAACCTTTTTTTCTACTTCTGTTGGACCTAAGCAACACCTTAATCTACTGAAATTATGAACATCATGCTTTGAAAAGTTGCCTTAAAAATGTAACACTCGAAGAAATAATAATAATAATAATAATAATAATAATAATAATAATAATAATAATAGTAATAATAGATAACATTTATATCATACCGCTTAATACATTTTGTTTCTAAGCGCTTTAACATAATTAAATCAATGCAAACATGGAAAACGAAAGAAACATACATAGAAATAAATAGAAATCAAGCATAGGCTTGACTTTCAACCAATCAGATTTGCGGAAATTTGGGACGGTAAGGACGGAACATCTAGATGGGACAGGCCTTTACTCCACCGTGTTACACGTTGAAAACGATGACGCAAATGTAATACATGTACAATTATATTTACTGCAAAATATGGATCTTGCTCACGTGACCAAAACAAGAGAGGAGTTTAAAAAATGTGAGCTTATGTATATTCATTTCCACTGGAGTTAGGAAACCGTTTCCATGGTGATGGCAGCATCCTTTATCAAGCTTACTCTCCTTACTATCAACTTGACTCATCAGGGACTCCATCTCTGGACTGAGGTTTAGTGGGGACATCTTGAGGTCAGAGGTTAAAGGTGACAGACATTATGCTATCTGGTTTCGGCTGAATGTCGTCGTTGGATTGATTCGCTCGTCAACGAAGGTGCTGCACTCTCCAGTGTGCTACGTGATGAAATGGACATACCCCTGTAATGGGTAGTCTAAAGCCTCAGACTTTATTTCAGCCAAGGCAGGGCTCTCATGAGGCGTCAGTTGCTACTGCCGCGTCAGTGACTTTTGTACATCAGGAAAGGGCGATATCATGAGAAAAGTGTCTGAAAAATGAACAGCGCAAACAATCCCTTTCACGTGTTTAGTAATTGTTGTATATAGATTTATTGCTCTAACATGCTCGATGAGCGCCCGTATAATGACGCAGACGATATGACGCATGGTGTGATCCAGGCCTAAGGCCTTCTCACACGAGGCGTCGTTTGCTGACGTTAGGATCTCGTCAGTGACTGGTACCGTCACATTATGTGCGCGAAAGTGAGTGCAAAAGTGAACAGACCCGACAGTACTTCATACCAGGCGTGTGGGTTAATTTGCTTTGCATGCTCGATTATCGCACGTAATGACGCAATTGAAATGAGCGTCGCGTGAGCCGGGATTATACAAATAAAGTGTATTTGTACGTAAGGAGTTGCTGGAATTAGAGGGTATGTTTTATGTCTATTCCTCACGACTTCTCTTGTACATCGAATCCTGTGTACAACTCAGACCAGAGAAATGTTCCTTGTGATGCCCACTGCACCTTGATGAACCATTTTACTGACGCATTTACAAGAACGTGATGCGTCATTCTACTGACGTAAGACTCCGTCAGCATTTGACGTGAGCTGTTATGGTCCTTACACATGCCACACATCAGTGACCGCATGGTATCTTTGACGTGCAGTTACTACTAACATGGCAGCAAAATGGACGATCTACACTGCATTTAATAACTGACGTATGCATCAATTTCTACTAATTAGCGCAGGTGATAACACAGTCTACATTGCATGTGAAATGGACATAATATTTCCCAGAAGGAAAACTCTTACCACCAAACTGCCATGTTGGTGGAATGTTATTAGTTTCTCATGACATCCTAAACAGAACTTCTAATTAGCAATTTTGAATGGTCATATCTATTCAATGTTATCACCACTGACAAACTCTACAATACAAGTCCATTCATATTTACATCAAACAGAAATTAAACAGCTCAAGAATGCATAGATATTAGCACTATTTTCATTTTTTCCTGTGTGCATCAAAACTGTTGGTATTTGCAATTATGACCTCAACTGGTTGCCAAGTTTTTATACATTCATATTGGAAAAGATTTAAGACGGCGACGTTTCAGTGTACTATCTTAAATTAAACAACCTAGCTAAATTTGAGATGTGCATGTACACCGTTACCAAGGAACCCTGACGCAATAGATTATCTTATTCCCATTTAAAATCAAACACAAACGTTTCAGACACACCATGACGGCATGTTCGGCCTGAAACTAGAGAATTATGACAAGAATGTCTGATTTTTGTATCAACTTGATAAAAAAATATTTCAGAAGCCAGGTATTTAATACTATTTATAATTAAGCGTTAGTCTGAAGTATGCATAATTTATCAAAATCACATTATATTCATGGTCTTCGAACACACCATGACGGCGTGATTAAGGTGTGAAATTAGAGACGATGTACATTAAGATGTGCCAAGAATGCCTCAGATTTTGTACTCATGTTTCATTGATACCAAGGTTTAGACAACGATATTGTCGATATTCACTTTTTTTTCTCTCTCATTTTGATTGTACCCTTTCAACTACACTGCATGAACTAAAGAAAATTAGCTAAGATAACCGTAGCCGAGGTACACTTTGGCGGCATGTTAAGGTTGAAATTTTACAAGGTATACATTGAGATAATGTCAAAGATGCATTCATATTTTTGTCCAAAATTTAAACAATATCAACACCGATAAAATGCTAATGAAATGCGCTACTTTTACAATTTAACAACTGAAGAAAGATAAATTCTTAGATATACCGCCAACAACTCTGACACAATATAAGGTCATAATCATCCTCATTTCGGTTTTGAACACATTATTGCAGCCTGTAATGGTGTGAAGTCGGAGAAGGTAGAGGCTATACATGTCTATTTGCCAAGAATGCTTCTGCTTTTTGTCCACAGTTCAATATCATATTCATCGACGTCGCTATTGAATGGTACTGTTTTTCAATTAATCAACTAAACAAATCTTTAGATATGACGTAATCAGGTAAAATTCTCAGTTATATCTGGAGCATTCAGTGGTGGCGTGATAGAGGTTGTAACATGAGTGCAGGCCTGAGAAGCACCTATTTTACTATTTTGGTCTTCATTCTTAAGCAATGTTTCAGTCACCGATAAATTCTAATGAATTGCACTATTTAAAAATTTGATAACTTTGATAATTTTTTCATATACCGTAACCAGGTAACTCTGACGCCATAGTTTGCCGAAGTTTCATTTGCGCTTTGTATCCACCATAACGGCTTGCTGCTGTTTGAAATTCAAGATGTTATAGACCTACATGCAGATATGCCGAGAGTGCATCTCAGTTTTATCTCATGTTTCAATAATATTGACTTTCAGTCATTAATTATATGTATATTCTCAGTGAAAAGACTTAGCTAAATTTAAGAAACCATAACCATAACCATAAAAACTATGACGCTTGCCGAACTCTTATTACGTTTGGAAAACGCCATGACCGAAATGAAACTTGAGCTATAGTATTTGAAACTTGACCTAACATTCATGTAGATATGCTAAAAATGCATAATTTTCTAGTCGTATAGAGTTTCAAATATATCGATGTTTCAGACGCCGATATCTAATTATTATACCATTTATAATTGAACGATAACGCAAAGTGAACGATATACATTGTAACTAGGTAACGCTGACGCATTAGATTCATTCTCCATAATTTATTCTCATTTATGTCCTTAACAAAACGCATATGAATGATATATCAAAAAAGCTGTCTTTTCTCAAGTTTCAATATATCAAGAACAAGATAGAAAACGCACTTATACATTTATATAGTGATTATCGAGTTTCTCCATGTTTGTATTGAAAAGTCTTGAAATAATTAAGCTTTAAGATGACATGAAAATACCAATGAATACAAAAGCATTATTAATGGTCACGTATTCGAATCATGTTTGAAAGACTCCTATTTTTAGAACAAGCATACATAAGCCTATCCCGGAAAAAAATAGAATTCATAATTTTCCTAAATTTGAAATGTCATGTATTTAGCTGCAAATGTGCGAGTTTTGGAGAACACCCAATCCTTTGTTACCCTTCGCCTTGTGAGCTCATAAATAATGTACTTGACATGGATGGAATGAACGAAATTTGTTGTGTATTATTATTCGGCATTATAACGCCCATGAGGAACGTGTATATTAGGAAATGATCATGACATTCATGACTCATTCTTTTTTCTTTTCGACTCTTTTGCAAAATAATCCACCTACCCTTTTATGAAGAAGGAGAAACCCTTCCCTTCGATCAATCATCTATTTTTAGATGTCCCTTTTCATGAATTTCAGGTGGATGCAATAAGGTGATGGGAGGGAGCGGAGGGAAGGGGTGGCACAGCGTCGTTCTTACAAAGAATGCACACTATACGATCCGACTGAGACCCGATTTTCGAAAAAATTGCATTTTGCATAAGATATGAAAGTTTAAACAATTATCTTACTTGAAGTTCGGAATAATGATAGGAATACTCAAATCGAAATTTTGGTTAACTGCAAGCCTCGCAGTAAAGGCCAAATCGGCTTCAAATCGTAGCCGATCGTAAGATTGCTATACGTTACTATTGATGTTGGTATTCATACGACTATTCGGAACTTTGTCCGTTAAGATTTTACATGTTTGAATGTTCATATCGAATGCTATAACAATTTTTTCCAAAATCGGATCGCAGTCGGATCGTATAGTGTGCGGTGGGCTTTACATTTTAATATTTTCCTTCAAGAGAAGCTGGTCCTAGGATTTTCAAATTCACCAAAAATTAAAACAAAACAAACAAATACAAAACAAATCAATCAATCAAATAAAATTCCACAATGCTCTCAGAATTGAACTTTGCTAAAAGAAAGTATTGGAAGGGTGGGAGGAAGGTGGGGGGGGGGGATCTCGATGGGGTGCGACTAGTTTTAATTACAAATGGAACTAATTGCACATCTCTCTGTTTTTTCTTATCTTCATGTATATTGCTTTGTAGAATCTAAATCAATTTGACGACTCGTTTGTTTGCTTTTAATAAAGGTTTAGTTTTACTATGATCACTGTCCGTCGAAACGGAGCAGCAAGAGGGCACCAGGCCTCACCGCGTTGGAGCTGGGAATTGCAATGGGCATGATGGGTGAAGCAAATGTTGTGAATTTATTTTAAGTCTTTAGTAGTACAATACATCCAATATAAAATAAATCTTTAGTATACTTGTATCATGGAGAAGAGAACTGTTGCTGGATTAGCGCTATGAGGGTCCTTGGACGGTGTGTGCGCTCTATAATTTTTCACCATTACCATTACTGTTATTATAGACATGGAGCACAGAGAGTCGAAAGGGTTGTGTTCTATCAGGGAAATGTAACTATTTCCTTGGATCTACTTTGCGAGCAAGAGCGGTTCATTTATGACGGCTCTGATTGCCGCCATCTGAGTATGCGGTTTTTGAAACCGAGATCCGGAGCCGAAGTGGGCTATAGCTTTATGTGTCACCAAGGAGGTACCATGCCACTGACCAATATGCCCCAAAGTGACACAGGGCACACGGGGGCTCATGCCCCTACTAAAGTGGCAAAAGAAAAGAAAAGAAAAAAAAGGAGGGAGAATGGATGAAAGGGTGAGTTGGGGGAGGGGATATCCCCCCAAAGAGGCCACGACCCATAATTCATTCTGCTCCTGAATGAACTTATTAATTTGTATTTCATCCATAAGGTTAATACCAGTTCTACTCCCCTCCTCTTGATGCCTGTGCCCCTCATCGTGTCGTTGCCCCCTCAATGTCCCGACGCACAGTACGCCACTCATGCCCAATGTTTTTGTTAATGTGATGGAAGGTTACGCAAATGTTATTTAATGGCTCGTTGACCATCGTGATCTGATTCGATGTGAAAGATGGCAGAAAGGTTAAACCAGTGGTGTCAGGATTTTTTTTACTAAAAGGATGGCGAAATGTAGTCGCGTAACGTTGGTCCAACCACTGGGGAGGTTTTTTTTTTTTTTTGGGGGGGGGGGGGGTGGGGGTGGGGGTGGGGAAGGGCATTGCTCTTTCGAGATGGATAAATTGCGAGGAAACAATTCCCCAAAAAGGGGTACGAGAAGGCCATAGTCAATGTTGCTTTTCCCTCTCCTTTGCTCTATTTTTTCTTTCTCTTCATTACTGGATAAGGAGTGGTGAACCCGTCCCGTGCATGCATACAAACGACTATGCCACTGATTACTGCAAATATAACGGTTAAGGAAATAACGCGGGGAGGGGTGTGCCCCCATCAACCCGACAAACTACGCCACTGGTGCCACGACTCATTCATGCGCCGAGTCAGGGGCACAGACTTGACAAGATAACGAGGGGGCGGGGCAGGGCTCCAATGTTTCTCGGAGGACAGCGATAAAGTAAGTACCGGAAATGTTTATGCAAACAGATCATGCAGCGAGATCATTGCGCTTGAGAAGGGGGCCCACACACGCCGAGAGTCGATTAGGACCCAGTCAAACTGCAAAACGAATGTTCTTTGGAGCAGTTCATAACAATTACATTGCAAATTGAAACCCTTTCGAATGGTTGGGTATATTACGTAACTCTTGAACAGTGTAAGAGGCCTGTCACAAAAAAAAAAAAAAAAAAAGCCCTAACTTACGAAAATACGTGTGATTATTTTTCATGGCCTATACTTTTGCATGGTTAGATGATACACGTATACATAGCTCAATGAAATCTCTTTAGTTTGATCAGATACACTGCCATGTCTTTGGTAATTGGCCAACTTCATTCCGGGAGGGGTAGGGGAGAGGGCAAGGGGACATAAGTAAATTTACGACATGGAAAATGCCCTGTTATTGATGCTAAGTAAAAGTTAATTAAAATTCTTATTGTACCTAACTTCGCACAACATTCTGCCAAAGAACGGCAAATATATTCAGTGAATTTTATGAAATTTTTCCTAAAATAGGCCTTCTTGTTCCCAAAATGTGACTTTAAATCACTAATAAAAGTATAAACTTTTCAAGAAGGACCACGGACAACATACGTATCAGCAAACTAGATCCATCTTAAAAGGAAACTGAGCTTAATTTCGGAACTGCCTGTAAGTGTAACAAATTCAAGACCGCGATAACGAAACAAAGACAAAAAACACCATATCGAAGATGATCTTTCCGTGCTCTCGTTTGGTGACCCCTCAAAAAGATATTGGAAAAGAAGTTAGCGGTTTCAGGCCTGCGGTGACACTTTCAAGTATACCCCATTATCTTGATGATACTCAAGTACACTCTTCCGTTCATCTTATATCAAACCATCCTACTTTGAATTCTACCACTAATGTTATTTGACGGAGCAAGGTCAAACTTGGTTTTAGTGTTGTTGTAGGGGCATATGTTTCTTATCTGATAGTTTGGACACAAGTCGAAAAAAGGGAAATGAAACTTTTGAAGTATTTTACAAGATTTTTTAAAGTCCCCGTTATGAACTATAATAACGACATAAACAATAGTACAAGCGACGCATTTCCCCCCTCCCCATAATAATACTTATTGTCTGCACCTTCTCAGTGATTACGCAATGTCCCTGCCCTTCTCCATCTCTCTCTCTCTCTCTCTCTCTCTTTCCCTCTTTCTCCGCGGTTGACTCTCTTACTTTTTCTCCCCTCTCCCCTTCTCTCTGTCTCTCCCTCCCTTCTCTGCTCCCTCTCTTGCTAAAAATTGGCAGAATCCCGCGCAAATGGCGCGAAATAACACCAAGGACTATGAATCCTTGAAATGTGCATTTAACAGAGTATGGAGTCAATTAGAAGTGGTTAACACATGATACAGAATAAATTCACAAAATCAATTTAATGCACCTTTTTAAACTTCTTTTGTAACGTTTTCAATTATCTGTCACTGCTAAGCAACGAATGTCAGAACAAGCAGTTACAAACCCAAAGGAATGTCTTTCAATTTTTTCACCTTTTACAAGTCATTAGATCTATACAACTTCGGAAGGCTGCAGCCAGGCACTTCATGTCCAAGTACACGTGAACAAATTGTAATCCTACACCGCTATCCATGAGGATTACATTACACACACTTTGAGATGATGTCAATCAAAATGGCTTTGGACTCCTCATCGAATTAATTAAACTTGATTGACATGTCTTCATCATACAAAAACTCTATATAGGATTGCAAACGATTTCCCTTTTCTCGTTTTGCCACCAGATATAGTCATTTTCTTTGAAGTGTTTGCAGATATCTCAGGACTTGATTCTTAGCTGTGTTTACACGCTGACCAGTCAACTCTTTCAGTGCTTAGCAGTGACTCGAGTAAGAAAGCCTTTTTGTCAATATATCACCGTAGGTTCTGACACGCCTATCAAATACATTTAGGAAATGTGATTAAACGCACTTGGGGTTTTCAACGAGCGAATAATTGCAGACGTTTCAAAGGCACGTTTCGCCAAGATTGGTTTCATTTTTACCTTTTTGAGAGTTATTTGTAATCAAGATTATCTTTAGAAATGTTAATAAGGTCTTTATCTAATTCCATGGGTAACCCTGAATGGTTAGAAGAATGAAAGACGAATATCCACTTACCATTTTAACCTCATCAAAACACTTTTTTACATCACGCGTGTATCAAGGTTGCTCCTGCAAAAAAAATAAAAAAAAAAAATCAAAAATCCGTAAATGATAGCATAAAATTTAACTAACAGCATCGGTCAAAGACGCAGAAGTGAAAATGCGACATGACGATTACCATAGATGAATTATAAAGGGGTTGAGAACTTGATATTAAACATATGAATAATTAACAAAAATTGATAGAAAATAATTTGTCTATACATACCGTATATGCCAATTCAAAATCAAAATCAAAATTAACACCGGAAACGATATTCACACAATGGTGAACTGTCTTTGATGATTGAACTCTTTCACATAAATAAATTGAAGCACATGAAATATATCAAATTTAAGTAGGCGGGGACTTGTGAGACACGAGTTCAAATGACCAATTCTTCTATACTTTCGATTTTTCGAAATGAACTCCTATATCAGATGGACATCATTCTAAGGAAGATTGTTTTGTTTGCACGTTGCCAAGCAGCCATAATCGTTTTCTCGGCAACGAGATAGAATGACGCAAAAATGAAAACTGACCAGCCGACATCACGTGACTGAGCCTGCTGTGTTTCTGTCTGACGCTGGTCAGAGACGACGTATCTATTCGAGCAGAATGGGTGGACATGTGACCACACGCAAGTGTTATGAATAGCCCTATCTTATCATTATTATCTGGTGTAATGAAGATGAAGAAGAAGGAGGGAAAGTTTATGATAAGGGGGTGGAGCAAGGGGTAATGAGATATTGGCTGATTTGATGTAGATTGACGTCAATGAGAGATGATGATGATGATAAGTGGAGGCGACATAACTGATCAAGAGAAAGGGCTTTCCACTTGCAAGAGTGAGATAGATTACAACCACTAGGAAAAGTTCCTCTTAGGACAAATAAAAATAATTCCTAGTTTCTCGTCACCTCCTCGTTCCTTTTTTGGTGAGCCTCAAAATCTTTATTTTGTTATTTCTGTTCTGTAATGAAATCAATTCTGAGTACGTCTAGACAACGAGGTTACAAAAAGCCCCATTAATATCATTCATTTTCACATTGTTTTGAGTCTCTGAAGTGCTTTTCAATGAAATATCGAAAAGAAGAAGAAGAAGAAGAAAAAGGGAACTAGGCATTAAAATTGTCCGGATAGCGTTTCATGTACAAAAATATCAAATATCAAATATCAAATGACATGGAACCCCCTTCTCCTCAATTTGAAAATATCCGGACGAGAAACTAGGAGTCAATTTTACTTGGCCTTATAGTTTCTTCAGTTGAATTAAGAAGCGAAAAGGACATTATAAATGTTCAGCTACAAGATTCAAATACTTACTGTAATTTCTATCCACGATATAACACTTATGGTCTTACGCTTCGAAATGAAACTTCTCTGAAAAAAGTGAAGGGAATCAGTTATTGAAAGTACTGGCTACACATTTTAATTTAACCCCAAGGCGTTTGATGTTGTAATTGTATAAAAAAAGAACAGTTGTTTGTAAATTCAATACAAAGACATAAGCGTTTGGAAAAAAAAAGGAATAAGAATCGATAAAATTTGGAATTAGAACAAAAAGTTAAAATTCAGCCAAAAAGAAAAAAAGAGATAGAGAGAGAATATACGTTTAAGATTTGTGAATGTCTTTCGATTTGGCAAGTTGCTGTCATGAAAATATGAAGAAAACCCGGACTAGGGTTAATAACTAGAGTAGGATTATCAACTTTTAAATTTGACACTAGCTATATTCCTAGCTATACTCATCACTCAGCATAATATAGGGTTAAGTGTGTAGTGGTGTAGGTCTTATTCATTATACGGCAAGTTAATGCCATGCAATTAACTGAGGAATAGAATTGAACATGATTTTCCTTGTAATTTGCTTGATTTTCTCTTGATTCTTGTTTTTTTTTGCCATTTGCTTATAAATGCTTAATAAATACTTACTTATAAATAAAGTACTGAACATCAACTACATCGGACATCGGTGATTGACGTCCGCACACCATGCCACACACGCTATAAGGCTTTATGGTGCTGGTGACACCAGTCTAGAGAAGGGTGTCCGCCAGACACCAATCTACGTCATGTTTATAGACACTCTTGTAGAGGGTAGATAACGGTAAATGATGTTGGATCCAAGCTTGCCTCAGCTAATTAACGATGTTTGTAAACTTCAAAACCACGAACTACCCTATTTTGGTATAATACGTTGTATGATTTAACTGTCCAAGTGTAATATTCCTTCCAAAAGTGTGTGTGGCCCAGAAAGAATGCAACTCCTGAGATATACAGTCATTATAGTATAGATAATGTATGTATCAGTAGACATGGCTTGGGAGTCGATTTATGCTATCTTTTATCAATAATATCCTTGAGTTAATTTCCAGAGAGAGAGAGAGAGAGAGAGGGAGAGAAGGAGTGAGATGAACAGCTAAAATTATTAGAAGCTATCATCACATCAGTGTAAAGTTAATTAATGCTAATTAAATTCTTTGAATAAAGTCCTGATATCATATTATGCTCCTTTTTAATTCAGGAAAACCTTCCCAATAGGGACATCGATCATGTCGATAATTGTTGAGATTTCCCCACTTTTTTCATCCTAGTTTCGAGAATTATGATGTAGCTTGACCATCCATCGTACTTTCCTATACCCACTCTTCACCCACCCCCTCCCATTCTGCAATGGGTAAGTTTACCATGACCCTTCTCGCAGGATGCTGCAGGTCTTTCAAACGATTATTTTAATGCCTCAATAATCGCAGAAGAGGCGGGGACATCCGAGTCCGACCAAACAAACATTTAGATTTTAAAGAAGGTCACCCATTATTAATTCTCAAAATCATATGACATGAGCTGAAAAGAGAGAGAGAGAGAGGGGGGGGGGGGGGTGGGGGAGACACAGAGAGAGGGAAACAGAGACAGGGAGGGGTACAGAAAGCGAGAGAATGGTAGAGGGGAGAGAAAGAAAGAGAGAGAGAGACAGCAGTAGAGGTATATAGGGAGGGGGAAATGCCAAACAAAGCAAGGAGCTTGGTATGAATTCGATTTTTGTTTCTTGATTTTTTTTTTCAATCTCAGTGTAATTATACATGTAACATGAAAAAGAGATTACCTCAGTACATCATCAACTAGATAAGAAGATTGCGGGTTCGAGCCCAAGTACGTTAGACGCTGCCAAATTGGTTTATATTTTGCCAATGTTAGTGAAGGTGGTGGGATTTATTTCTTCAAATGAGCTCAAGTCATTAAGGTGGTAATTTCCAAAGCATCTAACGGAGAATTATATCATGAATACAATATATTGTGGTAATGTGTGCTACACAGACAAAAACGAAAGTATATTGAGGCTATCGTCTGCATTAATGGCAACTGCAGTTAGCACGCTTCAGTAATAACTTGCAAGTACTTCTTTCGAAGGCACAAAATCATTGTACAAGTTATAGCATATTGGGAATAATTTTCTCGCCTTAGAGTCCTGACGAATCCCGGCTTCAAAAGTGAAAGAACGAGACTCGCAGGGGTGCTCAAAATCTCTTAAGAAATAATTAGCATGATTAGTAAGGTTCAAATCGTTAGCATCACCATTAGGGGTTATGTACGGTGATCGAAAATCCCATCATTATTCATGATCATATCGCTTTGGAATGATAAAAGATAAGATGTCGGTTTCCGCTCCCCTGCACCTGTCTTTCCCATTCCGTTAACTACCAATGAGCAATGACATTAATGTTGGGTAGTAACATGATGCCCCGATCTCACGCGCTTAAACCAACAAACGCAAAAACGACTTTCAAGCTACCATGTGAATAACCCGAGCAAGGTCGCAATCGTGTAGATTGTGGATTTGAGTCAAGTTGTTCGGAGTCTGACCATGGTTTCAGTCCATCATAACTCGATGCATGGTCTGACTGGCCGCCCCGTTGACCGCTAGAATTTACATTTTCCTCCTGCCATGCCGTATGCGTAATAATGTGGTTTAAAAAACATAAACGGTTTGCACTGAAACAATCATATTACATGTGAATTCGATTAGGACCGATGTAGGCCCAAAGTTTTTGGTCAGCTCAGGCCCCACCCCTAAAACCCTTTCCCCAGATTTCTCTGATGTTGGTCGATAGACCACAAGTATAAAAATGTATACGATTCTCCACTGCTGTAATTTCGTTCTGTTTAGAATTCAACTGGAAGCGAAACACTAACAAAATAATAACGTGTGAAAAATTATTTGGATCCAGGCCAGGCATGTAAATTCATACCAGTATGTGCAATCGGTACTGCGTGTAAAACAAACAGTCAAATACGGGCGTACATAAATTTATATGAAACGCAGTCCAATAGGTTCCGAAGGAGATACATGACTATAGCCTCGGTTTGGCGATCCACCTAATTAAAAAAAAATGGATTGACCATAAAAGTTTGACACTGTATATTGTGGTATACATATAGGTAGGGCGATAATAAGAGTGAAGACCATAATCCAATATATTTAACTTTAATTTCCATTTCACTCCGATAAGTAAAAAAATCTTTACTAATTTCAACTTCAAATCCACCTTCCTTCACTCCAGACGTAAACATCTCCCATTTACTTTATTACATACTGCTGCCCAAACTCATTTCTGACTAGACACCTTCCAGCCGAGAACTCGAGCTACCTTCTTGCCGGAAAAGTGTGACAAATCTGAAGGATTCATTTCTGAGGAATGCATGTAAGATGGGCGGGAGGGTGAGAGGAGGGGGGGGGGGGGGGGCACCCTCTGTAGTTCGCGTGTCATACTTTCGGTAGCTACACCCGGTGTGGTAACCTCAGCTTACCTGATGACTATACCACATGACCATCGCTCTATATCTAGCGGAAGTTCAAGTATATATTGGCACTGTTGAATGGGGGGGGGGGGGGGGTGGTATGGGTCACAACTGACCCCTTTCTGTAATAAAAGCAAAATACCTGCAGTGCACAACACTAACATTTCGACCAGCCCTTTTCAAGAAGTAACTTTTTTGGTATGTTTGTGTGGGTGTGGGTAGTGGAATCAGAGAATTTTCGGACAGTGCACCCCTTTGAAAAATCTTCCTGGATCCGCCCCTCCTTTTTGAGAACCAAGGGGTCCCGTATGGATTGCTTGTATTGCCCTAGCTCTGTACTTTTTAAAGAGCACATAATGATGATGTCAAATCCATCCTGCCGCGTTACATACTTTCTCCAAACGAAATTTTGATACCGCCTCAAAGGTAGAGAGGGAAATGGGGCTGGAATGGCGAGAAAAAGGAAGAGTGAATGAAGGAGACGGAAAGAGGGAGAGAGAGATTCATAGAGGAAAAGAAAGAAAGAAAGCAAAATCTCAACATCAATCTTCTTTTTAATCAACATTAACGTTTTCGCTTTTCTTGAAAACAACCCCAACAACAAACAAACACCATACCCACCACACTCTGCTGATAATTTCTAAAGTGTTGTAAATTTAGGCAAATATAATTTTTTATTTGTATATCGTATCGGAATTTTCTTATTCTTTTTTATTTGGACTTGGATGCGGGCATGCTCAAAATACAGAAATACATGTAACTTAGTTTGTCGGCACTCGGCCAATCATCATATCAGTGTTAACTTGGCAGGTTAGATCGGGGAGATTGGCTCTCTTTTGTTAGACGGAGGATGGAGGTGCCCCCATCCCCCTGTAGCTACGCCCTATACCTCCAGTCATACTGCTGATCGGCCATCTTGGAATCATCTCAGGAATGCAAACGTGCCTCCAGCTCGCGCGTAAAAGAATGTTTCCGCGGATTATCCTCGATTGGTCCCCGGAGTCTTGAACACTGTTGAAAGGGGGGCTTCAATGTACCCCAAACATGAGCTTCTTACCTCCCCATGTTTCCCCATGTCTTCTCAGAGTCATGTTGTATGAATGGAGATGGTCCGTGATGGGAGATGAATGAATTGCCAGCTGCTGCCGAGCTTTCAAGCTCATCCATTCTTAGTCTCTCTCAAAGGGCACTTTGTTTTTTCATCTCACCATATTGGATCGAATTCACGAAATAAGTTTAAATTTAAGTCATGGTTTTTCAGAGCATGGTTTATCAGCCCTAGCCCTGGTTTTAATTTAAACCAGTATGCTATTCATCAAAATGCATTAAAAACAAAACAAAACACCACCCTCAAACAACAAATAAACAGACGGATTGAATATAACGCTTTCATGCAGTCGGGTTAATATATTTGGTCAGATCTTTGTTTGGTTCACGCCCGTTCCAAAAGAGATGCCATTGCGTTGACGAAAAGTTGCGTCAGGAACTTGTGTGTGCAGCAGTGACGCGTCATGCGAGAGTGTTTTCGAACGAAAAGGACATATACAAACGCTCGGTACAAACCATGCGTTGGGTTTACTGGCATACACCATATCAACGCAAAATTACGTCAGCATATTCATTAGCGCAGGCAATAACTCAATCAAAATGATGCCTCTTATCATACAAAAATTTAGTGCTCCCGCCAAGAAACGTCGAGTCTACAACAATAGACGAGTATTTTCATGTGACAATTTTCAAACACTTGAAAAAAAAAATCGACATCGAATTCTACACCCCAAACATGCTAAAGATACTTATGCTTTAACGTGAATACAATTATAAAAAGGCAAAATTCGAAGATAATTACCAACGCTATAAGGTATTTACTTTTGCTGATCATGAAACTATGCCCTTATTTCAGATACACGAGTTGCTCAAGCACTGAAAATATATTTTCATGAAATGCTTGTGAGCGACTACTGATGGGACATAATTTCTTGTTCTTCCCTCGCGTATATCGTGCGCCTCCGATTACTGGTAAACTCATCTATCCCAGATACATGTCTAGTCAAATAGTTCTCAAAAAGATTTTTATCTCTACTCACATTTTGGCTGCTCCTGCTGCATTCATTACTCTACTCATGTTAAAAATTTAAACTCGGTATAATTAGAATGTTGGGAAATGTTTAATCTCATTATGTAGTTTCGGTTTTTTTCCCGAGAAACATAAAGAATCATGCTTAAATCAAGAGAATATTAGCTTCTATTTTGTAAAAACGAAACATTATTTTATTCACATATCAAAGCTGTCACATTAGATTACCATAGAATTAACATAGAAGCTTGTAGAACAAGACCAATTCCATAAACTTAATCATCAACACAACGGACAAATATTCGGCAACCTAACGCCTCACGATTGTTTGGGAATTACTCGTATTTGGGACAATCTAAAATATGTCCTTTCTTTGGTTCTTTATAGGATAATCATTAAGAGAGATCGTTCATTTGTATTGCTCATAGATTTCAATGAGTGTTGGGTACTCTGTTGGGATCCATGGGCACAATAGTTTTTTTAAAACTTTGTATTGCTCATAGATTTCAATGTGTGTCGGGTACTCTGTTGGGATACATGGACACAATAGATTTATTAATTTGTATTGCTCATAGATTTCAGTGTGTGTTGGGTATTCTGTTGGCTGGGCACAATAACCGGCATTGCTTCATCAAACAGAGCCTGACGACAATAAAGACGAAAAGGTGATATACGCTATTCCCCAATTCATACAGCAAAAGCACATGTGTTTCTCTCGACATGGCCGATAGCGATCAAGGAGGGTAGGGAATAAATCGGTGATTTCCGTTGGTCGGTAGACTACTGACGGAACCGACCGAGGCTGTCAAAAATTCGGCCTACCGTCAAGCCCCTGTCAGACATCCAACGAGAACCGACAGCTCGCCAGAGCTTACCCGACGAGTATCAAGGGACAAAACCTAACGTGAATTCTGGAATATTTCCCGTCTTTTCCTCCAAAAATATTTCCATTTTTTTTTTTTGGGGGGGGGGGAAGGAGGAAATTCCATTTCCGCCATTGGGCCGTACGTGTCAGATAAAGGATTTTTAAAATATAACGACATTTTTGATAAAATGGAAAATATGGTAGAAGAAAGCTTCACGCATCAGAAAAATGAATAATTTTGAAGATTTTTTGATACACAGTGAAATGTTTAAGACAGCGCAGAAAACAGGATAAGAAATTAAGGATCATAGATAATTAACACTAACACAGAATTGTTTAAAAAACTGATCGAACATAGCTCAAGAAAGAAATTGTAAATTTTCGGCATTCATGGCCTCAGTCAATACGTAAAAAATAATGGAGGGAGCCTATTCCGTCCCAATTCATTTTACATCACAGCTGTACAGGTATATTGAAAAAGTTTATTCTGATTATGAGATTTCTACTTCCTCAAACAGTAACTGAAGAGCTTTCTTCCAAAAGGCGCTAAGTCCATTTTGGCAACTTGAGAGCAAAATGCATTTCTTTGTCCTGAGTTTGTACACGTCTCTATGGAAACTTAAAATTACAAAACACTATCTCTTTTCTATTTCTTGATAACTTTGCTTCAAATTTTTATTCATAGCAAATTACTCCAGCTGAACACAATGGGTGGTATTCCGATAGCGTGTACTAAGCCTGGCTTAACTTAGTACACACTTTTATGGAGTGCCTGGTGCCAACGCATTTACCCTGTACAGATTATTTTAATCCTGCAATGAAAGTGTCCAAAAAATAATTTTGTCATGAAATGGGAAGAAAAAGACAAGAGTATGAACTGAATTTCAATGAAGTCTTTGGTACATTTTCTTTGTCATGAATATTGAAGGAAGAAGATGAAACCTAGCATTCCATAGAAGTGTGAATTAAAATTCTTGTTTAGCCTGGACTTAGTCTCGGCTTAATACCAGCCACCCAATTACGTTAAAAACTTAAGTTTGATTCTTAAAAATTGGATATAGCGACTTTGGAAGAAAGCTCTTCAATTACACAGCCGGTCTAATTATCCAATGTCCAACGGCCTGCATGTAAAATTAATACATTATCACAATTGGCAGCTTGCCTGATAAGATATTAATATCGGATTGTCGAAAGCACTCGCAAAACCCCCTTTCCACAATATTATATCATATTTTGATAAAGGTCCTGTTATTTTCTTACGTAACAGGTTTTGCCTTTTTCTTCTTAAATCGATTTTTTTAATTAGAAATTTCTGTAAAACGGAGGTTTAAACTCACATCTCCGTGCCTGAATATGACAAGGGAATGAATACGATGAAAGCATAATCTATATGTTTGATCTTTATTCGGAAAATTACACCTATTCATATCATATTTCATATGTAACCTTTACACACAGAAGAGACACGTTGAAGTGAATCGTTTGTGTTATTATTTGTATTTGGAATAAAACAGAACACCCATGTTGCGATTTCAGTTGAGGTTTCAAGACAATTCCTTTGAGTACAATAAATCACGTGAGGATTCGTGCAACAGTTAACCTTCAATTTCCGAGACAAACTTGCATCTCGAGTGTTATCTGCAATATATATATATATATATATATATATATATATATATATATATATATATAATTCTGCTTTTTCGTTTTTCGACAAGAAATCTTCGAAAATTAGTAAGGCTTAAAATGGTGAAGTACCTTGCATGCATCCTTTCCATACAGACGAGTTGAAGCACTGTATTTGTTATTGCGGGATTCTTTTGAAATATTCTACTTGAAATATTCTATTTAAAATACCTAACTCGTCATAATTATATACCATACACAAAGTAGGCCTAGAAATGTTCATACAAGATCCATACTTTCTGTGTACACGTCTAAACAAAATTAATGATCGTTTACTTTGTACTTGAAAGGTACACGTTTGTGTAAAATGGCCCTAGAAATATAAATAATTTATATGAAGTATACAGTTGAATAGCCTACTGACGAATATGTCATAATTATGTCTCCGGGCACTAGTAATATATGCTATTCATATAGACCTTATGAATATCTGATAATGAACAACAAAATTATTAAAGGCCGCTCTTTGACTTAAGCTTTGAAACAAAAATCAGTATTCAACGATTGAAATCAAACTGACACTTTATGAAAAAATGACAAAAATCGGAATTTTCACCGCTCAGAACACCCAGGATGTAGAAGGAAAATTGAATGAACACCGCTGAAGTTTACCAACAACCTCTTTCAAAGGATCCAACTCCTCAGAGTCTTATAAATCAACTCGTGTATCGTGCCTTGATATTGGTTGGTTAAAGGTGGCCAAAGCTTGTGAAAAATGGACAAGTTTTAAGTATTAGTCAGCTTTAGTTTGTTGTACTCCCTCCGCCTCCTCCTTTCCAAATATTGGTAAATAACATTTTAGTCTGTCTTCAGCCATATTTCCATATTTTTCTGTCAAGTGCAAATAAAAGTTCACATTTGGATATTCCAAGAGGATTTTGATAATTATTTTTAAATTTCATCACGTAGAAAGAAGCTAAAGCGTATCAAGAAATTTCCATCAACCAATTTTGGTTTATAATATATAGAAGTAAATCAAAATATTTTCTTTTATTAATGAACATATAAATACATTTTTGTATAAAGAAATAAAACAAAAACGGTACTGTTAAACAATGACAATTATGCCATAATATTATTCCACAGAAATTGCTTTTTAAAATTTCAACAATATCTACAAAAACAAACTTAAACCCATGATAAGTTGTTTATTTTCTTAATATGCAATGTAGTCTATACCCCTTACTATACCCCCTCCCCATGCAAGCCTTCTCCCAAGTGTCGCCCTTCCCCTGCCACCTCTATCATGTTCAGAAATAATGGAAGTTATCACTGATGCTGATAATGATATACGAACCGCTTAAAGTGTTATTATTATGAATAAAACATTGTAATGATAAAGAAAACACGATATACATTGCGTGTCTTTAAAATGAACATAGTCATGATAGTGTGACGAGGCTTCATTCTACGCAGGTGGGCTCGGCGGATGGCATAACGCAGCCATGGACGTGCCGTCGCGGTCAACTGCACATGTCTGCAGCACATAATTTGAACGGTCTACAAGACCGTTTTATCAGGAAGATGGTTTTATTTTCAAACACGATCATCATCGTCGTCGAGTGTAAATGTTTCAACTTGGAGTAATTTCCAGTCAATAAATTCCTCGCTCGGGTCGCCACTTCTGCCGTGAAGTGTATCTCCTTGTATTGCTGCTGATCTACAGCAAAGAGGCTCAAAGAGACGAAGAGCAAGAGAAATGAAAGGTTGTGTACAATTTTTAAAAGAATTGAAAGGGAAAGAGAGATACGCGGAGAGAGGTGAAATGACAGGGACAGAGGAAAGGAGAGAGGGGTGAAAACTGAAATAGTATAGGACAATGGGGAAGCACAGTGAAGGAAAATACACAAAATATGGGACAATTCACACAAGTCATCATCATGATCATGGAAGTAACATTTTATTCCCATTTACCAATCTTTCTCTTTCAGTCCCTTTCAATTCATATCATATTTAAGAAATTCGGATTATTTAATCATCAATGTAAAGTCTATACGAGACAACAGTTAATATGAGCGCCGTATAAAATGAAAAAAAAAAAGTCATTGTATCATTTATTGCATTGCCATCCATGCTGAACAAAATTATAGTACCCTACAAGAAATATTCAATAATTTTATTCATCCAACAGGCTTGTATTTATTACACGGTGATAATGTAGTTATGGTAATGCAGGAGATCAGCGGTCCGATCCTCGTACTCGTAGCCAGTGACTTCACGGTAATCGGATAGTCAATTACTGCCCCTCTAATGACCTGTGCGCGAGTTGAACTCACCAAGGTGATCCAATCCATGCCATTCACAGCGAGGCGTGACTAATCGATGACATCATCCTCTCCGCCCACCAATCACATACCAAAGTGGGACACTCATGAATAATTTCGCTCCTCCTCTTGACCAATCAGCACGCTTGTTTGGGGTGCTCATGAATACTACACCGCAACTAGCCAATGGGCATTGGTGTGTGTGAGTGATTGATGTACGGTGCGGATTGGTGCGACATGGAGGTGGGCACGCAGTCTACTCCTCTACCTTTCTTCATTTTCCTAATTGTGTCAATAAACACCCGGCGGCTCTCTCCCCCTCTCTCCCCTTTTGACTTGACTTTACCCCAGTCATCATAAGAGGAGACCGGATAACAAAAAAAAGTCAGACGATTCAAGAGTCAAATAAAGGGGATTCGGATGAAGTAACTGGTCGGGGGTAGAGATTATCGAAATAAAGTTAGGCGCACTTTCTTCAAGTGTTCATTTTGGAGTTTACCTCTTGCTTCCCACGCACGCAGGCCACCACCGACCTCTTGTCTTGGATTGATTTATTATTGTGAAAGAGATTGTTTAGCATCTTACTGTTGATCCTGCATCGACATAGCTAGCTGGTGGACTGTTTCTTAATTTCGCCTCTGCTTCTGAATATAATATTAGACTTCATCGTGATACTTTTGAAGTATTTATAAAGAAAAATCATCAGTTATCAGCATCATGAGCAGTCCTGAAAGTTTGGAGCTCCATCATTCCCTGTCAGAGGGCAGCAGCCCTCGAACCCCAGGCAGCGATTCGGACGATTCCTCCAGCGAATGTTCCCGCGAGGACCTGGCCATCCTCCCTGGACGTTGCGACCCAGCGTCCCTCGTCGTCGCCGCCGCTTCCGAAGGCAGTGCCGCCGCCCAGTTCTCCCCATCGATCAGGGATGCGGTGTCGAGGGTGCTGAACGGGTACGACTGGTCCGTGGTCGCTATCCCGACGAGGACGGGACCGAACGGGAAGAGGAAACCCCACATCAAGAGACCGATGAATGCCTTCATGGTATGGGCTCAGGCTGCCAGGAAGAAGCTGGGGAACCAGTATCCACAGCTTCACAACGCCGAACTTAGCAAGACCCTGGGAAAACTCTGGAGGTAAGATCATATCATGAACCCCAAGTTCTTCCTTCATCACTTCAGTTTATGTTGTACTTCAAGTATCATTTTATGCTAGTAAAAGTATTTCTTTGATCCATGTGATCCTTAACATGCTTGTTTCTTGAGTTGAGGCACTTGAGTATTGCTAACTTTGTCCAATCAGAAATTTTCTATGCAAGGTGACAACTTTTAGTTTTAGAGTGACTGATATTTGAAGCACAGGACAGTGTAAACAATAAATGTCACAAATCAATTGATGTGGGAAGTAATAATTTCCAGTACATCTGGTAGGCTAACAGGATAGATATAATGCATGATTCTTTATTCCATGTAGTTTTCTTTTCATGTTGAACAAATTTTTCAAGATATGTTAATGAGGTTACTTACTTTTAGCATGTACATGTAATGCTCATGGATGTTTTCAATCCAGTCTGGATGAATCCTCTACCTCGAGCGGTGAATAGATAATTCTGACATCATACCCTGTATTCTCTTTCATCAATGCTCTGTGGTATTCTGGCGGTATAATCATTTTATCCTTGTCACGATTTTATTCTTCTCTATATGGGGCATTCCAAGTCATCACTATGACATTACATCATTTAAAAAAAGTTTTAATACGAGATTGCATGAAAGAAGTCAGCAGGGAGTTATTGCGTGGTTGATTTAAAATACGGCTGAATACCTGCAAATTGATAAATGATAAGAATATTAAGCAAATCCTTCCGGGTTTAGGTTCATGAGTAATATGTCAGTATCACAAATATGCAACGAAAAGAAACGCGTGCAGATTTTTCTGATTATTATTAATTGTGGCTGCACAATATGAGTCACACAAGTCCATAATAAATTCACAAGAAATCCAGCTTCGGAACCTTACGTGGGTGTACATGCGCGTGGCTAAATCATGCAGGGGTTCCGAATGTCAGTCAGTTTTCTGGAAGAAAGATGGGAGGGGTGTATCTATGTGCTTTGAGTTTGATGTTATAGAAATTGCAAGATTGAAAACTAAAACACAGTTTGGACATATTGATAAGAGGCCTTTCGAAATAAAGTGTCAGTGACAAGATATTGCTCAGTTGTTAATAGGGAGATATAATCTATTTTGAAATTTCGAATATAATGTCTTGTGTGACAAATGCACAAACTTACACCTGAAACATTTGCTACTACATTTTGGGACTGTTGGACGAATTGTAAACAAGGTAAAAGGCAGTACACCTTGAGGCTATACATTATACTTATATTTCGTATACGATTATAACCCAGAGAGAAAGAGAGAGAGATAGAGAGAGAGAGAGAGGGGGGGGGGGGGGGTCTTGGAAATGGGAAAGGGAAGGGGTAGTCTACATTAATCAAATGTAAATGAATTTTCACACTGCATTTTGAATTAAACCATAATGGAGCTCGCTGCCCCGGTCCACAGGGAGATTTCGATGAGTGAATCAGAGACCCCTTGACCTGTGGAATTTCTGGAAATTATTTTCCCATATTTGTGGCAGGAGAAAAAAAAAAGAAGTTGAAAAGGAAAGCAATACCGAAATAGCTTTTCCAGCACCCTGATGAACCCGTGTATGGTTGGGATGTGTGGTTATTATGATTTCGCTATGTGGCTAGATGTGGTGTGAAGCCGCTCTTTGAAGAATTGGAAAATGCTTTGGGGATCCCACACGACACCCCCTAAAGTAAACTACAAGGGAAAACTAGTAACTTGTTACACCCTCTGATCTCGACTTTGTAGCTGAGTTCTCCCCTTTAAAAAAAAAATCATTTTTAATATTATAATGTGAAAATCTGCTTTGCTCTGACATTTACGTTAGCCACCATCAATGCCCCCTTTCTCCAACAATACCAATTGTGACTTTCACGTATTAGGTGTGGAGCTGAATTTTACGATATCCTCTGCATGTGAAGTACATAGTAAGAAATGATGCATTGGTCGTTATTACGGAATACTAGCCCCTTAAATTCAGACTTCTAATTGTGAATTTATTATTCCAATATTTACATCGGCCTGCCTTGTAACCCCCCCCCCCCCCCCGAAATCTATGTCAACTATTACAATATATCAGACTAGATAAGATCTTGAAAATGTGAAAGGGTTATAAGAGGGCATACTCGGCCTCTTATTCTGTGAATTGGCAACGGTTTACAGTTATATTCTAGATTTATAAAGGGGTTCAAAAGCCGTATAATCCCCATTGTGCCCTCTCCTTTGTCTCGCATTGTTTCCCTGCCCCATCAATTGAGGTTGGTACAATAAACCTGTGACCTTCGCGACTTCTAACCTGCCGCCCCGCCGCCATTAGAACGGATAAGCTCCTTAAAAAAAGTTTCAAGATTCTTTTCATTCTGTATTCTGTTAGCTCTCCCCTCTTTTTAGTGTGTTCTGATATTGTGCGTGGCTTTTCTACTATTTTTTTTTTTTGCCCACTCCGTTCTTTTTGGCGATGTCTTGCCAAAAATCATGAATAAAGGGGCATGTTAGTATAAATACCTTATCTCCCCTCAATCCAAAACATCCACATTTTAAATGAAATATGAGTTTTGCATTTAGACAGTTTCAGAAAACTTCAATATCTTTACAGTGGAATAGAAATGAGTGTTAAAAGTACTGTGATTTGTAAAAGAAATGTGTGGGAGAGGGGTCCTGAGGTGATGGAATATATTTGCTTCAAGCGTCATTGATTATAAAAAGTTGTGATATCTTTATAGAAAATGATAAATATTAATATCTAAGGCTGGTACCATTTTTCTTTTGCTTTCATAAAAATGTTAATAACAGCAATATTTCTTTATTTCTTTATTTTTTATTTTCACAGACTGTTGTCAGATAAGGAGAAGCAGCCCTTCATTGAGGAAGCAGAACGTCTACGTCAGCAGCACAAGAAAGACTACCCCGACTACAAGTACCAACCCAGACGTCGCAACAAGAACGATAACAACTCCAAGAAACCTTGTCCTCCTAGCAACCGCTCTGCTCTGGTCCCTTCTCCAGACTCCTCCAACCACGTCTCCACCAAGGCTCTCCTCAGCGCAATGGTTGGAGAAGAGATCACTGATGCTAACATGAAGGAGAGGACAGAGAAACTGGGGATGATGATGGGAGGAGCAGGGGGCCAGGGACCACCCACACCACCGACCACACCCAAGAATGACCTGGACTGTACACGCCCCACCAAACGTCAGAAGTACTCCTTGAAGGTCAAGACGGAGATGCCGGTCGACTTTGCTGGTGTGGATGTGAGAGATTTTGGAGGTGACATCATGGGCATGGAGGAGTTTTCATCAGAGGAGTTTGACCAGTACATCGTGCAGACCATCGCAAGTGTGACTGCATCCCAACCCATGCCGTGTCAACAGGGAATGGTGAGACAGACATGCGCCATGCCCCCTTTCACAACCCACAGTACCTCCTACCCCATGAGTAATGTCAACACCCAAAGCAGCAATGGTAGGCCATGGATGGGGAGGTCTCACCCTGATGGGGGCAACACCAGCCCCCTTCAAGCCACTGTCCTGGACAATGTTAACTCTAAGATGGAGAATGACATGATGTCTCCCCCTCCCCAGTACCCCTCCTCTCAGCATCTCCACCAGATGCAAGCTTTCCACTTTGCTGCCATGCAACAAGCCCAGGAGCAACAACAGCAGCAACCATACGACTTCAGACAGGCATCTCACTGCGACTACCCTGCCCAGCAACACTCCCCTCAACAACAAGCCCAAATGGACTTTTATAATGCCAACGCAGGGGCTACGCCAGTCCAAAGCATGCCCCCCGCCTACCAGTACCCCCACACCTCCCCTCAGCGCTCACCGGCCTACGTAGACCTCACTGAGCCATCCACCATGCTCCCCGAGTCCAGACCATGGGACTCCTTTGCAGGTACAGTCAGATCTTGAACAAACTTTAGAACTCTGTGGATAGCAAGCACAAACACTGAAAAGTGCAACCACATCTCTTGATTCTATACCCCCATTTTGTTTGAAGAGTACTGAACAAACACACAGTGTTTAGAGAGCTCAATTTTAAGTGATATGTGTGATTTATCTTATGTTTTAACCTGAGAAGGGTTGATGACCTACTTGTCAGCGAGGAAGTGGCTTTCAAAAGACCAACAGTCGTTCTGAGATTGACATTTCCAATGACTGGAAACTCTAACTTTCGAAGGCAAACCCATTAAAACCCCACAAATCACCCCCAGTATCAATTTGCGTTTTAACGTGTAAACAGACAGTTCATCAGCCACTCATGTAAATGGCATATCCGCTAGTATCTTCTTCACTGCCTGTTGCAACGGTGAGATATTTAAGTCCTTTTACAATATTTCATCTTTTATGCGTTAGCAGATTATCCTTGAGACCACACATCAGACAGTGGCAAAATAGTTGTTCTAAATTACATAAAGTGTTTTCTTTGCCACAGAAACATTTAGATTGAAAGTAGTTTTCATTATCTTTAAAAGCTTTGCCATCAATCATTCCATACTTGTACACGTCTTTATCATAGGATATCGCTGTACACTGTCCCCTCTGAAAAAGGACCAAACCTTTTTTTTTTAAAGCAAATTAATCATTGTGACCAAATGTTTTTTCTTTTTTTTTTGCAAAGTACTTCAGCCTGGAAAATGTTTTCTTGTCTTAATGTATTCATAACATGTGCCTTGATAAAAAGTAAATGTACCAAAGAAATAATGACTTAAGATGACATGCCTGACCCAAGAATGTATTCATATTAACATCATATTCTTGGTCTTTCAAACTTTAAAAGCATTACAAAGTTGTGTAATGATGATACAAATTGAATTGATGATCAGTATTACTGTTTTATTAAACAGAAATTTCAAAACAAATTTCAGTTCACGGACATAGCAAATAATTTATGACATACATACTGAAGGAAACTGAAACAGAAATTTCACCTCAAAGTCCAGGAAATCATTTATTTACTTCTTATGCAGAGAAATGTATGACTATTACAAAAATAAAGAAGTACAATGTAGATTAAAATGAAAAAAAGGAGAAGAGAACACAAAAAAGGTTGAGTATTTTGTGAAGGCTAGAGGATATATCTTGGCTAGAGGCAGCTGGGATACATTAACCCTCTTTGAGGTCAAAGTTCACAAGGTTTAGTTTAGTTTTTCCTTTCCCGTAATTTGTCTAATGGGGACCACACAGCAATATTTCCTCCAGACCTGTAACTACACAAGGAGTGATTGGTTAACCCTAAATAATAGCAAAATGATAAAAATTGTATTCGCTGCCTTCTTGTTTTGTCCCCTCTTGCCCTTTTCAAAAAACTAAATCAATCACCATTCTGTTATTTACAATCCATTTGTTTTGTTTATTCACAATTTGATCTTCCTAAAAAACGAGTTTTAAGGGGAATTATTATTTGCTCCACGTTTTAGATTAATACACTTCCATACTTAAAAGAGCTAGTGCCTTATGATGTTTCAAGTATGTGCCTTTTGATGTTTCTTTTATCGAGACTCAATCTGTGAATCTGTGAATAATACTCTTTGCTTTTCTACATTTCTTAAATACATACACATAAGTCTAAACAGTTAAAGAAATATATAAATGAAAAGTTAATATGGAGTTTATTGATAAGGAATGGAAGTGAAAAGTTCCCTAGATGCCTCCTTTGTAGCTTCTGACTGTATAAATAAGTACATAGACTATTTATAGTCACAATTTTTTTTGGATAAAGTAATAACATGTTCTTGTACAGCTGTTTTCAATTATGTACAGTATGTTATTTATTACATTAACATTTGAAAGTAACATTCCCTGATGCCATTCCAATTCTATGTCATCACACAATGCCTTGCATACATAGATCATGTACTGTCCAATTTCTATTGCAAAAGTAGTAGTACTTATTAAACATATGTGCCTTGACTATTAACATTTAATCTCTCACTAAATGTAGAATTGTACTACACTATAGACATAACAAGTAAAATTTATGTATGTGTCTTTCTGTATCAATTTACAGTTTGATATCTCTTTTTTGTATACAGGCCTAGTTGTGGATATAGGAGGGGAAATTCTAATTGCCTTTTTATATATAACATGATTTTTTTTATAAAGCTCATTTGAATAGATGTTGTACTGTACATAATGAGAAAGCTGGTTTATTTTATAGAAATATTTAAGTGCCTTTTATTGATGTTTTCATGTGTAAATAGAAGAGTACTACTGTAGTAATGTTTTGTTTAGGCTATAATAAGATTTTAAAAGATTAAGAACCTCATTATGTATATTCAAAATAATTCTGAAAGTGGAAGAACTTAAGTAAACCCTTTCATATCATCCTTGTATTCATGAAAAAAAGAAAGAAAATAAATAGTATTTGGAAGTTGCATGATTAAAACGGAAGTGAATGTGCAAAAGGAATGACAATCTTGTTGAAGTTTGAACTTTGAAGTCTGCGGAATTTACAGAACACAGATAATTGATGTGTAAGTCTTATGTACAAATGTATTATGCTGGAGTATTTGTTGCTGTTTTGTACCTTTGGAAATAAAATATAAAAAAGCTGAAAGATATAAATGAACAAATTATTTTAATGTCTGAATAGGAAATTGAGAAGATAAAGTGGAAAATTAAAGAGAGCATGACAGGAAAAAAACATGATGGCAGCTTGATTTAAAGAGAGAGAGAGGGGGGGGGGAGGGGGAGGAAGAGAGAATAGAACTGAAAGGGAAGAGGAGAGAAAGAGCATGAAGGAAAATTGAAGTAAAGACTATAAGCAGCAGAGGGAGAGGGGGAAGCAAAGGGTGAGAAAAGGAGATGGAGAAAATGAAATGGGAAATACGGAGAGGCATCATGATTTGGAGAGAGACACTGATAGACAAGATTGGCAGCACCAGGGCTAAGGAGAAAGAAAAAGAAAGAGAGAGGGGAAGATGAAGGAGAAAGCAAGGATAAAATAATGCAATGGTGAAGCAGAAGAGGAAGGGGAGCAAAGAATGAGGGGAAAAAAGAAAAAACAAAACAAAATTGATTTGGATCTAGAGAGCCTGACGGATAGGGCTAGAGGAAAAAGCAAGAGGGGGAAAAGGGAGAGGGGGGGGGGGAAGAGAGCCAAGGGGAAAAGACAGATATGTAAAGACTAAAGAGGAGGGAGAGGTGTAACCAAAAAAAGAGACACAGAGAAGAAGAGATACAGGACATAGAGAGACACAATGATTGGGAGAGACTGATAGGATAGATGTATAGGAGAGAGGGGGAGGGCAGCACTGAAAAAATGATACAGTGGAAACTCAGTATAACGAGGTCCTTCCCACCATCAAAATTACTTTGTTATAGCAGGAATCTCGTTGTATCAGGGTTAAAATACAATAAAATATAAAGAGCCGGGACCTGAATATTACCTTGTTATATCAGGAATATCGTTATATCAGATATCTTTATACTGAGTTTCCACTGGACATAGGCAAAGGCAAAGACCAAAGAGCTGGAGAGGAATTGGAGGAAGCAAAAAATCAGAGTTAATAATATGAAGAAACTCACAAAAATAAATTTAAAAAAAGAAACTAGAAATACAGAGAAAGATGTATACACGGTGATTTGGCAAGGGAGAGAGAGAGTGACAGACATCATACACATGTATTTTTTTTTAATTTATGTTTTTGTTAAGAAGTATAATATATTTACAAACACGATGACATATTTTCACAGCTGACCCAGCCATTTCTACAATATTGTCTGGTGTGAACAATACTAAGGAAAAAAGGGGGAGGGGGCATAATATGAGAACCAAAACAAAGAAACGTGATCATTTTTCAAGTCATGGTTTAGTACAGAAGCAAAAAAATGTATAATCATCGAACTCACTTATGGAGAAAAATCAGATTGAGAACCAAAACAATGAAACATGATCATTCTTCCAGTTACACTTGAACTGGAGTGAACTACTTTTTCCTCTGGCTCTGGTCGGTGGAGTCTGTTTGTAATCACATGCCTGAAATTTAGACTGTCAATACATAATTTCAAATTGCTGTAACTGAAGCTTGCCTAAATTTGCTGGAACACAAAATATGAACAAATTGCCCCCGGGCGATATCAGAAGGGAGCTTGCTCTTGCTCTGGAGAAAGGGGACGACTTTGGGGTTGGAAATGGCGGATGAGGACTAAGGCAGATGGACTGGTACTGGGGTTGGAGCCTGAAAAGTAGATGCAATGAGAAATATGAAGGGCGAAATTTGTCTTTCAAATTTATCTCAATATCTTTATAAAATTAAGCTCAGAGAAAGGAAAAAAGTGGGGGAGGGGCCCATTTTAACCATTACAACTCAATATTTCTTGCAGTTTCTGTCTTCCAATTAAATTTGGACAGTTCAAGATAGGGAGCTGAACCTTATGAGAAGGACCATGACAGGCCCGTGGTTTAATTACTCAAAATATGTTCCTGTTCTTTGTTGCTGATAGTTTTTCTTTCTTTCTCACAAGCCTCTCACTCCCCCAAAACAGGTCATCACACCTACCATTTTGATGCTGATTCTGGAAATCTCAAACAAAATTAAAATGACAAAAACAGTTATCAAATTTTCCAGATGCCCTTTCAATTAAAACAAAATTGAAAGGGGGGCATATTTTTTGTGCACTTAGGATATGCCACTTGGGTTTCAGGGCATGGGTCTGTCAATCTACCAATGGGTTAAAGAGAGAGGGGAGGGGGGGGGGGGAGATCAGCACCCACTCCCAGCTGCATCAGACTGAGATCTCCCTTGGCCCAGTCATTATGGGGAACACCTGGGCTCCGATGGACACCATAATTGGTGCGGGGGTGAGGTGTTGTCCCAGGGTATAGGTAGCCGTGTAGTGTAACGTTAATATTGATTCTGTCACAAATGATTTTGGCATTTGAAGCCTACCTGACATCCAAACCCACGTTCTGAAACGGCTTCTAAAAAGTTCACAAGTTTACCCACCTACTTGATGGTGAGAAAGTGTTCTTTGCACATGCAAGATAGGAAACACACCCTTTTACTTCCATTTATTAAAGACATCTAAAAAATCTTTTAAAAGTAATTTTTGTTTTTATTCACTGTCCATCATCTCGTGGGGCAAACCACAGTGTTGTAAGTGGTCATGGGGGGTCAAATAAACATATTTTTTCAATTTCATTTGGGGGGATTCCACCTGTGTAAGTAGAACATCACTTCATTATGAAAGATGCTGAAGTGTTTTGAGTTTTTCCAAAAAAGTCAAACTAAGTATTTATGACCCCTTAGTAACCTTAACTATGACCTGGGAATCTTAGGCATGAAAGAATCTCACAAAAAACATTATTATTATGTTTCCAATAAATAGCTATATCAAAGCAAAATAAAATTTGAAATTCACTAATTCACTAATTCATGTCATAATTATAATACAATTAGATTACTACCATTATTATTATTTTGATTATCATCATTATCATTATCACCAATATCATTATCACCAATATCATTATTATCATTATCATTATTAATCATATTATGCTTATCATTATCACTTTGATGTGTTTGTATGTTTTCCTTCTCTCTCTTTTCAGTTCATGAACAAGGAAAAAGCAAATAACATCAGAATTTCCAAGTTCACAGTTGATAAGAAGCTCGAACTGAAAGAAGTTTGTAAATTCTTTAGGCTATATTCCTGGTCTAAAATTGCATTGGAGGGTGGATTTGGAATAAATTTTGCAATCAAAATTACAGGAAATCTGTAATCTGCACTTTGACAATTCTACCACTGTTTCACAGAAATTCACACCAAGTCTACTGGGCTCTGCCCCTGCTCAATCCTTCTTGTAACCATGGTGACAGCAATTCTCATCGAATGTTGTCACTTTATCTCCTTCTGATTACAGGTTTGGTGCAGTCTAGTCTCTGGACCAGTAGCAGCAGTCCAACACCTGTCTGCTTCTTGAGCTATACCAATACCACTCCTACAAATATCAGTAACCTCTACCATTATCATCCTACCAACACAAATCTCATTCTCAACTATTGAATTTATCTTTTAGCCCATTGACTACTGAATTCTCAAATTTCAATAGACTTAGTACAGGAGGCAATCTAGTTCTCGAAGTCAATGGATTAACAGTTCCTAATGGTTAAACATTACAAAAAATAAGACTTCATCACAATTCAGAGTGTCTTTGCTCACTCTGAAATTCTCTAACAAGAAGACAAGACAAAAAAAAAAGGAGAGGCATCAAAATTAAATCAAGCGCTTCAAGGGGGAGGGGCCCAGGGGAGGAGTACTCAAGGTTCTGACGGGGTTGTGTCGCTGAAGCCTCCATACCCATACCCATTTTTAAGGGTCACATTGGTAGAAAAGGGTACCCATTATTAGGGATTTTGCATCTTGGGTGTGTAATTAAGCCTCAGTATCCTTTCTTTAAAAATCTGGATTGGAGTCTGGAGATGTAGACTCACCTATGGATGAGGATGAGGATGAGTAAGGAGAGAAGAGGAGATAATTTTTGTGTACCTTAGCAACCAAAATGAGGTGAAAAGGTTGTTTGGTATCTAAGGGATATAGGCCACTAAACACCTGAGAAGGAAGGTTAAAGAGGAGGGCAATTTAGTGATGTTCCAAATAGTCTTACATCAGAACTGCACAAGTAAACTTGATGAGATGTTTGATACAGCAAAACTTTGACTCCAGCTTGGTTTTAAAAATAAAAGAAAATGCAGGAGACATCTTAACATACCTTTAATCTTCCTAATTTGGCAACAAAAAAGGGGGAAGGGGGACATGACATTAATGTCCCCCTGTAAACATTACTGAATGGGTTGGTGAGGGGCTGGGACAATCATTATCCCACCCCATCACTTCCCTATAGTCCAAGACTGAATTTGGAATAGCAAAAGAAAACTAAACCTACACACTATTTGGATATTTTTGGGGGAAAATGAAAATCCTTCCCCCTCCCCAGAATTTAATCTTGGATGTACAACTGGCGGCCTGGCATGTGTACACCAATCACATAATGAAAAAAAAAACCCAAAACACATTAGTAATGCTGTTTTTGTTTCCATTAAAATGGATATGGGCTACTGCATTTATGTTTTTCAAGAAAGTGAAACTATCATTCTTATTGTTGAATATCTATCCAACAAAAATATTAGCTGCCATAGTTAGAATTTTAGTTTATATGGACAAACCTCTGGTGTTTAATCTTGAAATATGAAGTAGGGGGTGGCAGCAGTAGGTCCTAATCCCCTTCATTCCTCCTTTTTCTCCATTCACAAGCAGAATGACAAACCTCAGAAGAAGTGTGCAGGATATAAAGCAGGTCTGAAATGGAGTCCAAATATTTGGGCATTCTTCCAAAATCCAGGCAATCTTCTAGATCTTCGGAAGATCCCCTTACATTGAGTGCGTCATATGGCGGACCTTCCACTAACCTCAATAAAAACCTTTAAAAATCAACAATTCTGTGTTGGTGTACTTCAAACCTCTGAGGACTTTGTACCACACCAAAATACCAGTAGCACCCTTCCTACCTCCACTTCACAAGTACGTGTAGTGTGCTTTTTTTCTACCACCACCTTACCAGTAGTACCCACTATACCACCACCTGACGAGTCAGTAGTACCTATTCCACCACCACTTCACCAGTAGGTACCATATTACCACCATATGACAGTAGTACCTTTCCTACCACCACCTTAACACCAGCAATACCCTATCTTCCAAAACTTTACCAGTAGTACCCTACTTTATCATCTGTACCTACTACACCTCAACTTACTAGCACTGCAGTAGCACCACATTCTATTACCACCACCATATTAGAAGCACCATTCATATCACCATATTTTAGTAGCACTTCTCCAACCACTTTACCTTTATCATGCCACCACTTTGCCATTAGAACCGATTACCGGTATACCACAACCTCAAATAGCACTACAGTAAACTTTATCTAGAGCATGGGAGTGGATTGTAATGATATACCTGGAGCCATATACTGAATGATTCCAAAACAAAGTATAGAACATAATTCTACATGAACCTCACTGATGAGAAATACTCCTGCACCCCTGCATATAAGATTTATACTTTTAATAAATTAGTAATACATTTATAACCTTAATAGAATTAGCAAAAACAAACTTGTTGTCAAACATTGTGATAATTTACCCAGTACTGCTTACAAGAAAAACCCATAGTTTTTTATTAGAGGGAGAACTCACAACCAGTGCCATTTTTCAACCTTTGATGTTAATGCTGGAACATATCAGGTTTAAGTACAATGATCAAGAGACAGATTGAATGCTTTATCAATACACTTCAAGCTTATGAACACCATTCAAATCTAATAAGAATTACACATCTCATGAATGAAACCAGTAAAAATCATTCAGTTACCTATTTACTGTCAGTGTACTTTATCCAAACAGTGGTTAACCTTAACATCAAAATAAATAATAGCAGAATGGCTTTGGGCTTTCCCTCTAATTTTCCTATTTCACTTTTGTGGTATATTGTACCACGAATTTCTACGGTGTTTTAAAGTGATCATGTTGTAATTTTTTATGATACGGTTATGGATGAAACTGTTTTATATGTTATGTTCACACAATCATCCCTAAATTTAAGGTTTACTTGTAACCTTAGGGTTATCTTGTAGTTTAAGGTCATGTGGACATACATTTTTAAAACTTGACCTGTTGGCTACTGATATCTCATACATGTATTCCTGTAGGCTTAATACAGGGAGCATACAGTTCCAGTAGTCATCAGATTTTACGTGGTAGTTTCAAAACCCGAAGACTTAAGTGGGTAATGTACTTATATAATTATGCTTACTTACGCTTACGGTATCTTCACCAGGGCTCAACACTAACTTTTTTGGGGGGGGGGAGGGGGGAAGGGTTCTGAATTGAAATTCCAGGCTCTGTATGTATTCAGCCCCGTGCTAAAATTGTTCCAATTGTGGGGACCCATCCCTGCAGAAAAAGTACCATGGGTACCATAGTATTTTGACAAAATTACCACCCAAACCATGAAAGTACCATGCAAATACCATCAAATTACCATGATTTGATGGTACCATGGTAGCTATGGTACTTTTTCTTTTACAAGGGATGTGTCCTTGGGGTGTGCATGTGTTATTGTATGTGCTCTGTTTACACTTTCAGCTTATTTTAGTCTATGGTAGAGGTTTAAACCATAGTTTAGACCGTGGTTTAAAATAAACCTAGCTCATTTGTGAATTTAAGCCTTTGAGTGGAGCATTACTTTGCCAGTCTCTGGCTGTGTCAGGAGCCGCTATAGCACAAGGAATATCATAGTCTTACATTTCAGACACCTGTCACACATTTGATTGATGAGGATTTAAACATACAAACTATTGCATGGATGCAGACTACTGGCCTGTAGTTTTGAAACTAAGAGCAGTTGTTGTTTTGGTCTTGTATGAACTCTCAGTATTGTTTAGCCCTCCATTGTTTAAAGACATTGGTTAACATTGTTATGATTTTAAAAAATCTCATTTTGTTACTTGAAAATGGGATAAGCAATAAGGGTTAAAGTGTAAAAATACCAGTCTGAAAGTGTCAGAGTATAATATCCACAGGAAGTATTTTTAAATATTAGAAATGTGAACCAATGTTTGAAAAGTATACGAGGGTCGGTTGCACAGACCAGACGTAAGGGGTGCGCATGCGCCCATGACTCAACGGACCGTACCGCGTGTATTGGCGTATCACGCGGTGGAAGGCAGATAACGGTATTTTTTAATTCAGGCAAACTGTCCTCTTAGTTGATTGTCTCTCGAGACGAAAACTAATAAAATCACGGTTTGCGTCTAACTTACAGTTTTTCATTCCAAATTATGGTTGGTTTCAGGGTTTTTTTAGTACAAATACAAGTATTCATACACATGTTTCATCTTAGTTTGAAAATTTTTTAAATCAGCTGCTCACAAAGTTAGCCAATGCCTTTAAAACATCAAGTTTTTACTACCTAATTTAAAGTTTCAAACCTAGGAAGGTGTAAATTGCTGCTACAGTGACTTCTGGCTGACCTATGTATCCACTGATAGAAGATGTAAACAAAAGTGAGCTAATCTATTGGGCAATTTCTTAGAAAATTCTGGTCAAGGTAACATCATTGCAGATAGTAAAGCTCCAAAGTTTACAGGAAGTAAACAAGCATAAATCTGATAGTGTGAAATTTTTGAGTTCGAATCATTCATATCAGGCACAAAAACAAATTTGATTCAGCGGAGATGGTAATTTATGGACAAGCGGTTTCTAGGTATTTGCACAAACTTTGAACAAGTGTTTTGAGGTTTTGGTGCTTTATTCATCAACACCATGTTTATCAAATATCATATAATGAAGAGGAATAGGAGATATTTTCTCTCTTTTCTTTTCTAATTGATATTTGCATGGCTTCATACAATCAGATCTCGTCCCTCTTTTGTTGGAGAGACTGAATCATCGACTTGGCATGTCAACTCCAAAAATTGTGGTTTCCAAATTCTATTGTTGACTGAGGTTATAAACCTAAAATAACATAATACAGAACACAAAAAGGGAGGTGGGAATAAAAAGAAAAGAAAAAAATGGCTAGAACTGAAAACTCCCCCCTCCCACAAGTTGACAAGTCCAACGGGGGCGTAGAGCTAAACAGGAGAGAATTATAAATTACACAAGTAATCAAATACATGGATGTTTTGTGTAACAGAGCTGGAAGGGATTGCCTGGGAAATGAGAGAGGGTATCGTAAAGCAGAGTGAAGGAATGGAAATCAGCGGCCTGTGACAAGCGGTTTGCTCTGAATTGACTGCAGCTAATGAGATTTTGAAAGCGCTTTTATTACCCTACACACTTCCTGCATCAGCTTTCACCAATATCAATGTCACTGCTTTCAAAACATGGCTTTGGACAGCTCTGTTTTTTGCCATGAAATGCAGAGTTTGATTTTAAAGCAATATATAATAAGAGCAGCGGTTCGGGGTGACGTGCACTGCCTATCAAAAGTCAAACTGCTTTTTAAAAAAAAGGGGGAAAATTAAATAATCCAGTTTCGCTACTGGTTCAAAAAGGTCCCATTTGTCCCCTCTGGCTTTGCTACAGTTTACATTTCCGATATTGAATTAGCCAATCAATCATAAGCATCAGCCACAATTAACTTCAAATTACAAGAAATTTCCAGAAGTAATCGTTTTGGAGATTGTTATAATATCTGATCAATGTTTCGTGATGACTGGGACACAATTGAGGTGAAGAATCAAAAATGAACTTTTGGTTGTTATGGCTTAGGGGATCCTTCAGAACTGCTGAAATTAACTTCATTTTCGTAAAGTGTACCAAACAATCAGTTATAATGGGCTGCAGCATTCACAGGAAGTCCTCATCCAAATATTTTCTTTTCATTTCCTCTCAGTTTTGTGTACATATTGTGGTTTACTTGCTAGCCACAATAAGAAATGATCAGTGGTTTAATACTTATAAATTCAGCAAACTATACATCACAGTTAGCTGTATGAAGCTTCAAGTGTATCTTTATGGCATTCACTAAAAAAAACATAATATGGCTTGTGTAAACTTCTAATCAGAATAGGGTTGGTTATTTTAAGACTGAAATAGTAAAACCAAAACATGATCTACCAAACTACAAAGGCAATGCAACTGCTACACTAGACAGCACTAACAATACTATCAAGAGCACATTTTATAAAGATGTAGGCCTATCTCAAGAAAACAAAAACCACATTAAAATATTTCTTACAGCAATTATGCATTCGAAAAAAATTGTAGTTTAATCAGGGCATGCTGACCCTAGTACAATAAATTTTCGTTCTATTGATATGAAGTTGCCTCCCAATCTGTTGCCACCTCACTACATTTTCATGCAAGGACAGGAAGTACTCTTTCGGAACAAAAGTCTTGTTTAGTGGGTGGTAAAAGTGACAAATCTACAGATTTGGGGGATTCCAAGGCTTTTCGACCATTGAGATTGTTGTGTGAATTGCTTTTGAAACTACTTCAAACATAATTCCTATTTTCGTTTCAATTTCCTATTTCATCTTACTTTTGTGTATATACTCATCTGGCTCTCCAGATCTTAACCTAAAAGAAATTGCCTCTACTAAGAAAAAAAAAAGAGTTGGTTGAAACTGCACCAAACATCCTTGTCACCTTTTTAAAACCCAAGTGGGTAAGTTTACGAGTACTGAGTATAATGTAACCAAAATTGGTTAGAATTGAACTAATATTGGGTAAAATCTTGTCCAACATTCATGTTACCTTTTCACCAAAGTTACGTAAAAATCTAACCTAATTATTCTTTATAGCATGAGCAACACTGACATAAGAAGCTCTGGGCAGCTCTGGTTAAGACTATGCTTCCATGATGGAGTTAGGATCTATTTAAATATTATGTAATTAGTTTTAGAAGGAGCATGGTTCTGAAGGAGAAAGATGTTGCAGAATGCACATAGTTTGTGAGTAGTCCTTGGTTTCACTAGAGATTTGAATATAGGCAGTGTAACACACTATCTCTCTCTCCTTTTCTTTCTCTCTCTTCCCTTCTTCCCTCCCTCTCTCCCATTCTCCCCTCTCAATTCTTACTCTTGTTTCTTCCTTCTCTCCTTCCCTTGGCTCTCTCCCATTTTGTCTCCTCTCTCTCCATTTCTTTCTCTTTCCTTCTTCCCTCCCTCTCTCCCATTCTCTCTCCTCTCCATTCTTACTCTGTTTCTCCCTTCTCTCCATTCCCTAGCTCTCTCCCATTTTGTCTTCTCTCACTTCTCCTCTTTTTCTCTCACAATGTCTATTCCTTTCCCATTTCTCTTTACTTTCCTCTTTGAAGAAAGACACCCAACTGTGTAACAAATATTACAGGTGATCACATCATGGAAAACAACATGAATGTATAGAAGGGGAAAAAGGAGAAGCCTATCATGTCATACCAAACATCATACCACGCATCTCTAGAACACATTTCTTCTCATTCTGAACGAGACTTGAGTCAAAGGTGGCTCACAGAATGTTCGGTCTATTGACATCCAGATATTTTATTTGGTAAAAGGATTCCCCCTTTGGGATGACACCAATTTGAGCATATCATATGCCGACCTATTTGATGCACTTATGTTGTCATGACAACGGATGATCTCTTGTGCTCCTCTATTCACATGAATCTGCCATGTTAAAGGTTGCAGTTGGTTTATTGTTTTCTTCCATTTAAGATCAAGAGAATGTTCATCATGTATGCATCCATACATTTCCTTTTTAAGAATATGAACCCTCAAAATATTATAGAATATACATTGAGCTACTGTCCCAATACATTACCAACCAGGGTCTAAAGGTTTTAGGGTCTTAAAGCATACATGTCCTTCAAGAATATGGACCTTTGAAATGCCAATTATGTTACGCAAGCCCCCCCCCCCCCCCCCCCCCCCCCCCCCACCACACACTTTCTTTAAGATACCATAGAATATATGTAGAATATATGTTGAGCTATTTGGGCAAGTCCAAGTGACCTTGTCCCATATATTACCAACCAGGGCCGGTATTCAATTCAATACTTAAGTCAGAAATATGAGTTTTTGTCTTAGTATTTTACTTAGATAAAATACTTAGCAAGATTTGGTATTCAATTCAATATTTTGGCTAAGTATTTTACTCTAAATCTAAGACACCTACCTAGGAAACTTAAGCCAGTTATTTTGGAAGCCTTGATTGGCAGGCATAGGTTTTTATACGCAGCCATCATGAGCTGCGCAGAATTATATCATAGCGTAATCGAGCGTATTTTGATGCGACATGTTAATTGCGCATGAAAATATGACGTCACAATGCTTATCAGTAAGAATTTTGGCTTAAAGTTGGCTTACTAAAGTAAAATTCAAAGTACTGAATCGAATGTGACTTAAACAAATTTCTTAGCCAAGTAAAATACTTAGTAAAAGTTTTACTTAATCCAAGTATTGAATTGAATACCGGCCCAGGGTCTTGAAGTTTTAGCATACCTGTTGACAATATCAAGCAGATAGCCTACCAGAACTTAAATAAGATAAATATATGAAATGTATCAAATATCACATAAAATTATATTTCAGTGTCAATTTATATTTACAATCCCATAATAACATATAAGTATTCTTTGTAACATATGAGACATACCTTAGACTTGACTATTGATATAATCAAATTATACAGTTATCAGGTATTTATATGTCAGTTATTGAACATGGTCTTCTATAAAAAAGTGAAATCATAACAAATGAAATGCACAATATCAAACAACATAAAAATCAACATACTAAAATTTGAGAACAAAACAGATAATTGACCACTTTTTGCTACCTTGAAACATGTGTGAAATATTAGAAATATAGAATACAGATTTTTTCTTCTCATTGCCATTAACTAGTTTCAAACCTTCAGATATAAAAAAAAATGTCTTTAAAACTATGCAATTACTGAAGTGCTCCCTCCAACTTTGACCAATTTCTTTCTGCGACTCTCTTGCTTTCTTTCAATGCAGACTATGCGGTTGGGTTCTTTTATTTCTCAACAAGATCCTTAAAAGCTCCCCTTTCCTCGCTGATATTACCCCTATCTTTTTTTTCCAGAAATTCTTAGATCAATCAAATCCAAGTGATGCGCCAAGACTCTGAAATCGGAATCGGACATGCTTCAATAACATGGAAATAAGCCTCCACCACAGCCAGACTGAAATGGCATCGGATTTGATTAAATTAATTTGTTTACCCTCATTCCTCCAATCTTTCCTCTTCATCCCCATACCTTTGCCATTTGATTCATTTGATAAGAACGCTGCGTTCCATACAAACAAAATCAATGGCAACATATTTTATGAATGAAATGATGAGGACAAAAATATGTAGCAGTCATCTTCATAACAGTTTATCAAGCATTCAACCTTACCCTATATTCCGAAGCACTTCTGCTGAATGAAAATAGGATGGAGGAATTTTCATTCAGTTTTGGAGGGGACGCTATCTCGTTTGTGACTTCTACGTTTTGAAATCGTCTGTTTCTCTAATCAATTAAGCATCTCATCAGACTAGCCATTAGTCTTCCCTTAAAGACCTTAAATCATACAAATTTCATACAAAGAAGTAGCACAGAGTCACAACAGACACATAAGTTAATATATTGAATTGAAATACAGCTGTTTGGATATCCAGATCAAATTCCATAAGAAAAATGGTTCATTTTATTGTCAAAATAAATGTAATCACATGTCATTCAATTGCTTCTTTTATGCAAAAGCCATTAACTTAGTTTACCCAAGTTGTCACATTACTCTTTATTTTAGATATCCACAGGATTTTCTGAGTCCTTGATTTTTGTTCTATGAAATAAGACACTTGACTCAATGAAGTTTTGTTTCACACATTTCCTCATAATATACCAATCTTAATTATTTTGAAACAGCTCCTTAGAACCTGATCCTATCACTAAAAATGTAAATAGATACATGTATGAGAATGTTGACAATGCCTTTGCAATATCACTCTGTAAAATCTGCAACATAGTTTTTTAAAACACTAATAAAATATCATTAACATTCTCTGTATTTCTTAACCTGGATCCTACATAAGATGAGGAAAGTTTCTTTAGAATTGAAGGCCACATCCTACAAAAAATACTTACAGAATGTTTGACTCCATTTTCCCTGGCTTGAGTCGAAGGAGAGGAAATATGGTTGGTTTGGGTTGCGTGTCTATGCATCACACTGATTATGCATCCATCGTGTTACCATCTGTACCAGAAACCAGGACACACAAAGAGATGAGAAAACGACAAATTATCATCCCATGTGTTGCCAAAATGCGAGCCAACCTTCGCAAGTATGTGACAACTCCTTGAAAAGTTAAGGGCAGGACTGAATTCCAAATTAGCATTGCATGTGGATTGGTTATCTACATATCTTTTTGCATCACAGACGAGGAAGAGATGGATGGTAAGGCACATCAGATTAACTTCGCATATGTCACGCCAATTTGACAAGATCTTTTGACCAGAGGTGCCTTCCATTTGTCAAAACTTTCAAAAAGATCACGAAGATAAGGTAAAAGTTGTAAGATTGCTACTGCACATGTAACTATCAATTTACAAGTAAATTTGTCAATTACGATCTACCGCTGGAAGAAAAGATGGGTAGAAATCGCTTCGTTTAGACAAGCGAAATGGAGGATTGGGTAAAATTGATGTCGCAAAGATCATCGCCAAAAATGGACAATGTACTTTCGCCAAAGGTTGCGAGAAAATTGCGGAATCTCTTGCCATTCGTTAGAACGAGATCATGCAAAAGGAACATCTTATCAAGCAAAGTATTAGAGAGAATGTTAGATATGTCTGATAATTACCACAGGTCAGGAAAAAACAGATTCCAGCCTGGCCAAGATTTTTGACGATATAAGGAAGTTTTCAAGACAAGTCAATAAAACATCAGTGAAAACTGTACCAGGGTAATTTTGTGCAAATTTTAACTTTTAAACAAATCTAGCGACTTACTTTATTTTCACTTTCCCTCTCTAGAAGTCAATGAAAATTTCAGAAACTGTCCATTTAAACAAGCAACAAGAAAACAAAAATAGGATTTTATGATAACCAGTCTGGGATTAATTACCCCTACTGAATTTTCTACCTCTGTTGTGGCAACAAGTAGTGCACAGATTAGCTTAAATGTAATTGAAATACAATTTTTCATTTTCTGGAAGCTACATGCTGCTCTTTTTGGTGCTCAGTAACACACAACTGCTCCACGTTTCATTTCATCATAAAGATACAGTGTTAGAGCTAGGCTTAATAAAGGGTTTAAAGCTCATGTAGTTTTGGTAGGAAAAAGAAAAGTGGCATGAAATTGATTAAACACAGTCCCACCATTTTCACTTTCCCTCTCTAGAAGTCAATGAAAATTTCAGAAACTGTCCATTTAAACAAGCAACAAGAAAACAAAAATAGGATTTTATGATAACCAGTCTGGGATTAATTACCCCTACTGAATTGTCTACCTCTGTTGTGGCAACAAGTAGTGCACAGATTAGCTTAAATGTAATTGAAATACAATTTTTCATTTTCTGGAAGCTACATGCTGCTCTTTTTGGTGCTCAGTAACACACAACTGCTCCACGTTTCATTTCATCATAAAGATACAGTGTTAGAGCTAGGCTTAATAAAGGGTTTAAAGCTCATGTAGTTTTGGTAGGAAAAAGAAAAGTGGCATGAAATTGATTAAACACAGTCTCACCAGTCCCAGTCTCTCCTTGTCCACTTTACATAAAAAGATACATGTGTGAGATCATGTCAATGAATGCAATATAACACCTACACTCTGCCTTACGCTAGCTCCCCTGCACCCTAACCACTCCTCAGGCAACGATCACCATTATACTTGCTGCAAAAACAGAATTCTCATACATGTCGGTTTTACATTTGATGAGGCATTGTGTGATTTTATGTCACTGACCCAAGATCTAAAACATTTTTTGCCTTCCATTTGTTTAATATTCATGACGAGGAGAAAAAAACAAACTTCTCAGCAACTTAGTTTTGCTTGTTCCTTGCTACTGATCAGTTAACCTGCTAAGGAATCTTCAATTCAATTCAAGGAAGCATTTATTTTCTTCCAATTGACTTGCAGGAGTTAACAATCATTTTTTTCCATTTGTGTGCAGTTTATGCATGGTAACATAATATCTTACAATAACATAAATCAAGAAGGCGAGGTCCCTAAAAGCAAGTGCTTGTCGGACGGGCTCGCCTGAACAACTAAGCACAAATATTAAAATATAAAGGAGAGCGGAGGGGAGAGAGTTTGGAGTAAAGAGAAAAGAAGAAGCAAAAGTAGTCGAAGAAGGGCTTACAAAAGTGAACATAACCTTTAAATGAAGAAAATGATTAGAGCATGATTTAACAACAGAGATAATTGTCATGACTTGTGTCATACGAGACAATTTTCACTTTTTATTTAGAAGTGGATATACCTTTTAGCATTATTCACTCTTTCAGTAAATAAAGAGTTCTCTAAACTAGAAAAAAGTTGTCTAAACTTTGTTATTTCTGGAAGTGAGAGGCTACGAGACAGGTCTCGCCTCTGGGATGTTGGTCTGTGGTGAAGCAGAGGGGTGCCATATTATGTATTATAATGTGCTGAAATTGCATCGAGCTCCTGTAGGGAAACAAGGGCTTCAAGTTAACACCTCGGCAGAGGAGAAATACCTGACACCTGTGATCTTAACTTGGGCACAAATAGAGCAAATGTTTTCATATCAAGGTAAGAAGTCAAAGATTTGAAAAGAAGACAAAAATCACAGAAGTCAAAGAAGAAAAGGTGAAGGCAATGATATTTATAGCATGAATGATAAAAATCCAAAATACCTCTGGAAACACATGGAGACCTTACATCAGAATAAGAATATTACCATTAGAGCTGTTGAAAGTCACTTAAAAGACAAAAGCTTATTTGCTTGATACTTCTACTACTACTACTACTGCTGCTGCTACTACTGCTACTACTACTGCTACTACTGCTACCACTACTACTGCTACTACTGCTACTACTGCTACTACTGCTATTACTACTGCTACTGCTACTACTACTACTACTGCTACTGCTACTACTGCTACTGCTACTGCTACTGCTACTGCTACTGCTGCTGCTACTGCTACTACTACCACTGCTACTGCTGCTACTGCTGCTGCTGCTACTGCTACTACTGCTACTATTATAGCCTCTAGCCGAGGCCTCTTGCTGCAATCCCCTGTGATGCATTCCCCTGTAAACGGCTGCCAACGAGACTACGAGGCGTATCAACGCCGAGGCCTCTACTCACTTGCTCCTTAATTAAACATGCAGTATTAAAATAAGGTAGTGATATGTCACAAATTGTATGCAGATTATATGCAATTTGCTGTCTTCACGCATTCTGACCAATGAGCTGCGTGTTTGGCGAAGAACTCGTCCATTATTTTAGAGGGAACTACTTTACGTAATAAAGTAATAAAAAAATAACTTTTTTTTTTCATTTATCTGAACAAATATTCATACCTTTACATTACAAAATCATATTTCATAGCATTTTTGTCGAAAAATAAGGGCTGTTATTGAGTCCTAGTTGAAAAATGAAATACATTTCTCCCTGCGTAGGAGCAACTGTGATTGTAAACACTGTATTACAACGGAGATAAGGGCGAAATGACGACAACAATGCTCCTTAAGCTTAGCGGTGAGCAACCGGTTCTTGCGCCCAGCGCAGCGGGGCTTGTTTCGTCCGAGATGGCCTGTCTGCAGGAAATCGGTACATAGAGGAAGAGCTTGATATATGGCACTTTTGCCATAGTCGGTGGGAAGATTTACAAAACGTCTTTCCCATTCAATGCACTAGTAACGGCTTCAACTTGTAAATCCTTGAAATGTGGTATTTGTGCTTTTTTGCAGCAAATTCAAGGCTTCTGGTCAACTTTTCTTCGCGATAAGTCTCCGCCATGATGAAACGATGTGCCATGAATATTTGATATGGAAGGCAAAAGTCTGCTCACTGATTGGTGAATCTAAAAAATGAATATTTAGTAGTAGGAGTCTGTCCTGCTCATTGATTGATGGAAGGAGAGATGGGTGGGAGTACGACAGTGTCAATCAAAAGTTTTTTGCATATTAAGATCTACCGCTCCGGTAGATGTTTTTCAATAAAAATAAAAAGAATTGTTGTTGTTAGTGTTAAGTACAACAGGCAAGTGAGTAGAGGCCTCGGCGCTGATGCGCCTCGTAGTCTCGTTGGCAGCTGTTCTCGTTGCTGTTTACAGGGAATTGCAGTCAAGAGGCCTCGGCTAGAGGCTACTACTACGTACTACTGCTACTGCCGCTACTGCTACTATTACTTCTTCTAATGATAATAATAATAATGATAATGATAATATATTTGTAAGGCACAAAATCCAATTGATAATCAAATGCTCAAGGCGCAAGTGACATGCTCACTTTTAGATAGATCTATGAGAGATATACATAGGGCACATTTGTATTCAGTGCCAACTGACATTGATAACATTATCTGTTTTGGTTCTATCAAATTAACGGCAAACAGAATGAGACCAAATAACAAGGAAAATTTTACTATGTAGGTATAATTCTTCTTTGTTTTTTTGTTTGTTTGTTTTCCTTGGTAATGTATGCTAAGATGATCTTACCTTTTCCCCTATTACACCTTTCAACCCAGCCTCACCTCCACTCTATCTACCATCCTGCATTGCTTAGAGATATTAATTCTAGTATTATACTCATTATTTGAAACTTTACACATATCCAGAGTCCCACTCTCAAACTTCAATCAAACCATCCCACTTCCCATATGATGCTTATAGCATTTTTCATAGATTTGACATCTAATTTCTAACTTTCTGAGAAACTGCCAGGGGTTTAGGACCAGCCTGTGGGTACAGACTATTGGCGAACATGACTCCGGTCTGGGATTTCATCATTCAGTCACAATCGCTGGTGCCAATTTGGGTGGTTTTCTTCCAGCAGTAATGATAACAAAATAATGAAATCATATCATTTTTCATGCAAGTCCCTCACCTTTTAATAATATTGGTGTAATGTGTTGATTTCTTGATTTTCTTCTGGTTATTATCCCTAGAGTAAATATTGATGCAATTACAAAGTCATACCTTCCAGCTTTTAACTTTTTGCAGAACCAGTAGAGCAATATGTAGAGGCTAGAGAAAATATAAGCATATATCATTCTCAATTTAGACACTTTCTTTATTGGGTTATCTACATGTATATGCTGCTACTATACTACTAAAATACCCATAGAATGCCTGGTAGAGTGTGTGTGTGTGTGTGTGGGGTGGGGGGGGTGGTCATTTCACAGTACCAGTTGTACACATTTTTTTCAGGTGATTGGTAAACTTTAACATCAAACCTTTTATTCACAGTACTGTAGAGTACTGCAAGCAATGATCAAATGATCAGAAAAGTATTTTTCATAGCTGAGAGTATTTTTGATAGTTGATACGTAAAATAGAAATGGAGGTGAAATAGATGATTTTACACATGTACACATGGTTCTCTGCAGTACATAACACCCATGGTTCCAATACCATGTGTACAGGATTTCAGACGAGGAAGAACCATGTGTGAAATTGCTGCACCATGCATGGCAAGAAGGGTAGAAAAAATATTGGAGTATATATTCCCAACATTAATGATAAATGTCACAGATTATTTTGTTTTTTTGGCAATGTATGTGTGCTATTATGCCATTAGTAGACAACTCCTGCTCACCAAGAAGTATTTTTCATCCTTTTGCTATAGCATATACTGCCACCACATCTAACTTTAGGTGTTATTTCGTAAACACTTCTGAAACTTCCACGCTTTGCACAGAGAGGGAACCGTGTGTGGATTATTTTCTAGTGAGAACCCTGCATGTACATACATCTAGAAATAAAGTCATATGAAAATAATAAGTCTAAATATTATCACAGACCAACCCCACCTCTTCAGTCCCACCTTATACCACGTGATGCACCCACTTTCAATCAATTAATTGAACATCAAAGTGAACAGTCAGATGAGATAATATCCATGCCCACTCCTTTCAAAACCATACTAATACTATTTTCTGGGTAAATCAGCAGGAGGTTCTATCAAACTGACTGTGTCAATCCCACTTATTCCCTCTAGGACTTAAAGGCACTATTTCCCTATTTATTCAACAAAAGTGAAAGTGGTTTAACTGCAAAGAATTCTATCTTTCTTTAAATTGCCATACAGACACTTACACAAACACAATGCATAAGATTACAAATAAAAACATCATGTTCTCCCACTAAAACTTGTAACCAAATACAACACAATGCATTTATAATCAAGGCATCCAAATAATTTATAAAAAAATGACTCCCTCAAAAAAATAATTAAATCACCATAAAGGATTTTTAAAAAAGTTTCTAAGCAGAGATACAAACAACAAAACACAAAAATATGTAGTTAAAACTTGAAAAGAAACCCCTGAAAACATGTTGTTATAGAACAAATGTACTGCATATTAAAACAGACTTTTTCTCGGCTTTCCATAAGTTTGCCAAACCCCCAAGGGGGGGGGGGGGGGGGGGGGGGGGTGAAGAATATTTCAATTTTTGTAAGAAAATAAATGTGACCATGACCCTATAACATTCTCAAAATTAGCTTTAAATGTTATGTTGTCAGATCATCAGCGACAGATCTCTCTTATACTCCAGTTTTATACATATTTACAGAAATTTGCAACATGGGTCATGCCCTATCTAATGGAACAAAATTACCACCAACATGAGGCATTGCTTGAAGCTCCTGACACATATACTTCAGCTGCATGATTCAATTTTATATAAATCAAGCATGATACCTGAATTACTGTCAATAAAACAATGTTGGAAGAAACTAAGAAAGGTTATCATGGTTATTATTTTTGTTGTGTATGTATAACTTGTCTTGTATTTTGTACTGGCTACATCATTTCTCATTTCTGTTTGAACATTATGGTAATGATCCCAATCTATCTTGACAGGCATCCCTGTCAGTTTAGGACACAGTACATGGTGAAAAAAATACACGAGGACCCCAAAAATGTAGAAAATAGCCCCCGTAAATTACCATTGGTACGTTCAATACAAAATGTTATTTGGAATGAACAGAAGTAAGAAATATAGCCCCTGTACAGAAAATCTTAATTTTTTCCCCTGATAGTACACTGTCTTGACATGATGACATCATGTTGCAGAGAGATAGACATATAATCATTTAGCTCTAGGTTCCCATGTTTGCATCTTGTTTTTCAAAACATGCGAGAAGCTCCTGGTTGACAAGGAACCCATCATTCATTTTCCATTTTACATTACCATCCTATTCCTAAATCTGATTACCTGGTACCAAACCTTATACAATCAAATCAAATCAAATCAAATCACACCATACTTTAGACCTGTAGCCATACATAAATGCATCTCATTCACTGCTCCAGGGTTATGGTCATCATTTACCAGAAAACCTTATCAGATCAAATCAAATCAAATCATACATTGGCCCTTTTAACATTGATTGGTGTTGCCCAGGCCAGCAATTGCTTTAGGACTGTGTTATCAATACCAGTAAACCTCATCAAATCAAATCATATCAAACCAAATCTCACTTCAGACCTTTAAACATTAATAGGGCTTGCCCAGTAACCCCTCAGGAGGTTTTAACACAATTAGAAAACCTTGTCAATTGAAATCAAATCAAATCAACATTAATCAGGTAAATAAAGGCAAATCACCTCACTGTCCTCTAGTCAATTAAAATCAAGTGAAATCAAATATGCATTTGGACCTGTCAACATTAATACGTGTTGCCCAAACCCTTTCCTTATCAAATCAAATTAAACCAAACCATATAAACTCAAATCAATTCACATCAAATCAAATCAAAGCAAATCAAAGCCCACTTCAGACTTTCAAACATTGATTCGTCTTCCCGCAAAGGTGTTGTGGTCATCAATAAAACCTTATGAAATCAAATCAATTCAATTAAAATCAAATCATACTTTGGGCCTTAAAACATTGCAGTCATCCCTCTGTGTTATGGTCATCAACTATCAGAAAAACTTTTCATATTATATCATGTGATATCAAATGAATTCATACTTTGGACTTTCAGAACAATGAGAGGTATTACCTAGTCATCCTGCAAAGGTTGTGGTCATGATCGATTACCAGAAAACCTTTTTAAATCAAATGCAAGAAAAAATTTATCACATTAAATAAAGTCAAGTCACCCCATGTCAAGTCAATTCAAATGAAATCAAATCACATCAAATCATACTTTGGACCTTTAAACATTAGTAGGTGTTGCCCAGTCATCCCTCAAAGGTTGTGGTCATTGATTACCAGAAACCTGACCAGTGTCACTTCCACCTTGTTATTCCAACTGACATCAAACACTCCCTCTCCATCACAATCCTATACAAGGCGGGCCAGGCCGCAGACGTTTTACTCTTGTTATATGATTCTTTCAAAGAATCTAGTCATGAAAAGGACATAAGAGACTGGAGGCTTACAAAGCCAGCCAAAAACCTTCATGGTTTTCCACCTTTAAGTGGTTCTACAATGGTTAAAAATTTAACAATTGTTACAGTAATTGCTATGATGAAAAAAAGATGCATTTGTCAGTTTCCTAAAAATAAAAGGATATTAGAACGTTGGTCAAGAAGCAGTCTCGCCCAGACTCCAGGGCAGGTTCAGGATCCTGTTTTGAAAAATTAAATTGGAGGAGGGCACACTTCCCAAAACTCTCTGCCAAATAAATCACATTTTGCAACTTCCATTATTCAAAGAATTACCAAAGTCACTTTTACAGAAATGAATTAGGACACATGTTTTGTTATGCACAAATCGTAAGTCAGATTAGGTTTTAAGGTGTCGGGGGGGGGGGGGAGATCAGGTTATGCCCCCTTTCCCTGAAATGCACCACTGGATATACTCCTACTTCACCTTTCTGATCAGTCACCTAGGTATGAACTTGACCAGTGGATGAAGTTTACATGAAAGGTAATTAGAGCCACCATGTCTCATACTCTTTCCAAGAACTCTGATGACACATCAGAGAAGCAGACTCCAGTGATCAAACATCAATGGTATAGAGTTCAGACTGCTTTCAAAGGCATGCTGATACTAAACATGAGATGGACATTTAAAGATGTCAACAAATGTGAATTTAACTGCTTCACTTTACCACTGAATGTAAGCAAGAGGCTTGTACCCGTCTGCTGCTAGGTCAGGTTGAGTTTCTCAAACTTAAAAATTAGGTCAAGTTTCTCAAAACTTGAAAATGAAAGAAAATGTGCCTAGAAATTATTGGGTGATATGACTGTGTCTGCCACAACATTAGGCAATTACAAGTTAAGTCAAACACATGATTTGTCTAGTTTGTACTTTATTGTAGTAATTCAATGGCATAGCTAGGATTTGATTTTGGGAGGGTATAAGGAGAGGGGAGTTTCCCCATCCCCCGCAAAGTGCGGAAGCGCCAACGTTTCTTTGTCATTGTTCCTTGTCTGCTCCTGTGCTCTTTCTACGTTCTTTTACCTTTTTATCTTCTTGCTCACATTTTTTGCTGGCATTTTGGAGGGGGCGACCGCCCCCCATCGCCGCCCCCCCATCGCCCCCCCCCCCCCCCCCATTGACCTTGTATAAGACTGCACTTCACTTCTGGACTACCCTGTGTTTATTTTGAAATGACAAAATTACTTCCAGGATGGAGAGCTTAAATATGAGTAACAACAAACAATATTGTCCCCCACTTGAGAAAGTACATGGCCAGTGAGTGGTCATCTGTGGTCATCAGTGGTCATCAGTGGTCAAATATTATTAGAAGCAAGAGATGAGGGTCAGTGGGGGAATGGGACTGGGAGAACACTTTATGGAGAGGGTGGGTTGATTTACAAACCAGGATTAGGAGAGACTCAACAAGATGAGGCAGGGAAGTAAACCTACAATGCTATCCATGAAATCTAATGCATTTTTATGTTCCAACAAATGTTGTTCAATGTTTTGATATGTTAAGGAAATACATCTTAATTCAAATCTTCTAGGAAGGCAGACCTCACTCTAAACTATATGCAGATGGCCCACTTGTTCTGAAAACTGAGTGATGAAGCTTTCTAGGTTTTTGTTATTGCTGTTTGTTTATTTGTTTTGTTTGTTTGTTATTTCCAAGAGCCTACATGCATCTCCTGTTATCTACTCTGCTACAATTTACATGCAGTGTGACAACTGAATGTATCAGTCTTTATAATTTGTGTCCAACTGCATAGTTCAGAAAATAATATACATTCATTTTTCTAAAAGACAAATAATAAAAGCAAACTGACACAGACCTACATGAGGCAAAAAGATTTCAGCTGAGATGAATCATTGAATGCAAATGTCAAGAAATACCCCCACCATTGCCTTTTGAAATATTCTTATTGATTTCTACTCATTATATTGTAGATACTCACATTTAGCTGAACATCATGTTTTGTCTCATGTAATGAAGAATGTCATAAATTCAGTGTGTCCTTGAATCTTCCTGTACTTTCCTGTTCTCATCCTGTTTCTTCTTCATAAATTGTTCAGAATTGACCTGCAAATTAGGATTTCAACCCTACTTCGACTACCCCAGCAGGGCAAAACTGTACACCTGCAACCAGAGAGATGACTTGAAGACATACAGCTTAATTCATTCAGATAGATAGGGACAGATATAAGCCGACCACACATGTGAATGTAGACATCATGTTCTGAATACTACATAGCAGATACAATATTAGATTACTTATGACTCATGTTGTATTTAAAAGAGGGAAAGTCCTCAATACAGAAATAATAAAAAAATAAAATAAAAGAAATGAAAAAATGAAAAAGTCTAGAAAAGTCTATAGAAAAGTGGAAAACCCAACAAAGGGTAAGAAAACGAGGGAGAAAAAAGAACAATGCTAAGATTTCCCTCAGGGTCAGCTCTTCACTTGTAATGTACAAAAGACAATCCAAAATATCATTTTGATACTCACTTCTTAGAGGAGCTGCATGTGTAAACATTTGTTAGTGATCTGCATTTGCTTGCAAGACTGGCAGCAACCTCACCTGGTAAGAAATATACAGCATGTCCAATAGGTACTTACATGTATAGCACAGGAATGATGGAATACTCTCTTTTTAGAACATGAAAAAATAATTATGAAACAAAAATGAGAGAGCTACTGTACTCAGGAAAGAAGTTCACAGAGTTCACAATGGAGCATCAAAAACAAAAAATAAAAAATTACATATTCTCTATCAAATTCTTCTCTTTTTACTAATGTTCCCTTATTTTTCTGCTTTTAGTAAAAACTGGAAATAGGTCTACACATAAAACAGAAGGATATATGGGAATTTGTCTGAGATGACCTCACATGAATGCATTCATGTTTTTTTAATGCAATATCAAATTTAGAATGAGGCATGAAAATATTGCCTTTCTTTACCTTGGTGAATTATGCTTATAAGAACAGGCATAAGTATTCTTCTTTAGGAGACTAGGAGAACACTTTGGTATTATCACGGGTAGTTTTGTTTTTTGCTTTGTTTCATTTATGTTTTGATTTTTTTCGGGGGGGGGGGGGCAAACAGGGGGCCTATCCCCCCAAAAATCCCATACACAATGGTATTACAACTTTAGTACACAACCCCCTAAATGTGTGCCCTTTTTAAAAAACTTGAAACTATGGAAGAACTTAAAAAAACATTTAACTTCTGTTCTGACTTCCCCTGACAAGCAAAACAACCTTGACAGAAGTTCTATTTTTCAGGAATTGCCCCTTCTCCTAAATGGATACCTGCATTCACCCTAGTATTCCTGAGTCAGCTTTAATAAGCTGAGGACCAGTATTCAGGAGAACATGTCATTAAGGGGTAATGGCTCTCAGAAAAGACAATGATGACACTGCTGGCAGTACTGCTTGCTGTTGATGATTCACATCATTTATATGTACCATGCTTATTCTCATAAAAATTCAGACACCCAAAAGTAAGAGGATGTAATCCAGAATTTGGAAGAAAATAGGAATGACCAGTTTATAGAAATAAACGTATAACAGAAATGAAGAGGCCTTTGATGTTGCCTGTTTAATTCAAACCAATGTCTGATTTTGCCCAAAGTAATACCATTCTGATTCTAGTATGTCCTGGTGGTCACATTATTTTATGGATGCCAGTAAGAGAACATGACAACATAATTGCATAGGATTACTAATGCCTTTACAAAGGTTAATAAAACGAGATCTTAGATCATTTCCACATCAACTGTTATAGTCTGGCTTCCAGTAGACAGCAAATTTCCAGACACAGCTTCATAAATGTGTAGATTACAACAGCCAAAATGCAACATAAAATCTACCAAAGTTTTTAATGTTACGTGCAAGATGTTATTAACAAAAGTGTTATTAACAAAAGATTATGACTACATATTTAGCACACCATTATACCAATTTTGTCAGAATGAAAAAAAAGAAAGAAACTTAAAAGTGCTATCCAGTACGGTCTTCCAACCTGATTAGTCCCTGAAGATGACAACTAAGAATTCAAGTTCTAGGGATGTTACTGTTGAAATTATGTGACAATTGTTACTCATTTGCCATTAAAGAAAAAAGAGAATTAAGGTGGTAAAAAATGAATGATACAAAGAGTTTCATACAAGTTTTTTTTTTTAAGTATTTATTACCCCTTTCAATAATCCTTCCACTTTTGGTCCGCACTAAAATAGTCTGCACCAAGGTATAAAATTTGCTTTCAGTAATTCACAGCAGGCCGCGCTTCTGTTACAAAGACCCTTTCAATAAATCGTCGAAAAAGGGAGTAACTGCAGTGTAAATGAACAAAATGGTGCCATCTTCTAGTTAGAGCAGAAGAGCTGGCTATTTTGTGCACGATATTTGATGTATTTGTTTGTTATTCATAGAACTTCATTGACATATATACATCAATATTTTCTTCGGATAGTTATGAAAGTACATGTATATATTATAATAATAATGAACAATATAGGCCTGTAGCATAGTACAAAATCCTTACTTCTGTAATAAACACAAACTTTTTCACAATAATTATATCAACGAGAGTGCTCTTTCATAATATTTACGTTATCAGTGCATGTACAACTACAAGTATAGAACGAGGCAATGAAATGAGTCAATATCCTTCTCTGGAACACATAGCAAAATTCACGGGGCACTGAAACGCCTGTGACCTTTGACTGTGCAAGGAATTTTAGGGCGGATTTTGGTGCTGCTCCTTAATTCTTTGGTCCGCGCCTGGTCCGCACCAGGTCCGCTCCTGGTGTTCGTAAAAGCAGCACTAAAATAGTCTGGACTATTTTGGCCCGCATCGTTCAGTAATTCCAAATTGTAGGACTAAGGGCGGACCTGGTCCGGACCAGCAATTTATCGAAAGGGGTATAAGATTTGAAAGAGAGAGAGAGAGAGAGTAGAACAAATGAAGAGGAAAAAGAAGGACACCTTGACAAGATGTTTTGAAAATTTAGCCTTATGTTCAACATGACAAACTTCTGGATGTATTAAACCTTGCATATGAAATCTTTTATGATCATCCTCGTCTAGTCAGTTAAGATTTACAGGATGACAGTGTGGGAACATGGACCTCCTACATCTTCAAGATGATGAGTTACCATGGCAATAATGTTCTGGTGGTCATCAGGTGGGATCTGGGAGAGGGACAAAGTACTTGATTTCATTATAGGGGATTTAGCCATCGTGGTCATTGTATCATCAAGGGGATATGATTTGAAGGGAAAATGATATCAATAAAAACCAAGGAGGTCTTCTGCACCTCCCTAATAAAACAATTGCTAAATAAAGGCAAATACTTTATGCTCTTTCATTCATATCATGATTTTTAAAAATCAAACTGGGAATTAATCAAGCTGTTTTTCACAAACTGGAAACAATCCTAAAACCTGCGAGAGAAACCTTCACATGGGGAGCTGCCATGAAATTAAAGCTTGAAAATAAAAACTACATATTTTCAAAGTTTCTCTTCCCTTTATCTAAAAAAAAATAAAAGTTTGAGTTATGAATCACTCATTACTTTGGTGCATGCAACAATGATTTTTTTTTTAAATCTTCCTGTATTTCATTTTCTGTAAATGCACTTGGGTGAAATTACCCAATTACAAAATTGCTAAATTTGAGAGAATCTTTATTACTACTTAGCAGATATACAAACTTATGACTGCTTAAAAGATATACAGCACTTATAGATTGACTTCACTCATTGCAAAATTACAGGGATTTGTCAAATACTGCCTTTAACTCAATATATTTTCAAAAATGTCTTCACAAATTTGTGATTCTTCCTTGATAATGGCTAAATGTAATTTGCATCTGTATATTCTTTGGGATACTGAAAAGAATTACTTCAAGAAATATTCAGGTGCATCCCACCTTCACCCCTGCCCCCCCCCCCCCCTCCCTGAAGATGAAATGGTGATAATTTAATTGTTGGGAGACAAAAGGGGGTGAAAATCTCTGATGGAAAAAACAGAGTTTGACCAAAATTTGCCCCTCTTTATGATGACAGAGTCATCTACAGATGAAGAGGGATATTTAGTAGTCTTGATCTAAACCTCATTCTGTTGCTTCAAAAATTGAAATTTATATTCTGCATAAGAATATTAATTTGTATTTATTTAAAGGCTTATATAAGTTTATAATCTATCAAATTCTACAAGATTTCGAGCAGAATTTGATATGTACTGTTAACTTCTAAGAAACTACAATACAGTAGAATACAGATACAATATAGTACATACAATACAATACTATACATGAAAAAAACAAGAAAATATAATAAAATAAATAGAGTATTTTATGATCTTAGATTTGAAATCATAGATGCGTGATGTACAAACCATAGCCTTATAATATGTTTACTGCATATCACTTCCCCCTAAATGAATTATGGTTACAATGGTTTGTAAAAATTGTTTTTTATTAAACTAGAGATGAGGGCGTCAAACTTCTTGTTGATTCGGTTTCAAAGGCACAAGTCATTCAGTGCTGAATACTTTCACCTACTTTGCCCAGCTGTCAAACCCACATATGCAATAAACAAAATAGATGTATTTCCTCACATATTTCTATATTTCATGGTGTAAATCTTCACATATTTTGATCTAAAAATGAATTATTGTTACATTGGTATGCAAAAAGATTCTTAACTTGATACAGGGGTGTAATCAATTATTATTTTTAGCTACACATTTGATCTCATTGATGTAATATGACTTACAAATTAGATTTGACCTGAAACGACATGACATGTACCCAGAAATAGCTGAATTCCATTGAACCATTAAGGCTGAGAAGGTAATGCATCACTTGTATGAATGTCTGGTATGCCTGATTGGATGGATTAAATAATATTTATTCATCTTTTATGATCTCCCCCCCCCCTTCAAAAAAAATAAAAATGGGAGAATTAAGAGAGGGTGAAAATCTGACTATAGGACTATAATAATAGTGTTGTTATTCAATATTTCGGTTCTGTATGCTGTTTGGTTTTATCTTGAACTTTCTATACCTAATTATCTATTAATTTTCTTTTCATCGTTTTTACAAAGATCACCCAGTAGAAACATGAATGAAATAAATGAGTAAAATATTAATACCCCTTAACAATAAATTAAGGAATACAATATTATACTATTAAATATAAATATAAGGAGAAAAGAATTTTGTTACCTTTCTGCACTTACATTAATAACTTAATTTTCAAAAAAATGGGAGGAACTGAGATACCATGAAAACTATTAGGGCCACCTTTTGACTAGGGGAAAATGGTTGCAAAAGTCTGAAAGCTAGAAAGTTGGTGCCTGACTATTTGCTCTTAATTTTGGACCAGGGTTGACCACAATCTAACGACTTTAACTCATGTTCCTCCTATGATACAGGAAACATATTTTTATATACCTACCTAAGTCTGTCAGATATGCACTAAAAATGTAGCATAATATCAAAAAGGTTGAGACAGAAAAAATTCTTCCCCTGTTGAAACAATACATATCTTGCAGATACATGTACACATTCAGAATTGTGTTTTCACATTTTACCTTGAAATTGATTCATTTTCCTTTGTCATCTATCAAGAAATTTAACAAAAATTTACTGCATCCGTAAGTGCAACACTGCAAGACAAATGGGATAGATGCTCAGGAGATATTGTATTCAATTGAATTCAATACACCTTCAAAGAGTCAGTCACATACTCTAAACCTTTGACACACTTAGTTTACACAAATTAATTGTTTGCTTTCATAAAGGAACCAACTTAATAGCAAGAAAAATTACCTTTTCTTCATAGGCCAGAAAACATTATATTTTGCAATATTACATCCTAATTGTAAAAGCTTCTGTATTATAAGTAATAAGTAAACATGAACAAAAATGAATATGGAAATGGAATCTTCAATCTCAATATTCAACTATTAGTAGGCAAAAGGGTGATAAACCTTTGCATTCACATGACATACAGTATCCTACCTTCTTCTCACTTTTGGTGATGATTCAATTTTTTTAGCAATCAATTTCTGACCCTATCACCATGACACCAGATCACTGAGGCTAGATTCAAGAGGAGAAAAGGACAGTGGTCAAGGGTCAATAAAATGATAACTTTTCAAGCTGTAACCCCATTAATAGGTGAAATACCCAGAAATGATGCATGTACCTGACTTTCATATATTGGAGGAAGTCTGAAACAAGTCCCTTAAAGCACTCTGACCGAAAGGAAGTACTACGAGAATCACTTTTCCCACTGCTCTCACTTGAAAAAAGTAGAAAATAAGGACAGAGTATAAAGATTTAGTTCCTAAAGATGGTCATAATTAAATGAACGCAAAATATCTTTTGACCAAGTCATCTAGATAAAATTTAAAGCAAATTCAGTGTTGCTGCTAAAAAGACACTTTCTGAAGAAAACTGAGTTTAAGACTTGACAGCATTTTAATCATTAATCAATAACAAGACTAGCCCACCTGCGGAACTTAGAAAGTAGGTTTTGTATCTCGTAAAGACAGTATAAGATTAAGTAAGATTCTGTCCTTGATATACATGTAGGTGACATAACGTCCATGTAGAAGTATCAATTAATTTTCAATATAGAGATATTACCTTATTTGCTTTGGAAATTGTTACTTTCTAAAGTTTCTAGTCACTCCAAAAAAAAGGGGGGCCTACTAAAGACCCATATAGCCTTGAATAAGGCTAGAAGCCTGCAATCTTGATGTAGAGTAACCATGGTAATATATACCATCCTTCAGTATCCTTCACAGTACCACAGATCAGAAGCAAAACAAGGGGGTGGAGAAGTTTGCATTCTTGAGGCATGAGGAGCTTGGTGTTGAAGGGCAAAAAGAAAGAAACTGCATCATCGTTTCATGAAAATGTTATTAGATAGTCAAGATTGGGAATACAAGTTTGCCTATATTGTTAATTCCACTACAAGCATTTCGGATGTTGGAGAACTAGCACTAGTACTTGACTACTAATCACAGAATGAATTGCTGAAAAGAGGGGGTAAGAAATATACTAGTACAATGTTTATCAGATGAGATGTTTACATGATGTAAGAATAGGAATACATAAAAGGGGTTTCTGCATGATAAGTATATTTTGGAGAATATTTGTGACTGCCTATTATACTTATCATCATGTACTACTATTGTACTACATTGTCTTCTTTCCTTGCGTGTATATTAGTTTAAATGCTTGTTTCTGTACCCTATAATTCATATTACACTGGAAACTTTTCTACCGCAAATCTACTGATCCGTCATTGGACCACTGAGCTATGGGCATCGCTAGACTATTTGGTAATGGGGGATGAAGGTGGGGTAGAAAATCGTTGCAAACAAGACAGCTGAATGTTTTCCAACAAGCCCCTCTAAAAGTAAAAGAGAAAATGTCATCAGACTTTCAAACTTGCTAAAAAGGAAAATAACAGGTTTTTATACTTATGTTTTATTCTTGTTTTATTGTTTTATTTTATTTCATTTTGTTTATTTTTTAATTTGATTTAAATTAAATTTTTATAAACTTTTATTTATTCATTTATTTTTTTATTTTTTTATTTTTTTTGTTTATTTATTTATTTATTTTTTTTTATTTATTTATTTTTTTTTTGGGGGGGGGGTGGGGGGGGGGGTGTGTCACTTTCCCATATGCCCCCCTCTACTGCCAACCTTACATTGAGTTATGATGTTGTCTGAATTGGTGGGGCAATGTGATGTGTTGCGGTTTGCTTAAAAATGCACCGAGAGTGAAACAATAAATATTAGTCCATCAATATCACTGTTCTCCTCTGATCTCTTGGTTAGAAAGCAAGGTGTGTAGACAGCTGTGGGCAAGGATTAATCGTCACCATTTGAGGGAGCCGTCAGAAATGGCCAAGGGATTCTAACTTCCCTGTAAAACATGAAAATGGGTAATTCCTAGGTATTTGATCACTTGGTGACCTATTAGTTACCAAGTATTATGGTATATTAGAGATGGATTAAAGGCATTGGTTAACATTGTTATAATTCTTAAAAAACTCATTTTGCTACTTGAAAATGGGATAAACATAGGGGTTATAATGTAAAAATACCAGTCTGAAAGTTTAAAAGAATAATATCCACAGGAAGTATTTTTAAATATTAGAAATATGAATCAATGTTCGAAAAATACGTAAGGGTTGGTTGCACAGACTAGACGTAAGGAGTGCGCATGCACGCATGGCTCACCGGACCGTACTGTGTGTATTGGCATATCACGCGGAGGGAGGCAGATAACAGATTTTTTTTAACTTGAGCAAAATGTTCCTCTTATTTATTGTCTCTGAGACAAAAAATTACAAAATCGCAGTTTGCGTCTTACTTACAGTTTTTCATTCCAAATTATGGTTGGTTTCAAGGTTTTTGAGTACAAATACAAGTACTCATACACATGTTTCATCTTAGTTTGAGAATTTTTTTAATTGGCTGCTCACAAAGTTAGCCAATGCCTTTACGATTGATTGAAAGGATAATTTTACATGATACTTGATAAAAGCTCTAATGGTTGGCAAGTTCATATAATCAGATGTACTGGAATCTAGGATCACAGATATGATCTGTAATTTACAAGAAAATATGTATGCAGCTTGGACTTGCCCTAACTACATGTACATACCCCTGTACTCACAATCTAGTCTACTTTAAAAAAAAACTAATTTTCTTGTTTCCTAGATATCTACAATATTTATTGCCCTCTTCAATTTACTGTATAGTAGTATATAACAAACATGGAAGAAGTTTATTTCATTAATATTTAATGTATCCCCTAAAGGACCATCAAAATATCAATGACATCATTAGCATCTTCATCACCATGACAACTTTTATTCAGTTTTCATCACTGTGACACTGAATGGATTATATCATACCCTTGCATACAATATATGTTTCTTTTTTCGATTGTTTGAAATATAGTTATTCAGAATTAACTCAAATGCTCAGTTAAAATGGATTTGACTGAATATTTCTTGTTCTAGTAACCATGGTCACCACCAGAGCATCATCATCACCAACACCAATCCAACCACAGTACCTAATCTCACTCTCCATCCTTTCAGGGAAAACACCAACAAAATCTTCTGCAAACACAGTCCTATTGAACGAAGGGTTACTGACATAATGGCTAGACTCTGTGGACAACTATCATGATCTTTCTAGACTTCATATTGGATGACAAAAAAGACTAGAGGACATTTCATCACCACCACGACTCTCGCAAATTGGAGGGAAAAATAGTGGAGTAAGTACAATGCCTGGCAGATATTTTGAAGGAGAAAGCGCAGGAATCTGCAAGATACACACGTGAAAATGGTGGTTACAGGCTAAACTTGGACATGCATATACAAGGCATTATTTGGAGAAGAAATGACTTTAAAGCCACAAGTAATAACGCATAAAGACCACCTTCGGATTAGGCGAGGAGAGACGCCTTCGCACATTGACAAGACTTGTTTCTACAGGGATCAGTTGCTTCTTGTGAAAAAGTGGAAGCTGTGAAATCTGGGACACCAAACTGTATCAACACCTCAGTTGTGGTGCAATATTCTGTTAATTTCTTCTGTTAAGTGCACATGTGAGAGCTATTAAATATTGTTATTGTTGGTGGTATTTCTCTATTGCTAGTATGGTTATCAGCATGAAGGTTCATGATTGGAATGATTATGATATAAATATTAAAAGCATCATATTAATATAGATTTCAATTTCTTTTTCTGTTGTAGACCAATTGAAATCCATTTGCTCATTTGCTCGTGGGCTTGTAGCCCATCACTTTCGAACGCCCACACCCTATCCACCACCACCTGCCAACATCCCGACTTGAAGTGGTCTTCGCACGCTTTCATTTACTACGAAAATTAATAAGTTTTGATGTCGAATTTGCCTGTTCTAATATCATTAATCCATCGGGCACACCTCTCCCTGTCCGTCAGGGGATTCGGGATTGCAAAAAACTTCTCTTAGGAACAGAACTGGTGTGATTTGTACACTCAAAAGCTAGACATCTCGGCATTTTGCATAGAGAATGTGCAGAGAATAAGTGCGCATGCGCAGTGCAAATGCATCGCCTACGTCACGCGACCAATGACCATATTTGGGTTTCAGTGGGAAATTCAATTATTCGGAGTAAAAAAACAAACACTTAATCAGTATTCAAAAGTCATAGAAATCACTTTGATAAATGAAAGTAGCATTATCTGTTAGCTTGAATTTTAAGTTTTATAGTGTAATTTTAATGAAATTGTCTGGACTTCTCCTTTAAAATTTGTCTATTTGCTCAGAGGACGGAGGAGGGGGCTCATGCACAGTTTTTACAAATCAGAAATACAAATAAAAGTCATCTTTGTTAGACAAAAGCTGGAAATAAATGTAACACAAAGTTTTGTTTCCAAAAACCGCAAATTAAAAGGAACATACATGCAATATCACTTCAACAGCAAGAAACTAGCAGTAGCAGGATTCCCTTTTTTTCACGTGAAAATCTTCGATCATTCAGGAAGAGTTCCGAAACCATCAAAGCCCCTAATTCGCCAACAGGCATGGCCCATTTGTCGACACTTGGTTGTATATTTTGACGAGGGTTTCTAGGCTTTATGCTCTTCCTCCCTTTGATCAGGTGTAGTCTGTCTTAACTAGATGGGAAGCATGTTCAGTTGGAACACCTTTTTCACTAAAGATAATGTGAAGTTTGGAAAAAAAAAAAACAGTATCTCATACCATGAGCATAATGAAGCATATGACACAGTCAGTTGAAATGCACATGATTCTAGTGTCAAAGATCAACATGTTTTTTACATGTTTCAAAATTACAAAAGTGATAGTCTAAACACATTTCAAGTTAACATTATGGGAACTTAGCGATTTGTGTTTTATCAGTAAAACTTTAAAGATAAAACATCTTTATTGATTCAAAAGATTAAAAATTATCTAGATCAAGAAATTTAATTTGGTTTGGGCTTTCAGTTATCAGCAACAAAGACAAAATAGAAAAGGATAATATCATTAGGGTTCCCTTTCATCAACTTTAATGCAATTTAATCAACATGGGACTTTTTAACCTAGGATGAAATTTGAAATCTACAGCTATTAAAGAAGATGAGGAAGAGAACTCCCTGAGGTGTGTTGCTTTACCATCTAAAGACAGAAAAATGTTTCCCTAAAAGAGCATGTTTTTATCCCCCATGTATTCTGTTTTTTTTTTAAATATTCTTAATGGAAATTTTGCTCTACTTCTGGATACCAGTTCTGGTATTCTTTGTTTACTGGTAACCATTAATGATTCATCTGATAGAGCAAATATTACAAAATAATTAGAGAAAAATTATCCAATCACATTGAAAGACTGGATGAAGAAGTTCAAAAGAACCATTGTGTATGTTACATCTGCAGAACATTGTCTATCATAGCAGAAACATTGTGTTGTAGCTACAGTCTCCATCCTATCTTTGTTCTGAAAACAAATTCTGAGTCATATCAGGGGAACTTTCAAAGTAGTTCAATAAAGTGAATGTTTCCATTGCCTAAAGCAGAATAAAAGCAATTTACCATCACATCACTCAGCAGATCTGTTAGCATGGTTCAATGCTTAGCTGCATCCTATGAAATCACAGGAAGATGCAGGAAATATTTTTCTTACCCTCCTCACTATCCATAAATATTATATGCTTATTCCATCTCCTTCAGATGTATAAATTTTATATAATCTGCATTATTGGATGTATGACTATATAATGCGAAAATTAATACTGAAGTAATCAACAGCATTCTTGAGATTGGAAAGAGATAATGAAGGGGGGGGGGGGGGTCTCCCTAAGTACTCTGCCTTTCCCACATCACTCTTTTCCTATAAATTCCCTTTTTTTTTTGGCATGCTTTGAGGTTACTGATGATTTTTTTTTTTTTTGGGGGGGGGGGGGAGGAATCTCTCCTGCGACACTACTTCCCATATACAACTCCATCTTTTCCACATAACTTTTTTTTTCCATTTGTCAACTTCTCCCCTCTTTTTGTGAACTCTTGCTTGTTGAGGTTTACTAATGATGGGCTGCAGAAGTGAAGGAATGGGGTATCTCTCAGTGCTCAGTGGTGTTGTATTATCCCTGTAACTGCTTTCCTCTTTCAAATCTCCTTTCTTTTCCATTTGTTATGGTTTCTCTTCCTTTTTACATTTTCCCCCTCTTTTTTCTTTCATGAACGCTTGTTGAGGTTTACTAATGATGGGGACCTTACGCCCTATGTCAATACACTTGTACACATTTACCTACAGCATGGACAAATAATCTCATGTTTTCATGCCCTGCAAGCCCCAGACATCTGAGGGAAATTCCGGTCAAAATTTGCAAGATTTCTTTACATTTTGGTATGACTGATTACTATCAGGCCTAAAACATTATCACATCATATCCCTTCTGTTTTAGATTATTCCATCACCTTGCTAAACCTCAGAGATGCTACATTTATCTTCTTGTCTCTCCTTTTATCTCTCTTTGTGTTATTCACGAGAAAATAATGCAGAGACAAAAAATACAGCCATTTCAGCCTTTCTTGCCATGTTTTCTAGATTAACCCCCAAATGATGATGTAGAATGCTTCACCTTTCAGGCCTTTCGTTGAGATGATGATCAATGGTGATGGACAAAATTAAAAAGAAAAAAAAAAAGGTGATTCAGAAGTCATGAAAAGGTCATTACATTGTAAATCCAAAATATAATCAAATTATTTTTCATTTGTTAGATTTTCCTGGAGAAATGAAATGGAGTGATATTTGCACTCCTATAAAACATGAAATAAAGAAATAGAGATGCAGAAAACTGATAATTTTCTAAAGCATAATTTTAGAGGGTACATTTCCAACCCATGCGCACTATATAGAGTCAGATTACGAGGCAGATTAAAAGTGTTAATCCAGGGTACAACTGAAGTGCATTCCAGTTATTGCCATATTGAACTATTTGGAAATGATCAAGGAAAATAGTCTCTGATATGGTTTTTAAATCAATAGACTGAAAAAAAAGATAAAGATCCATACAAAAATCCCTTTTTTTATTCTTTGGCAGCCATATCAAGTAAATTTTAATGATATAAACATGCAAGCACTTGACAACCATATATGCAAGCTACTTTGACTAATTTAGCTAGAACATACTTTATATTCTAAATTAAGGGACAAAAACACAAAAATTGCAATGTTATCATTCTTTTTCAAAGCTACATAATTTACCTAATTGTACAACATTTTCTATATATTGATGTATGTTTGATTTTTTTCAAAATTTGTTATTATTTTGTTGGAAATGAAAAAAAAAATTGAACCTCAAGACAATACACACTGTGGCACACTTGGTATGAATCTTTTTAGTTCATATAACAGTATAAATTTTTAATGACATAATGCAAGCTTTCTACAACTAACACTTGGGTTTACCCCCAAATACACTGTATTATTTTGCTATCTTCTAAATAGCTGGATAATCAATAAAATGAAAATAAACACTATTATTACCACTCTTTAAAGTCACATCATTCTTATGAAGAGATTTAGGGGAAAGAAAATCAAATGAAATAAAAAATGCTATCACACTCAGTCAAACTGCTGGTACCAAATGCCATACAAGCAATCCTAACTCACTGGAAGGGACCCCAAATCAATCTGCAATCAAGAGTTATAGGTATTATCCACTTCCAATGTCATAACTCATTGCTTCAGCTTATTGAAAGTGTCAAGGTAAGTATCGCCATCAGATGTTAATCGTATTGAGTCTACGGGCTTCCGGAAATATCTGATATAATCCCAAATTATGATGTGAATGCACTATGGGTGGTGCATGGTGAAACTACCTGGAGGATTTCAAGCTCCTTACAAGTTGTAGGCCTACATGTACATAGTTCTCTAGTAGATCTTGGAGCATATAGGAAAGTAAGTCTCTTGCTTGCAATGTCTACTAAAAAAATTAGCTTGTCAATAATCTTTTTTCATTTCTTTCTTTCTTTTTCCAAACACATTTTTGCTTACATCATCCCATTTTTGTTTGTAAGTCAAGTGCTCAGTATCCTTTATGAGAATAATTTGCAGTTCATGATGTAGGCCTACATACATGTAGTCCTCAAGTAGATTTAGGAGCAAATAGGAGAGCTCTTGCTTTCAGTGTTTACTACACAGTTTAGCTCCTCAATAATCTTTAATTTCTTTCTTTCTTTCATTACAGTCATTTTTGTTTACATTATCCCATTTGTTGGTAAGTCAAGTGCTCAGTATTCTAATGAGAATGCTTTGCAGTTTATGAAGTAGGCCTATAAAGTCCTCAAGTAGATCCACAGGGGCAAATAGGAAAGGCTCTCACTTTCAATACTTACTTCATAGTTTAGCTCCTTAGTTTTTTCTTTCTTCTTCCAAACACATTTTTCCTTACATTATCCCATTTTTTGTAAGCCAAGTACTCAGTATATCCAAAATGAGAATAATCTGCAGTTTATGAAGTAGATCTACAAAGTCCACAAGTAGATCTAGGAGCAAATAGGAAAGACTCTGGCTTTCAGTGTTTACTACATAGTTTAGCTCCTCAATAATCTCTTATTTCTTTCCTTCTTTCATTAAAACTGTTTTTGCTTACATTATCCCATTTTTTAAGTCAAGTACTCAGTATATCCAAAATGAGAATAATTTGCCGTTTATGATGTAGGCCTATAAAGTCCTCAAGTAGATCTAGGAGCAAATAGTAAAGGCTCTTGCTTTCAATGTTTAGCTCATCAATAATCTCTTTTATTTATTTCTTTCTTTCTTTTTTGGTTACATTATCCCATTTTGTTGGTAAGTCAAGTGCTCGGTAAGAGTTGGTATATCCATAATGAAAATAACTGCAGTTTATGAAGTAGGCCTAGAAGGTCTTCAAGTAGATTTAGGAGCAAATAGGAGAGCTCTTGCTTTCAATGTTTACTACACAGTTTAGCTCCTCAATAATCTCTAATTTCTTTCTTTCTTTCATTAAAGTCATTTTTGTTTACATTATCCCATTTGTTGGTAAGTCAAGTGCTCAGTATTCTAATGAGAATGCTTTGCAGTTTATGAAGTAGGCCTATAAAGTCCTCAAGTAGATCTATAGGGGCAAATAGGAAAGGCTCTCACTTTCAATGCTTACTTCATAGTTTAGCTCCTTTGTTTTTTCTTTCTTCTTCCAAACACATTTTTCCTTACATTACCCCATTTTTTGTAAGCCAAGTACTCAGTATATCCAAAATGAAAATAATCTGCAGTTTATGAAGTAGATCTACAAGGTCTTCAACTAGATTTAGGAGCAAATAGGAAAGGCTCTCACTTTCAATGTTTACTACATAGTTTAGCTCCTCAATAACCTCTTATTTCTTTCCTTCTTTCATTAAAGCCATTTATGCTTACATTATCCTATTTTGTTTGTAAGTCAAGTGCTCGGTATATCCATAATGAGAATAATTTGCAGTTTATGATGGAACTTACCTGCAAAAATCCACAAAAAGTCATACAGTTAATCATGTTAGGACCTTTAAAAGAACATGAAAAACTAAGATAATGGATCACATTCATCATTCACGGTAATCTCTTTACCCTAGCCTATTTAAACCAAGGTTAACCTGTTGACTACTGAATTCTCTAATTTCCATTTAGGCTCTATACAGAGGCCACCTGGTTCCAGTAGCCAAGGGGTTAAATATAGTAATGTAGTTTTTAGCCTACAATGTATTGCTAATACTTATATACCGTGTTTACACAGTGACTAGGCTCGGGGGTTCAACACGTGACCTGTGCTCAACACGGCAATTTTATGTTGTGTAAACATGATATCAGTGTGATCCGCGAGCCGTGTCAAACACCGCTTTTTTGATCCGCCAGAATCGTAGGTTTCAACCCGCAAGCCGAGTCAGACTCGTCTATTTTTTCGTGTGTAAACAGAAAGCCGTGTCGAACCCTCGTGACCCGTAGGTCAAACACGGAATAGCCGCATCCGGTATCGCGTGAGATAGCTCTCTTGTCCTTGCTATGCCCCTGCCTTCACTCGATTTCCCTAGGTAAAAATACTCTTTTTAGGGATCATGAAATTCTACTCTTGCTCGTAAAATTGTTTGTATGGTATATCACTGTTTGGTATGATCCTTGCATTACTTATTCTTCTATATATTTAATATAGTGCTGTCACTACAGCAGTTTTATAACTAACGTAACCCAGCCTCACTCTAGTTGTTCAGTGTTTAACGTATTTTGTTGTGAACATTGCGGAAAAATGTAGTCAGAGGCAAATTTCCCGCATTTGTGACGTTAATTCTACTTCCATTCGTTATTCCGCGGGCCGTGTCAAACTCGCCTTTTTCGCTTCGGTATAAACACGATCACAGTTCCCCTCTTCGCAGCGTACGACCCTGCTTGAGGATTCAACACTCGAGCCGAGTCACTGTGTAAACACGGTAATAATTGCAACCTTAACACAATGATATTAGGCGATGATCAGTCAATTTTGAGGAGGAAGAGGACTGACAAAACACTGTCCAAGCTGATTTTTTAAAGAAGGGGTAAATAGCAGGAATCAAAAGTGGAGATAGGGAGATAAGGAAAAACAAGACAGAATTATGGCCGTAAAAGAGAAGTCAAGAAAGGAGAAAAAATGTTGCTCAACATAAAAAAAGAAAAGATGAGGGAGAGAAAATAAGATAAATGAATCAATTAGATTAGGCTAGCTGGAAGATGCCAAGAAATGAAGACATTCCACCATGTTAACTCCCATCCCCCGCATACCACTCATCTAGCCATCCCTCTACCGGATGCTAGCAGTACTGGTCCCAAATTTGCTGGCATCTGGTTTCTTCCAGATCCCTAACGAGATGAAATCTCCTTGCAAATCTCAAAAAATTGAACCAGAATATAGATTTCAGGAAAAGGATCTTGCGACCTTGAGCAAAACGTGTTTATTTGATCAAGGTGTTTATTCCAAACTTTTTTTTTTGTAGAGTGCCGTGGAGATGTTTCCTTGCACCCAAAAAAGGTGCACGCTCGCAGCTGGTACATGGCAACTTTGGTTAGATTCCCAGATTTCCTCAGATACGATTGTCACTCTTATTTACGGTGATTGCTGGAATCTCCACGCTCTGGTAATATTTTAATGATTTCTGCACTGATTGAAGTGCTCCATAATTTTGTGTAAGATGTTGAAAAATAGTTACTTATTCTAATGGGGAAAACTTACAGACTTTTGAACTATCAAAATGCATCAGAACTACAAAGAAGAAAAGTTGGAAAGTGCAAGCACAATGGCTTGGACTTAAAATCTGTCTTGCTCTCTGAGTTTGTTGATTGCTAATAAGTTTGTTTGATGTTAATAGTGATATGTCAATAGGGTGAAGCTCCAAGTGACTGAATGTCTTTTGATCATGAAAAGTGATTGTGGAGAGCAGGAAGCAATATTTAGCACACACAATATTTAGCAAAGATAATTATGACAAAGGAAAGAAGCAACACAAAATGCAAGGGAAGCCATTTTGAAATTCGGGAGAAACCTTATAAAGCAAATTCTAATAATGTTGGAATTGATTCTTATTCAGCCTTTGTTTTCATCTCTAAACACAAGAGACCAAAACACTTCACAGCAAGGATTAAGTTCTACTAAATATAGCATCAATCTAAATAATCACTTAAGTGATATCAAAGACATCTTTACTAAAAATACTCCTGATGATGTCATAAGCATTAATGCTGGGGATTTTCACCTAGAAAATACACTCTCAAACTGCTGAATATAGGGAAGTGTGATAGTTCTGGGTGCATGTTAGTTTAACTCTAATTGCCTGTGTACAAGCTGGTTAATGAAGCGAGTTCACAGCCACCCAGAATCTGCTAATTTTAGCTCTCATTTTCAGCTCCCCCTCCAAACCTGATACCAATACTGTCTGCTTGTCACCTATTTTTAGGAACAGAGCCTGTCCATTGTAACCAAGCTATAGATTGGTGGCCAGGCAAAACAAAAACAGAGAAAGTTGATTCTGAGCAGAGATCTGTCAGCTTCTAGCTTGTTTTGCTTCTCATCAGGAAAACTTGAGAAATGAATCAAGCCTCTATCATAATTATGTAAACTTGGGTGGCTGCCAGGGTGTGGGGCAAAAAACTGATGAAAGATTAATCAAATATAAGGTAATTTCACTATTTGGCATCTTTTTCATCTTCTGCCCTTTCTCCTCTAAGACATTTGTAGTTTATTCTTTGTTTCTTCTTGTTACATTTTGTCAACCCTCATCTTTTGTAATCATGGCACACAGGTATATTCCATATCCCTAGTCTTCTTTTTGTTCTCGATCCACTATTTCATCAACTATTTAGACTACCTCCATTAACTGTTATTCCAGAAAAAAAGTTGAAGTGTAATGAATCTTGTGTCTTTCTCCAAATAAATCTTATCGGTGGGGGGGGGGGGGGGGGGGGGGGGTCCCAAAGCTATATGCAAAGTTACATGTATGCAAGACTGATTTGAATATGGAAAGCCAAATGGGATTCTCAATCATAATAAGCGCATTTAGATATAATCTATAGTTTAAATATCTAAAATTGTAGATTAACACTATTACTATAATGAACAAAACATTTTGAATGTTAAGTAGAGTTATTGCCAACAAATTAATTGAGATTATGGGAAATACAGTCACACTTTATTAAAACAAATTTGGGCATTCCATTTGGCTGTTCTTAGTTAAGGTGTTCTTTAAAGTCATGCGTAACTTCACAGGCAACTTTGTGAAACACCCCCCTGAATCACTATTTATTTATCCAGTTTCATTTACAATCCAAAGGGAGCAGTGTGAATATTCCTTTATCCATGAACATGCACTCTGCAAGTTTTCATTCATACCAGAACAAACTGCAGACAAACATTACTCTTCTTGCTCTTCTTAAACTTATTTCTTTTTCCTACTGCATGTGGTTGCTGAATGTACATTGTAAAACATAATTCAAATATGAAAGTTCACACATTCAAATGAAAAGGTCATATTTATTCAGCAAAACTTAAAAATACAACTTCAAGACTCTTTTTCACTATTTCAACGTATCAATAAAGAACAGGTAAGTATTTGTACAAAAATATTGACAGGAGGCCTGCTTTTGAAAATGACAACAAAACAATTAGTCATCGCCTCGGAATCTTGTTTGACAAAACTTAATCTAAATCTTGTGAGGTATTTCTTGAATAGTGTTGAGGGGATTCCCCTGCAGACATTTTATACCAGGAAACAGAAGAATCAAAATGTTCTTTATCATTTTCCACCACCAAAATATCTAATTACTACAGATTAAGCATAACATAAGGGTTTTTTTTTCAGTAAATGAAGCAGAAAATTGTGGTAAGGATGACTATGATCATAGTAATGATTGATGGGTATCTGCAAGAGTACACCTCCACTTTTCTTTGGAAATATAATAAATAATACTAAATACAGCATTTGTAATGTGCCATCAATCTAGTAAACTATTCTGAAGTGCAGAGGGATATAAGACGTAACAGAGATACGGAAGACAGAGAAAGGAGGAAAATGCATATATGTGTATATCTAACAAAATATTTAACTAAAATAAGATGTGAACATGTATGATCTGAGACTCTTTTTAAATGTTTCTAGCGATTCTGCTGATCGGATACTCAGTGGTAGAGCATTCCAGAAAGATGGCGCTGCAGGAATAGTTGAAGATAACCTTCTATTCTGAATGTCTCCACTCTCTCATTGAAGCAAAGTAACATACATGTAGAGATGATGCGAAAAAAAAATCTGTTAACTTTTCCCTTTTGGGTATTTTCTTGAATAAAATGAAATGGAAAATGACTTGCTTGTAGAATGGGTCAAATAAGTCAAATAATTACACAATTACTTGCAGGCCAACATGGCCACATTGTATAAAAATTCAATGACCAGCCTATCAACAGAGCAAAATAGCTAGAAAATATTATGATGTCAACACTATAATGTGTGATATCCCACTAAAACTTCAGAAATACTCTAGTCATAGCAGCAATGACAAACAAACAACTTTTCCAACAACTCTACTCTGTATAGTGAGTTTGTAAATATTACAAAGCAAACACCTAGAACAAATTTCCCTGGTTTAGCATGAATATACATGTAGAAAAAGGGACATCACTTCACATATCAGACTATATTATCACACTAATATCTTGAATGATAAAAGTATGGTGATGTTTCAAAAAGTAAATACAAATAAATGTACCAATCCTTAGCTAATGTAATTCAGTATACACTCATATGAAACAGAACATATACATTGTATACCAGTAATCCCATTATTAAAAAAAATGTGATGTTCATAAAAAATAAAATGATCTGCATGTTAGTGTTATGTGCCATTAAATCATTTTCTTCAAGATATATACATCAACAACAAGAAGCAAATTCTGCTACAAAACATTGTTAATAGTTATGCTCACAAAATCTGATATACCAGGGACCTAATTATTTTGTAACTGATTTGTATTCATAACAGTTGTGTTTTTTCTATTTTCAAATTTCTCCCAATAATCTGAGGGGTAATACAACATTTTGTATGTGTGTGTGTGTGTGGGGGGGGGGGGGGTCTTTCTAGGCATAACAAAAGCACAGCTAAATAAAATCAACAGGTACCTAGTTAGTCAATAGCCACAGGGATGAAGTCCTAATAATGAACTTTATAATTGTGCAGAATAAATGAAGTTGATTCCTATTCTAATTAATTCACCTTCATCTCCTGTTAGCACACATAAGGCTTTACCTGATAGAGAATTGTCACAGAATACTATGAGTTCAAATGAAAAATGAATGTTGCTAAGATGAAATCTTTAGTTTACTATGTATTTTTTTTTCTGCTACCATGGTAAATATGAAAAGAAATCCGGGGAGGACTTAACACAGGGATTAAAAGTCACTTCATATTCATTAATATTATTTTCAAAATATTAGATCTTGAAACTGAAGTATTACCACTCTAATGTAAAAGTAAACATTAATTTAATTGCATAACAACTCAGAATTTAGATGAAATCATCCCTTATACCATGTCAACAAAAATAATAAAAAGGGCCTAATATCAAAGGTTAAAGATAAGGAAAATAATATAGGTTATGTTGTCAAACAGACATCTCCTAAGATCCCAAAAATACAAATCACTGAACTCATCTAATTTGCATAGATAACTACAGTATACACAAATAGAAATTTTAAACTAAATTGATAAACATAACCAGTATCAAGAAAGGAGAGTATTCCCATAGAAAAATGCTAACAGAGTGCCCCAAGTCTAGAAAACTAAACTAAAGGGGAAGAAATTCATTTTCCAAATTAAAATGGGGGCCATACTAGGATAATTTTCATTAAGAGCAGCATCTCTTCTTAGTAGCATCTATCATCAATTTAATCATAAGAATGGGTTCCTCCATTGTAATGAAAAGATAACTGTTTAGAAAATTAGGCAGGCATTAGAGCCAACTATGGTTTCATAACCAGGTGAATGACCACTGCTGAATGAGTGACCACTCCTATTGTCCAGAAAGAAAACAAATCTTATTGAATCCACCCAAGACGATTTGGTAATCATCACAGGAAGAGTGAAAGAGAGAAAGTGTTCCCAAACAAAAGGAGATGAAAGGCATTACAATGAATGGGGTGAAATCGGTAGAAGAGAAGGCACCTCAAACAATGTGATGGGAGAGAATGGAAAAGAATGGAAAAAATGTACAAACAAGATGGTTGACAATACAGTTTTGTTCCTTTCTTTCTTCTTCCTTTCTTCTTCCCAACAATAGGATTGGTCTAATTACAATGGTTTGTGGAAGAAGCATTGTTGATTTGAAGATTTGAAATCTCGTCTTCCCATTCAAGTTCCACAATTCTTGTGGTTTGATTACAAAAGGAATGGAAGTAGGTATTGTTGATTTTAAAGTTTAAGAAGAGGGGTCAGCTTTATGAAAAAGAAAAAGAATAAGAATGACTTGTATTGCTTCTTTTCTTTCAGTAAACATTAATTGTCACTGAAACCCACAAAATTCCAAGTTTTCAAAAGAAAAATTGTGGGTTTTTCTTTTGAATAGAATAACAGCGTGGGGTATAATCTCATATTATATCATTTACTGTGAAATGAAAAACAAGATATAATGTGATCGGGAGAGATAGAACAAGCAAGAGAGAAGAAAGAAGGACTTCAATTTTCACTGGATCAATCAAGTGAGTTTGAAGAATATATTTTGTTCTACTGAAATCGAAATAATGCTTGTTGCTTCTGTCGATGTTTGTGTATCTTGTAATATATGCTATTCAAGAACTGAATATCATTTCTTTCTCATCCAATATTTCAAAGAGAGCTGGTCTCTGAACACCGTTTACGAGACCAGTGACATTTCATCCTGAACATTATCCAAAGCGGCATTAGAGGAGATAGATGACAAGCGGAAGATTTCATCACGTCCAAACGAAGCTATAGCTATAGCCCCATGACAAGAGAACCCTGCCTCTCAGGCACATCTCTCCACAAGTATCTCTTATGCTTCCAAACAGCGCCCCACTTTGGGGGTCACGGTGGCTATTAAGGGCTTGCTATCCTTACCAATTCCAGCAACCCTGGCTCACCAAGACCATCTTACATGTATATCTTCATACTTTGATTGGTAACTTCCGACAAATCCTATGCCACACATGTCTACTATAACTTTGTACTTAAGTATCTCTTATGCTTGCAAACAGCGCCCCACTTTGGGGGTCACGGTGGCTTTTAAGGGCTTGCTATCCTTACCTATTCCAGCAACCCTGGCTCATCAAGACCATCTTATATCAGCATACTTTGATTGGTAACTTCCGACCAATCCTATGATACACATGTCGATGATAACTTCTGTAACCCACAGCTGCTTATATGATGATGTAACAACATTTATGTAAAGAAAATTTGATATATCTTTTATTTTTCATATATGAATAAATCCCATTTGCTTGTTCTCTGTTTCCCTGCTTCTAATGCTGTACTACAGGTTTTTGTCTTCAAAACTGGGGTATTTCCCCTGGGGAGGGAGTGAGGAGGGGCAGCCAAAATCACTGTACAGTGTGAACACATGTGATTATGGGTCTTCTAGTACCATCCTGAAAAAGTTTTATCCAGTTTTATCACTTTTGAAAAAAAAAAACTACCCCCTCAACATTTCATGCCTCTCAAGCATTTGTGGTTAAAGCTCATGTACAGTATTGGTAGCAAAAAAAACAATTGGCATGAAAGTGATTAAATATAGTCTTACAATGCCCACCTTGCTTTAAAAAGATACTCTGTAAGATCATGTGATATTCATACTCCATTCATGATTTCCAGTGAATTTCAGTGTATATATTTGAAATGAACCTAATATTAACAGTTACATTGTGCCCTACGCTAGGACCCCTGCATCCCAACTGCTCCCAACCCAACGATCAGCACTTTGTACACTTGTCACATTCATAAATGGAACCTGGAACTCTCATTGGTTTTAATGAGTGCAGACCCGTGTGACTGTAAGTCTGCGACTCCTGTGGCCCGGGTTCAAAAGTATTCTTCGCCTTTCATTCAAATTGAGGAGGAAAGAGCTTCACAGCATCTTAGTGATGCTTTCATCTTGCTGCCAAGCAGCTAAAAACAAAGAAATCTGACAAAAAGTGTTTGAGGACCTACTAAAACCGTCCATGACCTTTCAAAAAAAAAAACGAACTTTTTCCTTATTTTAGGGCCTTTTTTACCTTTCTTTCTCTCCTTCTCTCCATATTTTTCCCTTTGCTTCCATCACTCCATTTTTGTTTTTGTTTTTTGTCTTGTGTTTTTGTGATTGCTCATGTCACGTAACTGCATGCAGGTTGTTTTGCAATATCATACTTTCAAATACAGGTGCAATCATATGTTTCCTCTCTTCGGTCTATATTTTTACACTCCTTTTCCCTATCGATTCAATTTTTCTTTCCTTCTCTCGATCATACTTTGCTGCTTTCATCTATCTTTCCATGTTTATGTAGCAATCAATAGAGCATGTCTTGTGACCAGGTCGTTTTGCAACCTCAAGCCCAGTGTTGGGTTACCTGCATCAGGAGTCAGTGGGACTGATGCCACAAGTCATTTGGTATAAAATATCCCACTCCAGGAAGGTGTAGAGGTTGTTGCAATGTCAAGAAAAGTTGACTCTTTGCCAAGATTTGTTTTTGTTTTGAGTTGTTTTTTTTTATGGAGGGAGGGGTCTTTAACGCAATCTGGTGAAAACACCTCTCCAATCAACTTTCATGCCTACAAGAAATTCATGAATTCTAAACTTCAAGCTGCAACAAAACACTTAAGCATAAGCCATTTGCTCTCCCCCCCCCCAACCTATACCTCAAAACCCCTTCACCCCCAACTTAATACCTATGTTTTGTTTCCCTTGCAGAACTTCTTCTTGTGAGAGTGTCGATATGCTTACTATTGGCTTGGTGAATCATACATGTAGGGCACACTTGGCGTAACTAGTGAAATACAAGTAAATCTTATATGTATGTTACAATATTTTTTAATAATTTAGTAAAAAGTGATTTCAAGTGGCCTACACATAAAGCATCTTATCTCAGTGGCAGTCAAATATATTGCTGTACATACCTGCGACTAGAAAAACATGTGAAAAGAGTGGTTTTTGCCGGTTCATGGCGAGTCACATGCATGACGTGTTTAGGGTGCCAAAAAAGAAAAAAAAAACAGGAAAATGGGTATGATTTTAAAGTTGTTAACAAGTGTTTAGGGGGTCTTTTTCCCATCTTTAGTCTGAACTTTGTGTACCCTCGATTTGTTTAGGGTATGTTCAGGGAGGTTAAAACTGTTTGGGGGTAAATTTTTCAAGAAGAGGCTCGGAAAAATTTGAAAAGGGGGTTATTTTGACCACTGGATTGAACTCGTTAATAGGGTGGCTCTGGAAAACCCATGGTCATGCGTGTGTACAGGAATTATACCGGCTCCTCCCACCCCCTCCCCCAAATCAATCTAATCTAAACACTTCTCTGTTCTTTGATGAGCTGAAAAGTTTGATCAGTAAGTGAATATTCAACTTTAACTGCCCAATCAATGTAACACTTTTCAATTAATTCTACCATTTGCAGATGTTAAATTTTTACATGGTTTCGAAGACGAAGTGAAGTTTTCTCCCGAAATGAACTTTTTAACTGAGGAGAAAAGTAACTGGAGCACCCCTACACAGGGTCGATCGAATGTGTCTGGGCCTCACTGACTTGTCTTGTATGACAATCTGGAGTCACTCTGTCTGCCTCCATTTTATCTCCACCAGCAAACCACAGTAAATTATCCCAAATCATGGAGCTCCCCTTTCACTCCAAATCCAATCTTGGCTTAAAGGATATTGAATATTGATCATATTGGATACCAATGGCATAACTGGTATCTGGTTGGGGTCTTGAATTCCATCACTGGTAATTCGAGGAAAAATTTTTAATTATGTGGTCCAGAATCACCACCACTTTCACTACATAGTTTCACTTTGTGGTTAACAGTTATGAGACACCATAAGCCATACGAATTTTTCACCTAAATCTGAACTCTATGTGAATGGGTGCACACTGATTTCATAGAAATTCACTGAAAACCTGTTCAATACAGTTACAAATCAGAAGCTGTGTTTATACAATATATCATCTGAGAGGAAATATTTTAAGATTTTTAAGACAACAGAATTTAAACTGATAACTCTACAAATATAGAATGAACTAGAAAATGTTCTTAAAAAAGAAATTCCCCATTTTCCCCCTCTTCCGTTGATTAATCCGCCTTCTTTGTCCCACTTTGAATGTTTATCTTTTATAAATGTTGTTTGAAAGAGTACAGATGTATGAAAGTGAAGTTATCTTCCTTTTTCTTTCTTCCTGAACCAGTGAACTTGTGACCTGGTTCAAGTGGGAGGTGAGATGAAGTGAAGATTTGTAGAGGTAATACTTTACCACCAGTTCGGAACCAGAGGGGAACCAGTGGGATTGCAAGAGAAGAGGTGACTCACTCCTTCCATTTGGTTTGAAAAAGTTAGTCATGTTTTCATTGGCCAAACTCTTGAGAGTAGCAGGCCCATTCTAATCTGAAAAAAAATGATTAGTTTATGACAGTTGGAGGATACTTGTAGAGGCAGGAACTAAGGGGAAGTTAATTGTTCCAGAGCTACATGTAACTATCCTTTGGTGGGTACATACCGGGGGGGGGGTAATTACCCAGGGGATAGTTGTCCAGAAAACAATGGAAAAGCTAGCTAAAGCTACCTCAAACTAAAATGGCTGTCTTTTTTTCATCCTTAATCTAGGGAAGTTACCAATTCTGTATGAAGATGCACCCACAGTATATATGATATACTCTGAAGCTTAACACAATTTCTCACACAAGAATAGATTCTTTCATATGAGCTAATGGAGAGGGGGAATTCAAATTCAAATAACTCAAACATTTTCCCCAAGATATGAGTATAGTATTGATCAGACTAATTATATCTCAAGTTTCAGCTTCTTTAGGCTAATGGGAATGCATCTTCAGAAATGGAAGAGGCTAGTAGGTCCATCTATTGGCAGGAAGTATCACAATATCGAAGATTTATTGCAACACACTTCTGAGGATGAGTAATAAAGCAACAAGTTTGGTGGACCATCCAGTCATAATATGGGATATTCTGCTGTTTTTGTTATTAAAGGCTACTGCATACAAAGAGATATGTAATGGAATAAAATGTCAGAGAAAACTTTACAGGTTTGGTGTAGACAGAGCAAGGTGGAAGGAGAAACAATCATGACAGCATTGATACTGTAAGTGAGATAGAAAGGGGAGAACAAAAGAGACTAATTTCCAGAAAGCAGAAGACACAAGATAGAGTGAGGGAGACAGACAGACAGACAGACAGAGAGAGAGAGAGAGAGAGAGAGACAGAGAGAGAGAGACAGAGAGAGAGAGACAGAGAGAGAGAGAAAGAAATCAGAGAGATAAATCAGGGAGACAAAGCAGGAAGACAGAGAGATTGAGAAAGAGAAAGAGAGAGAGAGATAGAGAGGGTAAAAAAACCCACAAAAAACAAAATGCAAGCAGCATAAGTGCTGAGGTTTTATATTTCTTGTCTACTAAAAGGGAGTCAACATATGGATTATTAATGGAAACTGGAAATAAACAGAGTGCAGACAAGCAAAGAAATATAGATATATAATCAATATATATATAGAAATAAAAAGAAAGTATGACCAAAATACTCAGAAACAACAGTAGCATATATGACTGCCTTGTAGTGGTTAGTATCTTTATCTGTGTATTTAGCCTACCAGTTCTGCTAACTCTGAACACATAACAAATTAGATGGGATAATCTCATATCATTACTTTCCTTCTTAATCATGCTTCTCATCATTTGTCAAATATTAATGGCCCAGTCACACACCAACCAAACCAACACAAGAGAGACAACACCCCCCCCCCCCCCAAAAAAAAGCATCAAACCTGAATGGCCAAAATGAGGTCAGTTAGGAGGCAGTTTAACAGTGTGACTTACCGTGTTCAGACACAAAAAAATGTCATAATGCTATACCAAAACTGTATAGCTATACCGAAACGGTATAGCTATACAATGGATTTGTGTGTCTGAAAACTGAATAACGAAACGACGTATAAAGAAACATCATATAATAAAACAAGGGTCTGAGCATCATTTCGAACTAGAACTCAATAAAGAATCATGGCCCGTGTGTCTCTGAACGTATGGCGATCATAGAATGGTATAACTGGGTGGAGCTCAACATGAGCGAAAGAGACCTTGCCATAGCAACATGCACAGTAGAAAAATGTGCATCTACACAATGTTTCTCCTGAGAGATCAGGATGTGTGTCTGAACAGACAGTAGGCTATACAACGAAAATTTCATACGACGTTTCTTAATCAAGTTTCGGTATAGACGTTTTGTGTCTGAAAGGGGGGTAAGGTACAACAGTTACACTTAGAAGATTACACTAGCATCAAATGTTTGCATTAAATAAGCAGAATTAGTTCAATAAAAAGATATATTCAGCATTCTCATTTTGTAAGCTTTCTATTATGGCTATTGCATATTATTGTACACAATATTCTATTTATGAAATACTTAAGTAATAACATATTACTTTGTATTTGTTATTACAATACAGAAATAAAAGCAATCAAACAAACATAATTATACACTTATAAATGTCATCAATGAAATAATACTTTGAGAAGAAAAGTGTTCACAGAGAACAAACTTTCTTACATCATGGCTGCAGAAAATATGATTTTGAATGTCTGTGACATATTTCTGTCATAATCAAGGTACATGTAGGCCTATCTACCAGTACCAAATGCTCCTTAAATTTCATTAAGGGTACTCAATATCATGCACTCCTAATGACTTCATACAGAATCAATATGCAGGCTCACTGCACCCTGACAATCAGGTTCTTAGGATATATATCTGAAATATGTCTTTTCTTATCTTTTCATAATTATGACAAAGTATTCAAAGGGGGCAAATGTATTGTAGAAAATAGAGTGATTTCCAGTTTGCTGTTCAGTACTTGTTCCATGGTCTGGAAAAGATTTTAATTATCGGTCAGAGTAAAGCCCTCTATACCCAAATAGCATTCTCAGCTCTTATGAAGGTTATATTATAACATAATTTCAGGCTGATAGGCCTATAAGAGAAGGAGAGAGACAGGGGAAGGTGTGTCACAGGAGGCATAGCCAGAAGTTCAGAAATTTATAGGGGGAGGGGCAAAATTAACAAAATATTCTGAGGTGAGAGAAAAAAAAAATGGTTATTGTCTTTGTCAGCTGCACAAATCTGGATAGATGATAGGAAAATTGAAAAGGGGCACATTCTCTTGAGCTCCATACATAAGGATCCCACTTGACTTCCAGAAGAGGATGGGGTGGAGGCAGGTTTTGCCCCTAACCTATATCTACTAGAGTATGGGCGACAATCTACCAGTAGATTTTGGCCTGCAGCCAGTGAAAAGGTGGTGGGTTTTAATCAAGGACAGTTATTATCTAATTGTGCAAGTTATATTCTCCACCGGACAATGGGATGGGAAGAGGGTTAATAATAGGAAGCCAAGATAGACAGAAGAAAAGGTGGATCTTTCTTGCTTGCTTTGATTTATTCCCTCTTTTTTTCTCCTTTTGTTGTATTAGTCAGGTTTGTCACAAGGTGTGTTTTAGCCAGTGTAGTCTAGATTGGAGGCCTCAAGCATGTCAAGTTAGGAGATGAAATGGAAAGGGTATTTCTCATTCCAGTGTATCTCACTTCACTTATAAAGTGCAGAAAAAACCCTTTACCTCACTAATGAACTGTTGGTCCTAATGCACTTGAATTTCTCATTAAGTAATGTATAAAAACCATTTCACGTTGATTAAGAATACAACCTGTATTTTCTACCAATCTTATTCTTGTCACAAGCACAAACACAATTTCCTGTGATACTTTCAAATATCACATGGGCATTCTTGAATGTTGTTCCTTTCTCTTTTAACCTTACATCTGGAAGTAAAATACGGGTCAAATCTTTTAAATTCGCTGCTTTATCAGAAAGGGGCAATCATTGTACATAGCATTCAGCAAAAAGTTGTAGGGAATTCAGGAGTAAATTTATTTAGCATTCCCTCCCTGTTGCCTATCTGACAGGCATAGAAGGTTCACATTTTATTTTGGGCCCAGAAAGCAGACTATTTTGGGCTCTAGTTTTGATTCAATAAAGGATTATCATTCAAGAAAAATCATGACAGGGAACACAAAGGGAGAGTGAATAGAGAAGCAGAAACACATACAAAAAGAGCGGACATCAAAAGAAATGGAGACAAAACATCCCAAACAAAAGTACTTGGATGGTGGTTGTAAGGAACCCTCTTAACAATAGGGAGGTACAATGGAGGAGGTACCTTGGGAAACCTCCTTACTGCAAGGATGTACAATAGGTAAGTATCATCAGTTAAACATCCCATTGTGAGGGCTATTGTTTGTTCCCAGTAAAGTGGGAAATAGGTCTTGAGGGGCCTTACAAGAAGGTTTCATTGAAAAAGAATAAAGAAAAAGAAAGAATGAAATAGAAGCATGGAGAAAAAGAAAAATCTTTTATCTCTCACTTCCTTCTTCAGATATCTTGATGATATCCCACACAGAGAATGGAGATTGTACCCATCATTTTTGCTTATTAATCATATAGGCCTAAGAAATAAATCAAGCACATGAATAGACCCCAGCCTGATCAGTTAAGGGTGGTGTTTTGTTCGTACCTGACAGTGATCATTTTGAGGATTCTAATCTAAGCAGGCAACTGAGGCGAGCGAATCTTATCAAATTTTAACTCCTTCAGTGATGCCTTTCACAACGGAATGTAAAAAGTTCATTCCAATTGATCAACTATTTTTTTCTACATGCCTTCAAACTTTCAAAATTCGTCAAACATCCATCCCTGACTAATTAATCAGACTCGCCTACATGCATGGGAAATCCTTGAGAAGTAATAACATGTCTGTCCACAATAGCATAATACACAATTCATCTAATACAAGCATCTATCAGCATTCAAAATTATACTTTACATTTGATTGCATGTCCATTAAATCCAGGAAAATAATGCTGGAAACTTACAAGGATTTGACTGTATAAGTTTTGAAAGGGCATATTTTTTATCCTGCCAATGTGAACAAGAACTGAATAATACAAGCTAGTTTTACAGCAAGCTTATTCACAAATGTTGACAATGGAATTATTACAACACCTTTCGCCTCAATATTCAGTTCATGTACAATATTTCTAATAAATATGTCATACAAAAATTAATAAGGCATTCACCTTCAAAAATTCAAGATAAAGTTCGATGACTGAATCTATTTTGTGGAAAAAATGATTCAATACCTGAAGAGATGACAATTTTCAAACCTAGTGTAAGATAGTAAGTATTAATCAGGAACATGATCTACAAAAAATGAAAGACCCACTTTGATAGTAATGGAAAAGAGATAAAAAATAGAAAAAGGGACAGGGGGATATATAGATAGAGAGAGAGAGAGTGAGAGAGAGAGAGAGAGAGAGAGAGAAAGAAAGAGAGAGAGAGAGAGAGAGGGGGGGGGGGGGGGGTCCTTACAGATACAATTTCAGTAGATAATTTCATGAGAAGTCAAGAAGTCAAGGGTATGATCACCCTTATTATGATGTGGTAAGGACCATCAAAGACTCATGACCATCTATTCAAGAGTTGAAAGGTATTGATTTGTTGCAAGGGTTTCCAGTGATAAATGATCATCCACTGAACAATTAGTGCTTGGGATGTGGACGTGCAGGATCTCTAATACCTCATGGAGTATGAGGACAGATGTTAATACAACAATTACACTGGTTTTGAATGAAATATACAGCTAAAAGAGAATAAGAGCAAATTGACGATGGAAAGCAACACAGGTGAGTGATCACAGATGAGTCACAAACTGCTCCTGATTTATTGATCAGCTTCAACTTGGGAAACCCTGATTAAGCTGGATTATAACATGACGTCAGTGTCATATTGAAATATCAACGCCGTGAAAAGGGGGACATGACACTCACCATAACTAAAACATCTTGAAAGAAATCAAGTTTATCTGCACATGCACTGCAATTTAAAAGAGGTATCTAATGAGACTTTTAAAAACATTTGAAGAAATCAAAAGCCTTCATGTTACTACTTTAATACTTTCACCACAATAACATTTTTGGCCAGTAATAACTCCAGGGAAATGTAAAAGTAAACATGCATGAATTAATCAAAAATCTGTTCTTGGTCGAATACATGTCCTACATGTACGCTAAATCCTGTTTTGAAACATTTACCATTTCAGATATCAATATCAGATGATTTAACAATAAAAGTATACATGTAATAAATAATTGGAGCATCCCAACGCCCAGTATAAATGGGGTATAAGACTATATTTATCCTGTTGACCACTAAGCCCAAGATAACTCCGGCTGGAGTCTATGGAAAATGCATGTTATATTGAAACTGAATCATGCATAATAGGTTAACCAGTTTCATGAAAATTTTCTCTTTAATAATAATAATATCAACTTTAATATAACGCGCACATATCCGAAACTTTCAATCAAGGCTACCAAAACTGTACAAGAGCTTTAAACCTTGCTCATTCAATATTCATTCAAATCGAGACTATGAGCAGACAGTGGTTTGAAGGGATTACAGTGACAACCAGAAAACTAGTTATAAAAAGGAAGTAATTCACAAGTCGGATCCTTTGATTAGGGATCATAGCCAGTATCAAAAGGATAATATCGGCCTGCATCCAAGCGTTGTAAAGCTTCATTCATTCACCTGTAGTCTATTCAGGCAAGAAATCTAGGCTTTATACAACATTGTATCAAGAGGAGTAAGTACAGTGAAATAGCAGGCAAATCATCTGTGCATGATGACATTAAGCCACTCCAGTCGGTTACTATTAGTTAAACAGTTTTCATTTGGCTTTGGAAATGGAGCCTGGTCTTTCACTGAGTCTTCATTAAAGTGATATTCACACATTTGCTTTTTATTATTATCATTTATCATTTGGTTTGGCATCACCTGTGCCTGGGAGGCGAAAAACTGAATCACTGTTACCCTCAGGCCTCTCCTCCCGATATCACTGATTGGGGGTGTGCAGGCCGTGGACCACATACACATGGGATTTCCCCCTACTCTTATATGAATATTGGATCTTTAACGTGTGAGGGTGGTGGCTTTACAAGGGACCTCCATTTTAACATCATCTCCGAGGGACGGAGTGTTTTCCACTGTAGCATAGCTTGCATCTATGAAACAAGGGAGGGGCAGGATAACACACAATGTAGGCTTCAGTCATCCACCTGGGTCGGACTTGAACCCACGATCTTTGGTTCGACAGGCTTTACCGATTGAGCCAACTTGCTCCCTCACTATGTTATGCTATACTATGTTAAAAATGATTACTTCTTATAAAGTAGTATAGGCTTTTCGTATGGCCATACCATGGCTTTTGCTAATGTGAAGGGGGGGGGGGGGTATTCATCGCTCCGAACAAATCAGGGTCAAATCATTGAAGTAAGCCAAGATCTAAGGATTTGAGGTGATTGATGAATGATAATTACTGCCAACCATCATGCAGTTTGTGTGATTCCATGTAGTGACTAGTATAGTGTGTGACAACAAATGAATTTGTGTGAGAAGAATATGGGCTTAACTCCAACAAAATGTTCCTTTAAATTTGTAATAAAGAAAACGCCAATTTAAAGACAAGTTCTGTTAACAGAAAGTTTTGTTTTCCTTTATGTACATGTATTTGGTAATTCCTGTTCATATCAAGCCTATCTTTTCTTTCTCTCTAAAGATTTTCTTATATTTTACCCCCCCCCCCAAAAAAAAGAGAGCCCTTTAGGAAAATGGGGGGGGGGGAGCTGTTACTAGATCTGTGGATATACAAATGAACTTTGATTTTTGCCCCGACACTCAGAAGCTTCTGACTCTCATATCTGTCAATACTCGTGCATCCATGTGTGGACCCCTATTCACTTTTAAGGTAGGTCTCAAGTTTACAGGGGTTGGGGGAATATTTCCATAATTTTTTAGAATAACAGTTGTACTCATTAATTCATTCACTTTTCCAGTACTTTCGGATGTGGAAATGCCCTTAGTCCCCTTGTCTTTTGTGCACTGGTTCATATGAATATACTACAGGTTCTCTGAAGATCAAAATGTTTTCCCTTCAATATATCTCCCAATTATCTTTTTAAAAATGTTTTAGTGGAGTTTGGCCCTTTTTTCCTCTTAGATATCAATTGTGAAATAATACAAAGAAGAAGAGGAAGACCCAGAAGGTTATCACCAATATAGGAACTGAATAGGCAGGGAAAAGGAAGCGAAAGGGTGCAGAAAGGTGTTTGAGAGGTGGTAAAGAAGCATGAAAAGATGGGAGAATGAGGTGGTAAAAAGAGGACAACTTTGCAGAAAGTAAGCAAGAGAGAATCAGAAAGATGACCTCTCTGAATAATTAACTAGACCTTTAGACACAAGTTGTTTCACAAAGGTATAATATTGAAATATGAAGATAATTATATGAAGAATTACAATGTATGACCATACAACAGCCATAATTAGGCCTGGCCATAGTGAGATAATGTTTTTTTTGTTTTTTTTATAGCAAATTTAGGTTTTTTTCACAAGTGCATTAATATACTTTTTAGTTAGTAATGACAGAAGCCAGGACATGTACAGAGGTAAGATGAATTTGATAAGTCTCTTGAAAAGACTAAGTATCCAACCTCTTGAGAAACCTGACTGAAATCAAAACAAAACAATCACACACACACACAAAAAAAAAAACACTGTCAAAAGAGGGCAGCACAGTACTTTCTACATTGTGGAGTTTAACTATCTTGGGTACATTTCCGTGACAGAGAAGGATGGAAAAGAATAAACACATTTTCACCAAAATGCAATGTTCTAAACACAAGATGGGGCACTTCCACTAAATGGTGCACACCCATCAAGCACATGACACCTCTGGCACCTTGTCTCTACTAGGAACCGCTAGGTTCCTCATAGTGTTTCAAATTGTGATACATGTACTTATAAAGGAGAGAAGGGGCATTTTAGGCATCAAACCAATGTTGCCAGGTTTTTTTTTTTATATAGTGCTTTAATATAATTCTACCAATGCTCTTCTGCCTTCTAAAAAATCAGAGAATCTCCATATAGCTAGATTTTTCCTCATTTATTCCATGAATATAGTAGAGAACCCATCACAATTTCATGTGAGAACTATAACTGGAGCCCTGAGCTTTGCAAATACATCTGTTTGCCTTCAATGTGCACCAATGGCAAAATTAGGTGACACACTTAAAAGAAAACAAAACCTTTAAAAAAATACCATGCATTAACTTTCAAGAGTTATAACTGATTTTGCTTTGTTTGTTCATTAAATATGGCAATAACTTATGGGACAAACTTGGCACAAGTTTGCAAGAAAAAAGAATTCTTGGTCTACACTCATTGTTTACATGAAAGTCTTCGTTTGAATTTTTTAAGTGGTGTATAATATTTCTCTAACTCTCCTGTAGGCCTAATTTTGACCAAGTGTTCATTTAGTTTTAGATCAAGAATTAAATCTCAGCAGCTACTGCGAGAGAAACATTTAAGATTTGGTACTGGAACAGGAACTGTCAAAAGTAAAAATTAGCCCAACTCTCTGTTAAGATGAAAGGCACAAAAATGAACTTGAAGACAGCTTACACCACTGGGAATATTTTAGTCTTACAGTTCAGATACCTATTATGCATTTCAAAATGATGAAAATATAAGCCTGCAGACTCCAATGAGAACACAGAAAACTAGCTGGCCTGTAGTTTCAAAACTTTGACTTGAGCACTAACTGTTAGGAGTCTAGACCTAGTTGTTTCAGACCAGGGCTGGATCCAGAATTTTTCAAAAGGGGGGGGGGGGGGTGGTCAGCTTTTTTCAGGTGTCTGTTTTACCCGAAAAATGGGTCCTCTGCATTTTCACATGTATTTTACCCTAAAATTTTGCTTTAAAATGGGGGGGGGGGGGGTGCAGCCGATTCGGCCCCCTGGATCCGCCCCTGCAGACTGTGTGAACCCCCTCACTGCCCCCCACCCTCCTTCTGTTTAAAATGTTGAGGTTTCGCTAGACTTCAAGTTTCTAAAACTAAAGGCCCGTGCGAAACGGCATACTTTACAATCTTATCTCGATAATCTCAGCCACCTGCTACACACCTGTTACTGTACTACTGGGAATGTAAGTTTTTACGAATAAACTCCTTATTGCACACGGTCAGACGCGTAATACCAATCGTGAACATTTCAAATTAATTATCAGTATTTCTTTACTCCAACGTTAGATTGATTTACTTTTACGAAAGAAGACCTTGTACTTACAGTTCTCAATATCTAGGATTCAGTAGCTTTCTTCTTTGTGGACAAACGGAGTTGAAGTAGTCGAAAGATTGAACTAAGAGTCACCGGCTAAAAACATTTTGACAAAAAAAGAATGCAGACAACATGCACGATAATATCGATATCGTAAGTGGCGCTAAACACCACTCGCCTGATATCGCCTTACCGCAGAACCGTCTGCTATAGATACAAGTTCGGCAAATGAAGACGCAACGCGTCATTTTTGCTACGATTCTCGAAATATTGGTGAAAGACCTTAACTTTAACGTTAACGTTAACATTTTTGGATACGTCCAAATGCAACCTAGCAGACAAGGGCCTCAAAATCTTCATTCATCGGGGCTTTGCAACAAAAAAATCGAAGCAAGAATGTTAATTTTTTTTTTTAAAAACATTTCATTCATACTTTCACTTTACTTGTGATCATTGGCGTAAATCCGGAGGGGGGGGGGGGGGGATGGGGGATATATCCCCCCACACACTTTTTAAGGAAGAAATGATATTTTAATTAATCAGTTAGTAAAATTTTTGATAATCTGTCATAAACGACCATCATATTTTATAATTTCTATTTGAAAATGCGATTAAAAACCCCAAAAGTGGTTATTTTAGCTCGCTTGCTTCGCTCGCTCGCAAAATAAAATTAAAATGTGTGTAAGGGGGTCTGGTGCAGGTGAGTGAGGGTGTGTGTTTATACTTAAGTGCGAGTTTGACAGAAAAAAAATCGGCAAAAAGTCGATCATCCCCCCCCCCCACTCCTCAAAGAGGATTTACGCCGGTGCTTGTACTGATTCTAATAAAACACAAACAACCAAAATAATAAACCCTCAATGACAAACTCGTTTGGATCTCCATCTTAAAATGCTGGGTCCTCATATTATCGGATAAGATATCGAATTAAGAGATTACAATATTACAGCAAATTTTATGACTCAGCTGTGACATTTATCTAAACACGTAAAGATGAGCGCCAACTTTGGTAAGTAAATTAACCCAGCATACAAAGTACTATTAAGCTGTCATGAATTTGAAAATGTTCATTTCATAACGAATAAACGAAGAAAAAAATTAATAATTTAGTTACTTATCATATTACTGTTGGTCGGGGCAATGGCGATGTTGACAGAGAATAGGATTATGATGATTGTGGTGTCGTTGCTGGCGGTGCTGAGTGCTGACAGATGAAATGCTTGTATATACTCTGCCTTTCACAACAAAAGACTATAGAAAATATCTACTGCAAATGATATTACAGATAAGAATGATCAAAAGACTTAGCTTCCAAGTCGCAGATATTCTATTAAACAATCTTTACCTGTTACCGTTTACTGTTTGAACTTAGTACACGGCTTGGCAGTAGCAAGTATCTGTTCACAATCTTCACATGGATCAAGTGATCCCTGTCATATCTCACTAGTTTCTGGTTATAATCACTATAGGCATGATACGCTTTCATTCTGAAATAACATGACGACGATGGCAAATAATGATAGCAATGACGACGAGGGCGAGGACAGGGCCATACGCAGAAATTTTTTCCAGGGGGGGGGGCAAGACACGTAAAAATTTTCAAAAAAGCTCAAAAGCGAGGGAGCAAAGCGACCGAGCTTGTCACCAGGGCGCTTTTTCATTTTTAAAAGTGGAACTGAAGGATTTGGTGCATGCTTTTCGTGGATTTCGTGAAAATTTTCAGTAAAAGAATGTAAGTTTTCAAAATTTCTGGGGGGAAACTGCCCCCCGCCCCCGCTGCGTACGGCCATGGGCGAGGATAAGGATGATGATAATGACTATGATGATGATGATGATGACGATGCTTTTATGTTGTTGACAGCGATGGTGACAGCGATGATTGTGATATCGTTATTAAAAACAGGTGCAGTAACAATTTTAAAACGCTGGGTTTTTTTTTTTCTTTTCTTAGTTTTCAGTTTTTGTTTTTTGTTTTTTTTACGGCGCTTGTCATTCACTTCTCAATACTTACGGTTCGTCAACAGTGACTCTTATCTTAATGTCAGACTGAATTCTATTTCACTACTGCCATCTACGGTAGGAATTCAGCATGCATCTGCTCATAATTATTTCCTCACTTTCCAAGGTTTGTGACGCATTATGAAGGAATACAGAAGGAGGAAGGGGGGGGGCTTCATCCGAGTCTACTTCATCAACGTAAAAGATAAGGTCGAAAGAAAAAAAATGAAAGAAGAGAGGGAGCTTTCGCAGTTTATCTTGCTCATGTTTTGTTGGAGAGGAAGCGAAAAGTGAATGGAAGAAGGAGAGGCATAGATCTATTAGAAAATCCATGAATTAAATCAGGGAATCACTACCGCGATGGATGATATCATTGTTTCTTCGAATGAGCATCTCAGCGAAGACTGATTCTTTATGCTATCGAAACTTTAGAGAATAATGAATAAAAAACAGATAAAACAAACAAAAGCAAGCAAGCAAACAAACTCCTCCCCCCCCCCACACACACACAAACAAATCAATTATCTATGGCTGATCAAATTTGTAAATAAGATTTCAGGACGACTCCCCCCCCCCCTCCCCACACACAGAGACTATTATTCTCAGGCAATTATTCCCCCGCCCCCTTCCCTTCCCAAACAACTACCCCCTCAAAAATCACCTCTACTATCGTGAAACTATCTTGAGCAGATACGAGTTAAGGAAGTTGTCCAGATGCACTTTGGGGAGGGGGTTGTAGTTGGGGCTAGTTCTCAGGGAGTCCAACATATCTGCCAGAAATCGTGGCGAACAGAAACAATCTTTACCAGAATTGCCAGTAAGCTTTAACAACAAATGGATCAGAAATTCATAAAAATGGTGTGAGATTACTTTCTTCGAGAATAGAACGTAGATCAAATCGACGCTCTAAGAATAGCCAATTCTAAGGACAATAACCTCGGAAAATATACGTCTCTGAAGTCAAAATAATCTGGCTGAACAAGGAATAGTTTCTTATTTTTGCAATGCCGTAGTATCGCATTGCGTATGTACGCATTATGAGGACTACCTCCCGGAGCTTATAAGACACAGAGGGGGGTTTTGTGTAGGTGTGCGCGGATTATCCCTAACATTAACCTCTTATGTACTTTTGGAGAAACTAAAGCCACATCAAGTAACATTAAAGCGATTGGATCCTTCTCTGCATACTCCCGTTTAAGAAGTGATCTCAGTCCGCAATCGCGAAAAGATGGCAAAGTGAATACAACGAGCAAGTTTTAATCTGAGTTGGTTATTGCCCTTTCCTCTTATATTAGAGGGGTTAAATGCCATCAATTTAATCATTTCATACAAGTTTTTCTTTTTCATTTAGATGATTCATTTGTTACCAACAGTTTCATTTTTGAAAGGAACGGTCACTTAAGATGCATAATTTCTTTGAGAATTCGATGTGGGTTCAGGTGGTGTTTCCTTTCATTCTTTCTAAATTTTTGAAACTATATATTAAAATAAATAAAGATAATAAACCCCTGTTTGGCCCCTGCATAATTATTGTCATCAAGTTCATAATTCATGAAAAGCACGTGCTTTTGAAGTGTGTCAAGATTTTCAAATATTTTTTAAAACACAAATGAACACGTTGGTTAACAATATGCCTATATAGTACGTTAATTCATTTGACGTACTATAATATAAAGGAGTAATGCTCAACTCCTCAAGGGCATATTAAAGTGCCGTGGCGGGGATCGAACCCCTGATTCTCGCGTCTGATCCAGTCAAGCGCCTTAAACCACTGGAGCACGGCACCTCCTCAAGATGACCGGAGAAAGGTCTACATCGATAATAGTATCCATATTTTAATGTTTAGCCGAGGAAGCATTTTTTTTCTTCTTCTTCACTTGCTCATGATAGTTACATTTATTGCTATATACAAACGAATAAAACGAACAAATCAGGTAGGCGTATGATAATGACCGGGTCACTTTCATTTCCACTGCCGAATACTAGTACTGTACCGTTCTTAAATTTTCTTTTGTACGTGATGCAGAGTACCCCTTCATCTCTTTATGATTCTCTTTACCCCCCCCCCCCTCCCTCTCCCTCTCCCCATATATCTGCATATATTTCATGCTATTCTCCTATTTCCACTTAATGAATTTGAATCGAACATGGTTGTGTTTATAGATTCCGGACGTCTTCATCAAGCTCTTAACAGAGCCTTCGACGATCCATGCATGTTTGTGAATGATTATATCATGTAACTGATGATTTATGTGATGATGATGTAAATAAGTTTCAGGGGCTTGCACCTTACAAGCTTTGCTTTTTTAGCTTGCCCCTCCGTTTTACTATTTTTTTTCAGCTAGGTCAACTTCATTTTGTTCAGTATCTCAATAATTCTGTTTTTTCTTTTATAATGTTATTTCATTATATTACTTTTGTCTTAATAATAATGATAATAATAAATGCGACTTGTATGGCGCCAGATCCACTCTGCGGGGTGCTCAAGCCGCTTTTTAAGAAATTAGGAAGTGAACAGAAATGTTTTAAGATGCTTCTTGAAAGTTTCTGAGGTTAAACACTTCTTGATGTCTTCAGGAAGGCCATTCCATAACCTAACGAGATTACTGAATTTATATATATTTTTTTGTATACACTGTGAAACGGAAAATAAATCAAATCAAATCAAATCAAATATATGTATACATGTATACATATGAATCAACAAATCAATCGATTCTATTCAAAAGATTGCATAACGTGCTTAACCTCAAATAACAAAACAGTATCCATTTTGGTGTGATATCTACCCATCTCCTAATCCCTAATCCCATCCATTCCTAATTATTTCTATATGCGCCTTGAGCACTCCACAGAGTGAATTTGGCGCTATATCAGTTACATTTTATTATGATTATTATCATCATTATCATGTCCCATTCAGGATACACGTGCAAATTTCCTTGCTCTATATATCAGCAAGCAGTTATATCTTTTTGCCGGGTGGATTTATGCAGATAATCAAACGAAAGTCGCATATGACGACTCGTTATCTTTTCAGAAGATTGTCTGAGCTACCAAAAAACAACTCATGCATGTAAGATGGATGATTTCCATTCTTAAAATTTTACCTCACAACTGGTCAATCAGAAAAGACAATTGTGCACATCTTTGTCGTGTACCGAATACCGCATTGCTATGGTAACACCCATTTCACACTGCTCACTAAGAGATTCACATCATCAGATCATGCTCGGACACAAGCAGTAAGCATTACAGTCAAGAAAGTGATGATGGCAACAGTGGAAACGGACCCCTTGATGAAAGGACAGTATTATTCTCCGAGGGGGTAAAACTGCGCTATTCTCGCTGCGTAACCCCAGTCGACCGCGGGACCAAAGAGGTATTGAGGAGAAGAATGGGGGAGGCGTAAAGGGAGACTTCGTGTGATCGAGACCCCGGTGACATCCAAAGTTCATCTTCTGTCACTCCGAGGTGACGTTCACATATTTCACAGATGTTGTCTCGAGAGATAGACAGAAGAGCAGTTCACATAGCTTCTCGTGAAAGCCAGATTTCAATGTCTATGGTCATTTACAGTCGAAAGTTCGAAACACTAACTTTGTTGGTTAACATTGACAAGATAAATTATATTCGCTAAAAAAAAAAAACACTTTCAAAATATTCTTTAAAGAAGTGTCGTGGTGGTCTAGTGGATAAGTCATTGAACTATGAACCATAAGGGTACACAGTTCACAGAAAGAGGAGAAGGAAGTGGAGGAGGAGGAGAATCAGAAGCAGAAGAAGAATTTAATTTTACCAAGACAAGACAAGCTATGTGTTGACGTACAATACATCAGCTGATAAGAATTGACTAATACGATAGAATGGTCACAAATCACAACTGGCGCAATATACAATTTAACATGTTTAAGGTCCACTTCAAAGAAGGCTGCGAGAGATTTATCTATTCTGATGATTAAGGGGTGAATAAAAATTTGGGGAAATGGATTTAGTTCGTAATAATATCTGATTTACTCCGCGTATACGCACAATGACTCGGACTCTATTGTACTAAATTCTGGTTTAGCGTACGTGTTTAGAGTCATTTTATCAACACGATTACATGACCACACGAATAGCAGGTTTTTATACAGGTGAGAGGGGCAGGTCAATGAACGCCACGATAAAATAGCAGAATCATAGGTGCAGTAATCACAGGCTACCACAAAGGGATTAGTGTAAAGGCAACAATGGCCGAGGTTGTTAGATTATAGGATTATCAAAGGCTCACTGGCTAATACAGCCACTAAAATCAACAAGGGGTGACAGCACATGTATTAAAAATGGTTTATGTTTACAGTTATACGCATGTAAATAGTTGGGGAAAATGAGCCATTCAATGTGGTTAATACTTTGTTACTTGAAAAAATATGGTTAAGTGATCAGTTATGAGAACAAATGTAGGGTCTGTAGCCTTTTAGCCGAATTTGGAAACAATATTTCAAAGAAAGAGAGAGAGAGAGAGAGAGAGAGAGAGAGAGAGAGAGAGAGAGAGAGTCATCTTATGTATCGGGAGTAAGGTAACCTTCCATTTTTTCATATATCTTACTTCATGCACTTCACTGGAAAATACATAACTATAACGCAAAAGGCTGTCGTCAGTCGGTATATTACCCAAAGTTTTGAAATGACGTTTGCTGGCTCGCTTCCCTCATAAGCATTATTTTGCAAACTACAGTATTAAAAGAGATAACTTTATGAGCAAGCCTCAAAAGCCCCATCGAAGGAGATATTGCAGATATATGTGATATTATTTTCTAATCCCTTAGCAGGTTCATTCTAGCATTATTGTTTCCATTATGCAGTTGGCCTACTATGAAACAGATCATTAGGAATTAAAGAGTTTGAAATGAGGTATATCAAACTGGATGAATACATGTATTCAGCTATGAAAATACATCAATAACTCTTCGATTTATCTACATGTATATACAACACATACATTGTGCTCATTAACAATGACCCATGTTTATCTCACAAATTAAAGCATCCTCGTGAAAAAAATCAAATTATGTGAGAAATCAACACTGGTGAAATTCTGACACAATTCAGTGCTATGAACACACTTTTCTGTAACAAATGTGTTTTTTGTGCCACAATTATAATGAATGACTCATTCAGAACGAATACCATAGCAGCAATATTTAAAAGCTACACAGAACTACAAAGGCAGAGAAAGAAGGAAAAAATCTAGAGTTCGAGAGGAAAGTTTGTCAACATCAACCACAAGAATAGCACGTAGGTACTCCCTGGGAGAGCGATCTCCTGGAAATAGATCAACGAGCCGAATGGTACCATCATCTCACTTCACACCGAACCCATTTTATCCATTTCATATGACTCATGCCAAGACAAAACGTTGTGATATTGCCGAACCCTAATGCACATGATAGACCAAATATTCTGATATTCAGTATTCCTTATAATATGGTGCGAAGTTTTGTATAAGAAGTGAAAAACAAAAACAAAAACAAAAACAGAAAACAAAAAACATTGACAGATGCACTCCCGAAAAACAAACAAAAATACAAAAACAACACACAATCGATTAGCTAGATCACCATGGTTACAGGGTCGGTAATTCCGAAATCTCTTATCAAAGCTTCCACAAGTGAATTATATTTTGGCAGTTGATATATAAAACAGAACTATCATGATATGACAGATGCTTTAATCTACAGACTACATATTTGTCATCCTCCGCTTACTGTCTGCCAAATAACAAAATGAATGAGAAGAAAGAGTTTCAAATGTCATAACAGTCCAACAAAAAGGGGAAACAATGGAGAAACTGAAAGAGTGTTAAACTGTTTCAATAAGGCAATAATACACACAGAAACAAAAACACAAATAAGCGGACAATTACGATGCTACAAGCATTAAGTATGAAAAGCAGCATTTTTTACTCAGAAATTCCAAGACTATCTCATTTTACTAAAGAGTTAAGATAAGCAGTATAAAATATTGTTCTAGTACTTTAAAATAATTTCAGTTTTCGACAATACTTCTTAAACTTTCACTTACCATTGCTATAGATGATGATAAGGCCATCTGGTACATCTTTGTTAATTCCACTCGTATATATCCCATAAGGATCCACAGATAGAGGGGGATGTCATCCCGAATCGAGAGTAAGAACTATAAACTAAAGTTGCCATAGCAACATGCATCACTTGCCGTTCTCCAAACAACTTTTAGCTCTCCATCATTTTGTACAATGGTTTCGAAATAATCAAGACTGATGTCAGAGAACGTTTACCACATTTATCTAGATGATCCAGCATCAGTTGGTGAGCTTTGGTTGTCTGTTGACTTTCTCATCTTCACAAATCTCCCCTCTTAATTCTGGACAACAAATTACAACACCATAGCTTCCGACATTTGTGCTTAATAGTACACACAAGCTGTTGATGCAATTTGGTAGACCTTAAAGAAGACAAGAGAAGAAATAGGCACGAGCACTTCGAATCGTCTCATGAATAGATGCGTTTCACCATTTCCACCTGTTGCCATGACACCGCGGTGATGAGAAAGAGGATGAGGATGAGGAGGATGATGACGATGCGCTGATAATATCGACTGAGGGTGCTAGATGCATACTGGAAGAGAGGAAATGCCTATGAAGCCATCCTCAAACGATTAATGAATCAGATTCTTACTTTGATTCATTCAAATAAAAAATAACGATAAAGAGCCCGCAAAGCGATAACATGAGATGAAGGTAATCGAATTTAGTAACAATCCTGCAATCATGCCAGCTATCTGAACTTGACGAAAACAATAACAAATATCCTTAGACAATTATCCTTCCTGCTATCATTTTCGTGAATATTCCATTCATAAAGATCCCAGAGATGTAGATGTTCTCTCGTCTCCACGTGCACTAGATTATGACGATGATTTCACAACTGGGTCTCGCCCAGCTGTGAAGAGTCGAAAGTATCAGTGAATGACTTGTAAAAGCTCGTGTGATTGCAGCCCAACGAGGTCAGTCTCGCTCTCTGATTGGCTGAGAGTGAAAAAACACCGGTCCGGAATCGACATACTTCGCATTCCTCAAACTCGCTGCTGTACAATGCTAAAAATAACACCCCCATTGTCATATCGCACGCTTTTTATAAATCACCAGGTCGCAGCGAAATAAACAGCGCACAGGCAAAGTCTTGTTTTATTCATCCTTGCCTGCAAAATACTCTCCCGCTCCAAGAAAAAATCGGACAGGTTTTTCATTCTTTACCGAGAAATCATAATGATGCCATTTGTCGATTTGTCAAATCTTGGATCAGGGGAGAATCATCACATTCTTAGCTGTTCTGAAACCCTTCACTTTAAAAGTTTCGATGAAAAACAAGTCGCGAGTCCGAGGTCAGTCGATTTGGGAAGACCAATAGAGAGGGCATTGTTCGCTTGTCGTGACCAATTATGCAACAGTTTGACAAACATCAAAACATTAATCTAAACACCGGTCGCCATGTACCAAGAACAACGCACTGAAACTCTGAGGTTCCTTCGAGAGCTATCAAATTTGCCAAAAAGTGACTTTTTCTGTTGGATATCTTGATGTGGACATCATTCTTGAGACGTCGAACTGTCAATCACGTCGTGGTCAACCGCGAGGTAAATTCCGCGTGTCGAAACGCGGCGTCCCTGAGGTGGTATCGGTCATCATCGCCTGTTTCTCGTCATCTTCAGGTTCGACATAAATCTTTCATTCACTCTCTATCTCCCGGGCCCCGCCCTCTATTACATCCATCTTCCTCCTCCTTTCGACTCCCTTTTGATTGGCATATTTTAGGCAGAAAATAATTTATGGAGAAAACAAATCACGTTTGAATCACTTGCCGCTCCATAACCAAGAGAGGTTGCCGTCGCGTAGTTCACACCTGACTGCAGTGGCGTAGCCAGGATTTCATTTTAGGGGGGGGGCGGCCGGTAGTGAGCACGCGAAGCGTGCGAATCACTTTCTGAGCGCGCGCGCTCCCCAGGCGTGAGGGTGCAGGGAGGGGAGCTCCGGCGTTTCTTTTTCACTGTTCTTTGTTTACTCCCGCTCTTCTTACTTTCTCTTACCTTTTTCTTTTCTTCCTTTTTTCTTTCTTTTTCCTTTTTTTGGTGGCGTTTTTTTTTTTTTTTTTGGGGGGGGGGGCGACCGCCCCCATCGCCCCCCTGGCTACGCGCCTGCCTGACTGGGGGGGAGAGATTGGCAATGATATGATAATTGTGAGTGACGTAAAGCAAGTAACACTGATTTCTAGCCAGTTATTTCTTATACTGTTAGCTATATTACTAAAAATGCGCATTAATTTTGGTAATAAAGTTTATCATATTTTGAAAAAAAAGTTCTGAACAGTAAATTATAATCGTGTTGAATATGAATATACCTTTCTATTAATCACGGTACTGCCTTCTTCATTTATTCTTGACCTACGGTGAGAGATATAAAGAGAGAGAGAGAGAGAGGAGGGGTCGGAGAAAAATAGAGAAAGAAAGGGGCTATACAGCCGGAAAACGAGCTATCCAAAAAAAGAGAGACATCGAGAGAATAGAGATAGAAAAGAAGGAGAATGAACATGATGAAAGATTTAGAAATACGGAAAGAGAAAGAGAGGCCCTGGGAAAAAGAAAGGAGAAACTATACAGAATAGAGAAAAGAAGAGTATAGGATAAATATACGGACGCATGATCATACAGGGCTGCGTTTCACGAAACCGTCATAAGTCTAAGTTCATAGACATCTCATTGAAACGCGTGTTAATTCTACAACACGCGTTTCAATGGGATGTCCAAGAAGTTAGACTTATGATGGTTTCGTGAAACGCAGCCCAGGCTGACAAGGAGAAAGGAAGGAGGGAAGCAAGTGAAGAAGAAAATTTCAGGTGAGTTATGGGGAGATGGTATCGCGTGCGAGTTAAGTGGTTTTATGACCATTGTGTCCCTGCCTTGTACTTGACACCTGATCGTCTCATCTGGGTTGGGTTTCAACTCCTACCGAGATGCGCTCCAGGTGAGACGGATATACTAGATAACCCTGCCCACCCCTCCCCTATCTCTCTCCTCCTCCCCTCTCTCTTTCTCTATCTCTCTCTCCCTCTTTCTCTCCCAGTTTCTACCTACCCCCCCCCCCTCTCTCTCTCTCTCCAGAGCTACATTTCTCTCTCCCTCTAAATCGTATGATTTCATTGATTAGGGTTTGGTTTCAACTCCTGCAGAGATGCGCTTCAGGTGGGACAGATTTCACAATCAGGATGCCCCCTCTCTATCTCTATTTTCCCCCACTCCATCCCTACTACTAGTATCTGTCTCTTGTCTCCTCTCACACCTCCTGCCCCCCCCCCCCCCCCCTCCATCATCAGATTTGGGTTGGCCACCGTTTCAACTCCTTCAGAGATGCGCTCCAGGTGGGACAGTTTTCAGAATCGGGATGCACCCTCTCTCTCTGTTTCTCCCTCTCCATCCCTACTATCTGTCTCTTGCCTCCTCTCACATGTCTCACTCCTCCTGCCCCCCCCCCTCCCCCATCATCATATCTGTCTTGGGTTTCAACTCTTATACCGAGATGGACCCCAGGTGATAAAATTTCATAATCCTAATACCTCCCCAACCTTCACCTCGAGATACCACCACTTCGTTATCTCAACACTTATGTCTTTTTTTTTTTTTTTTTTTTTTGGGGGGGGGGGGGGGCTTCTTTACCCATCTCTCCTCATCCTGGACTTTTATTTCACTCTACTTCTCTCTGTTCTGTGCCTATATCCCCTCTTCATCTCCCTTTTCTCCTTTTCCTTCTTTCCTTGCCTGTCTGTCTCTGTCTCTGTCTCCTATTTTTTTCTACCTCCGCTTTTTCTTTTTCTTCCCCTCTTCCCCTCGCTCTCCTCCTCCTCCGTCCCCCTCTCCCTATCTCTCTTTCTGTCTGAGAGCAAAGGCATATTGAGCAGATGAGAGAGAGAGAGAGACAAAATGTGGACAACAGAAAAGTTACAGGGAAAAAAATTGATTTATCACATTTCTTTTCAGATTTGAGTATGAGATTTGAGAGCCTGATTACCGAAAATAATTTCTATATGTAAGGAAATCCGTTGAAATATGTTCAGTAATAATCATTATCTTTTTTTTTTTTCATGGTGTCCGGTCACTGAATAGACAATGGATGTTGTTCAAAAGTATTTAAGCTTCACGTGGTGCTAGGACCAACGGGAAGAACAATCCGTCTGGTGTTTATACGTTGCCATGGAAACTCAATAAGCTCTGTCATGAAGATGTCTGGTATGGTCATGAACTAAGATAATTCAGATAAGAAGAATGGAAAGCTGTCATCTTCAGTTTGCGTAATGTGTATTCCATTTGCAAGATTTGAAAATCCTTCAAATATAAAACATATATTCGTTATGTGATTCTGTTCACTGTGTTGGCATGCATTATGTATATAAGAAAGACAGTGATCTCTTTCTCAAAGTTAAATCGAACACTGCTGCTAACTTTTATCTTTGAACAAGTAAAAAGAAACAAAAGAGAATGAAAAAAAAAATGAAAGATGGAAGGAAGGAATGCTGGAGGGAAGGAAGGAAAGGAAAAAACTACAAAGAAGAAGGTGCAAATCACAAGCACCGGCGTAAATCCACTTTTACTGCTTTCACACCAAGGTACGGTCGCTGCGACCGATGAAATCATAATGTGAAAGCATTTCATCGGTCGCTGAGTACGGTCGCTGAGGTACTTCAGCGACCGATCGAAATGCAATGACCCCCATACATGCCTACGCACTATCTCTACTTCCGCTTCCGGCTAGGTCAGCTATACAGCGACCGATCGCTCTGGGCCTGACCAAATTTTGACGGAGGTGTGAAAGCACGTCCGATCGGTCGCTGGGTACGGTCGCAGCGACCGTACCTTGATGTGAAAGCAGTATTTGAGGAGTGGGGGGGGGGGGGGGAATGATCGACTTTTTTGCCGATTTGTTTTTTCTGTCGAACTCACACTTAAGTATAAACACAAGCCCTCACCCACCTGCACAGACCCCCCTTACACGAATTCTAATTTTTATCTTGCGAGCAAGCAAAAAATTACCACTTTTCTGGTTTTCAATCGCATTTTCAAATATAAATTCTAAAATATAATGAGCGAGCGAAGCGAGCTAGCCAAAAATAACCGCTTTTCTGGTTTTCAATCGCATTTTCAAATGAAAATTTGAAAATATGACGAGCGAGCCAAAAATAACCGCTTTTCTGGTTTTCAATCGTATTTTCAATTAGAAATTCTGAAATATGATGGTTGTTTACTACAGACTGATAAAAATTATATTCAAAGATTGATTCAAATATCATTTCTTCCTTAAAAAGTGGGGGGATATTTGTACACGCCATCCCTCCTCTCAAAAAAGTGTGTGTGTGTGGGGGGGGGGATATATCCCCCCATCCCCCGGGATTTACGCCAATGATCGCAGGGGGATGCGGAATAGTATTCAGAAGGATGCACACCTGCCACATTTCTATGACAACTTTGTTACCAGTAACAAGTTGCAATAACTGTTAAATGCTACCGAAATCCTTGCATCTGATTGGCTGAGAGCAAAGTTGTCACAGAAATGTTGCAGTTGTCACTCATAACAAGTTTGCTAAAACAGGGCCCTGGGCAAGTGCACAGTACCTTCGCATTGTACGCTATAAAAATAATGGCGCAAAAGACAGCTAAAAAAAGAAAAAGAAGAAATAGAAGAAGAGAAGCCGAAAGAAGATTAAGATGGGGGAGAATGAGGAGCAAAGGAAGGAGAAAGAAAAGAAAAGGAAGGAGCAGGAGGAGGAGAAGAAGAGGAGGAGGAGGAAGAAGAAGATCTGAAGAAAAAAAACACGCACAAATAACACTTTTTTACGTGGGGGTGCGAGTGCGAACTGTAAAACAGGTTTGTTCGAGATGATGGTTCTCCTTATTTTGAATAGATAATAGTCCCACCTTAGTTCAAGCGATCATATTTGGTCTCCAGAGTCTTTCACAATAGTTTTAAACTATTAATATGACGCACACCAAGTGCTGGAAGATGATTTCAATGATGGATGCGTCTACAACTGACGACAGAAGACCAGCTAGAACTTTCTTCGTCACCCAGGTAGGAAGGATTGATATTTATGATCGTCTGGTAACGAGTGAGAAACGTGATACCAAGTACATGTACGGTAGGTACTATCAGTGTCCAGGGGACCGTTTCATGAAAGTTGTCAGCACCGACAAGTTGTCAGTCACTGACAATTTCAGCAAAATCCTTGGTTTTGATTGGCTGAGAAGCACTGAGCACTGACTGTTACTATGGTAACTGTCAGTGACTGACAATTTGTCAATGCTGACAATTTTTATGAAACGATTCCCAGGACTTGGATGATGAGGTGTGTTCGCATGTACGGGCATATTTGGAGCTGACGCCTCTTGTCCAAAATCCACTTAAAAAAAAACCCCACACATTCAATTCAACCCAGGCATCAGTGTGTTTTTAGTGAATGAAGATGAACGAGAGAGCGTAAACAGTGAAAGTTTGAGCAAAATCGGACAATATGTTCAAGAGTTATGAATTTTGAAAGTTTAAAGGAATTCCCTATTATGAAAATCCTTTAGTTGGCAACTTTGCCAGCATCTGTGATGTCATTGTGGACAACTCTCCATTCATAATTTTTCCCTGAAATTGATTTATACAACCTTTTAAGTCAGGAATCAACATAATTCTTCCCAAAATACTTGTAGAATTGATGTAGCCATGACATACTCAAAGAGTAAATCAAAAGAATTTCAATTTTGCTTAAAAATGAAGAAAATGTTAAATTCTGTGTACAAAATGAATTGAGAGTTGTCCACGATGAAATCACAGATGCCTGTAAAAATTAACAACCTTTGACCATATTGTCCAAATTTGCTCAAACTTTCACTGTCTGTTCTCTCTTGTTCTTCTTCATTCACTAAAAGCACACTGGGTTGCATTTTCCTTTAAACCATTAAGTTTTAAAAAAATTGCCACCTAGTACAAAAAGAAAGGCCAACATCCATCCACTCCCTCTTCCCCACAATTGTGACGACATGGCCCCCCCCCCCCCCCAAAAAAAATGTACTTGCGCTCTATGGCCCCAAAACCATGGATATGCTAGCTGATGTAAGTGATATACACTATGAACATGACGGACAAACAAAGTGGACAAAATAAACAACCTCTCATTCTACCCTTCACAATGGTTCTGATAGTCAAAAGAACATCCCTTCACAGCTATTATGTTTAATCATGTAGTTCCAGGTGAATATGCATGTGACACCTGTTCCACATATTTTAGACAATAGCAGTGAAGGGATGTTCTTTTGACTACCAGAACCATTGTGAAGGGTAGAATGAGGGGTTGTTTATTTTGTCCGTCATTTTGTCCGTCATGTTCATAGTGATAATTTATCGAAGAGTTGCATTGAGAACTAATTAAAAAAACAAGATGCATTCTTCCTTCTGCATGTACCACTTAAAATGCCTTTAAGATTATGCATTCATTGGCAACAGTACATACCAGTATGAGAATAAATGAGGCAAAATACATGGCAAGAAACAGGTTTGATTGTTTTCTAGCAATATCTAGAAATTTAATCAGTACTTCTACATGATGTACTCAAAATAGAAGAGCACACAATAAGAATAGTTTAAATGCTTGAAAAACTTTCAAAATGTGATATTCTAATGTACATTAAATGAACTGTAAAAATAACAGAAAATATTGGATGATGCCCGGGATTCAGTTTGTACAACAAGGTACAACAAATACTTGAGACTAACAAATACTGTCACTATTCTCTCAGACCTCAATTAAACTGTAAATGTAAACTAAGCAATTGTCAGGCACATCATAATACACTGAAAGGTGGAGAAAATATATGGTCTAAATTCATATTCATTTTTCAGATACACATTAACCAATTGATAACTGGTCATGAAATGAAATTAAGGGTACGTCAATCATTCATTTGAACATTAGAACTTGTATTGCACATTTTAACCCATTCGTGACAGAGGTCTACATTTTGTGGTTTGGCCTAATATCTTTTGATGCTAAGCCCTAAAAATCATACCAAATACATGAGCAGAAAGAGCAAAAAATTCTACACAAACTGTGCCCATTTTGGTTGCGTCAGTATTCGTTGTTTGATGCTGAAAAATTTTTAAAGGAAAATAAGCATTAAAATCCTTAAATTGGCAATGTGATAGAAAGTTTAAAATCATCGTTTTCCCCTGCAAATTGGCAACTTTTTGACTTCTCATCATAATTTCTGTCAATTTATATTCATTTCAGATACATGACGTTTTATAAGAAAAAATGTAGCAATAAAATTAAAATGTTGGTTTTGCCAATTTGAAGAATAAAAGCTGATCAAATTAGGCTTTAAATAATTCCTGTCACAAAACAAGTATTAACAGTCTAGATAGGCAGAAAAGAGAAGGACAATAGGGGCTCTAATGGTAAATATGAGCCATATCTTGCAAGGGAATACATGTAGTCATAGGGAAGAAGGGAGGGGGAGCACAATATTGATTAAGCATAAACATTAATACTTGACGAAAACAGTGACATGTAAGTAAAACTAAAAGGTAGATACAGTACTAGTCATAGAGAATATGGTTTCATGAGGCAGTTTCGAAAAAAAAAAATCTTTTTGAAAAATGACGGTGAGTAGATTGGTAAATGACAGTGGGACTTATTTAACTCAAATACAAGATGGGCTAATATGGAGAAAGCAACAAAATCATTTTTGAGAAAAACAGTAACTGGGAAGGCAAATAATAATCCAAAATCCGAGTTCTAATGGTTTTATGGATGAGAGAGAGAGAGAGAGAGAGAGAGAGTCTGGGTGTCTCTGATTCTTACATCAGTAGCTGAAAAGAATATATGGTAACTTATAAATAACAAATTACCATATTTCGCAGAAAATCACCTAATGCCCATACTATTTATGTTACTCTACTTCTTTAAGTACAAGGGGAATGGCAGTCATGAATCACAATTCAAAAACCTTGGAATTTAGTTGCTCCTTCCCAAATATTCTATTTAAAGGAATGGTGTAAATGACCTATTCACACTTCTTTATAAAAATGTTTTCATTCCAAAAGAATCATATCATGTTTGAAACCAATGAAATACAATGCAAAAGCACCTGGACTATTTGTTTGCAGAAGTGAAAATCTTAAACATATCACAAGCAACTATGGCTACTGCAAACTGTAATACAAAAAGGCTGATAAAGGAAAAAAATAAATGTCCAAGGCCATGAAAACAAATCACATCAAATAAGGAGAGTCTACAATCCTAATTGTCACAATATTTCAATATCCCTTTACTTATATGACTTAATTTTCTACATTCTGACAATTGTTTTGACAAGTTATATGCATAAATCTACATCATACCTCTTGGAAGACTTCAGTACTATTTTTAACATGTCTATTCAAAAACAAAAAAAGAAATGTTTTCTCTATGTTGTTCAAGATTCCCCATAAAAGCTCTCTATAAACAATTCTTGATAAATGAAGTAGAATATTTTATAAATGTACACTTCGTTTTAAAAAAGAAAGACTTAAAAACTACCAGTATATGACCACTAGCTCAAGTCGTTATTTTCAATATCTGTAATACACACAGTTCAAAGCTGAATAAAGCTCCTGTTCAACACTGCTATGATAATATAGATTATGAGTTTATGAATAAATTAAAAAGCATCAACACAATTTTTTTTGTGCTTTCTACTGCTTTGATTCTATTTCATATGGTAATACTCACACATCTATATAGCTGTAGTTTTTTCCTTCTACTATCGATTGATGTAAAGAAAATTACAAATTGACAAATATTGTTCATCCCCAGTTGCCTTTTACCTAAAGCCTTCATTTGTATTCTAAAACTCAGGGGACAAGCATAGATGAGGATGTTAAAAAACTGTCCATATCAACAAGTTGAACTTGATAATACTATTTCCTCATCACTGTAGCAATTTCAGAAAATTATAATAGCACTACAATTCTTTAGATTTCATTTTAAAGATGATCTGATTGACTTTAACTATAATATATACCATCTTTTGGAAATATAAATAAGTAATGGGAGGCAGATAGTCATATGATAATGCAGTCCTACATAAGCAATGTGAGGCTGACAGTCAATGTTAACCCAGTCCTACATCTAATGACATCATGACTACAAAGCCGAAGACAGCGCCCCATGAAGCCAGACGACCATTACCGCTGCAAGGTAAACAGAAAAAAAAACATAGCATAGTGAGAGAGGGTGAAAGCTTAGACAGAGTAAGACAATCTGAACAATAAAGACAATCTTAGCAATAATAATTGAAGCAGAATTTAATGTTTAAAAGGGTTCTATATCAAAGTACCAGTCCTACATCTAATGACATCATGACTACAAAGCCGAAGATAGCGCCCCATGAATAGTGAGAGAGGGTGAAAAGCTTAGATAGAGTAAGACAATCTGAACAATAAAGACAATCTTAGCAATAATAATTGAAGCAGAATTTAATGTTTAAAAGGGTTCTATATCAAAGTAACATAGACATACATTACTTCCATCTACATTGGTTACATCAGCTTGAACTATAAGATGATTTTGACAATGTTCACTTCCAAAATTCCTGGTGTTCAGTCATTCTTTAAAAAAGTTATGCATACAATAATACTGTGCTACTCTTTCTCAGTAAACTAAATCTAAAGGCCACAGACAATGTAAAATCAATAACTGACTGAATTTGCATATAATTTCAAACAAACTGTATGGATAAACCTATTACTAAAATCCTCATCCTACAATTTTTTTCTTTCAAGAGATCACTAAACTCCAAACTTTTCTGAGGAAAGAAGCCTTACCTTGTATGTGCCTCTGGAATGATATCATCCACTACCACGTAGATCATAGCACCTGCAGCAAAGGCTAAGGCAAAAGGAAGGATAGGCTCAGCAATGGTAACAGCTAGTGCCCCTATTACACCGGCTACTGGCTCCACCATACCACTCAGCTGACCATACCTATTGGGATTGCCCAACAAATTCATAAAGAAAGAAAAAAAATGCAATGTATGTAAAGGTAATATTAATCCATTGGCCAGAATTCACAAAGGTGTTTAGATTAAGGCCATGGTTTATGCAGATTTCATGGTATAAGTGCACTTGATTAGGAGGAGGTACAATTAGAAAGGTCCACTAATGAACGTGTGTGTTTGGCAGAGCTTTCTTAGGATTTCAACTAATTGTTTTTTATGCCTCTAATTGGCAAACAATTATCATCATTTTCCACTCTAACACAGTTTGAAAAAATATAAAAGTGGATGAATGACAATTGCAAGATTTAATAGAAAACTTGCCAATCTGCACATACAAATATTGATTATATAATTTTCACTGTGTTGCTAATTTAGAGAGTTTACTGATTAGTTACAATTAGATCGCCCTTATTCAAGAATAGCTCAACATACTGCACTGGAAATTGACTCATATTTTTCAATGATTTTTTTTCTCTTTCTCCTGATGTATAATGTGTAAACCCTAGCATTCTGGACTGACAGATATTGCTAAAGTGTGACTAAAAGGAGACACTGTACTGCTATGGCTTAAGGGATGGGGTAGAGTTTTAGGTTAAGGTTAGGGTCAGTTACAGATGCCTACAACCAGATCATACTGAATGTAATGGTTCTCGACTGATAAAGAATTTGTCCAGGGTTTAATTCAGGAGTATGCTTACCAGTAAATTAGAAACTGACCGAGAAGTAATTTCTACTGTATCGTAGGTCACATATACATGTAATCACCAAACCTTACTACTGTAATACTGATATCTGTCACATTCTTTGCATTGGTAAACTCAACATCACCAACTTAAAAGATAAACTAGAGTTCTGGTCATACGATCATAATGTGAAAGAAACTGTTCCAAAGCAACTGGGAGAGTTGGATTAGTTGTATATATAAACACAGATGTCTAATTCGAGATTTGGAGATTATTGATAAGAAGTTCACTTAATTTTCCCAAACGGTACTTGCACTGCACAAAGAAATGAATATATGGCACCACACACAAATGTGGCATGAAACTTTTCAGTTTTTTCTTGTCATATTTTCCAATATGAGGGCATTTTTACTTTGACATTCTTCCTAAATGACATGGGAAGAAAGAGAAAGTTCACAAATTATTTTTCACCTTCCCAAGAACTCAAGCTTCTCTTTAATGTTGATTCATAGTTTAGATTATTTTAATAACTTTAGCTAATCATGATGCTTATCCTTACCAGAAACTTCTCCATACAGAAAAACCTGAACCTCGTAAAGGAAGACTGACTGCAAGGCCTTCTGGGAAATTCTGAATGCCAATGCCAATGGCTAGATTTCTAATGCATAATCAAGAATGTATAAATAGGGAAAAATAAATGGTGGCAAAACAATTTCCATTCTATAGTTGAATTCATGAAGAAAGGTACAAGTATGACAGAATTTACCTTTCTGAAAATATATCTACAAAATCTAAATATATATGAACTACATTTATCATCAGTAGGGTCAGTATCATAATTTCATCTAAAAGTATCCCTCATTGATGTGCTTTGTAACTAAATATACATGCAAAGGATCACCACATTCAACGCAGTTTCGGACACATGCAAAAAATATATAAGTACTTTTTTTCATTTTAATGTTAGAGTAATCCAAGTTTGCAACATTCGTTCTGATTTTCTTTGTTTTATGTACCGGTATCAAAAGAAAATCCTCACCTTGCATTTTCAAATGTGGCTGAAGGTGTTTTTCCTATTGCTCCAAATCCTACACCAACAGCTAAACCCTCTGAAAAAAAGAAGAAGAATATCCGAAAATGGACTTTAAAAGCTGATATGGTCAATGGTGTATCTTTTTATTAGTTTCAGTGATAACAAGGTATATTTCAAGAGGTATTTCAACAGATCCATGCACATACATCCGAATCAATAACACCATCCACAGCAGCTGCAAGTATGTGACTTTATCCACAAGTACCCTAAATAATTATCTACAATAACGACTACAGTTGCTGAGGTGAATGGTAAATAATCGATTTTAAGCCAACTATATTTTACAGGCTTAAAATGCATTTTGATGGCAAAATCAGGCTTCTTTCATTATTTTGGGGGATTATTTTTAGCTCACTCGCTCGCAAAACAACGATCACCCCCCTCTCACTTCTCGAAACAGATTTTCGGCGGAGGCCTTCCGTGTTTCCGTCCCCCCACTCATTACATGAAATCGCCGCCACTGTAAATAATCCATACCAAACATAAAATCTGATGAATGAGAGACAAGATAAACAGAATAGACAAGTCCTGTAATTTGCAAATTACAGCTCACTCAAAATGGTTTTTAAGCAGGAATGTTGTGAAAAGAATCTCATTCTTGAATACTGTGGACGAATCCTTCATATGACATCGGGCAGCGATTCAAAGCACAGGCTCAACATGTGTGAGCAATTGATGCTCATAGCTTGAAAAATGATGTTCTCCGAGATAATCAAAAACTTAAAGAAAAGTGTATACTTAGCAATTACTCACTAAGATATTCTGGAGTCATACGAAAGATACACATAAACAATACAAAAACACTTTTCCTCTGATTTTTTTTATTGAGATCAAAAGTTTAATTCTCAAAGATATTCATTACCAATACAGATGAATTTTCATGACTGTATTCTAGAACCACTGAATACACAGAAATATCCCACTTACCTGGAATGTTATGTATTGTGATAGCAACGATAAGCAGCAGAATCCGCTTCCACGTGACCAAACCTCTCTCTGCAGCTCTATCCCTGGGTGATGTAGGTAGACCGGTATCGCCGTTTGAGAACTGGACAGTCACTGATGAATTGGCAGTTCCTGGTTTCCTACGCTGGGTCAAGGTGGACGTATCTATGGCAAAAAGAAGAGAGAAGATATTAACCACAGGGTAAAACTAGATGAATCTTCGACCACGCGTGGTTGAACTTTATGCCTCCGCCATTACCAAATCAGAAATAAATGGCACTTCCTGTTGATTTATTTTCATTGATACAATGACATCTTTGACCTTGACCTTGTGACCCCAAATCTAATGAGAGCATTGCCCTTTCCATATGCATACACGAGCCAAGTTTGTTGAACCGTCAAATGTTTACTGAGTTATCACAAGAACGAACCACTTCTATATACATAATGACCTCTATGACCTTTGACCTTTGACCTTGAGACCCCAAAATCTATTCAGATCACTGTCCCTCCCATATGCATACCTGTGCCAAGTTTGAGGTTGATCGGTCAAATGGTTGAGTTATGGTGAAAACGAACCATTTCTATGTACATAATGACCTCTCTGACCTTTGACCTTTGACCTTGTGATCCCAAAATCTAATCAGATCATTGTCCCTTCCATGTGCATACATGAGCCAAGTTTGAAGCCAATCTGTCAAATGGTTCTTAAGTTATCGCGAGAATGAGCCATTTTTATGTGTATTATTACCTCTATGACCTTGACCTTTGACCTTGAGACTCCAAAATCTAATCAGATCATTGTCCCTCCCATATGCATACCTGTGCCAAGTTTGAGGTTGATCGGTCAAATGGTTGTTGAGTTATGGTGAAAACGAACCATTTCTATGTACATAATGACCTCTATGACCTTTGACCTTTGACATTGTGACCCCAAAATCTAATCAGATCATTGTCCCTTCCATGTGCATACATGAGCCAAGTTTGAAGCCAATCTGTCAAATGGTTCTTAAGTTATCGCGAGAACGAGCCATTTTTATGTGTATTATTACCTCTATGACCTTGACCTTTGACCTTGAGACTCCAAAATCTAATCAGATCATTGTCCCTCCCATATGCATACACGAGCCAAGTTTCAAGTTGATCTGTCAAACGGTTCTTAAGTTATCGCGAGAACGAAAACGGGACGGACGGACAGACGGACGACCCGAAAACATAATGCCTCCGGCAACCACCTACGGTGGGCGAAGGCATAAAAATACTTCTTTTCCCACGAGAGCTATTATCTGACAAAAAATAGCTTTCATGGACAATTTTACAGGAGCTCTTCTAGGCCCAAGGAAGCTATCTTGAATTTCAATTGCTGATATCCCAATTTCCTCCTTGAGAGTATGCGTAATTGAGTGTCAGTATAATGCTTTAATGAGTGTGTTGTTTCAAGAAATGTTAATTTTGCTGCTCCTAGACCATGATTTGCGAATTTATTTCTTACTTTAGGAGCCGAGGTGAGGGCGACTCTGAAGAAATGGTCGCCTCAAAGAATTGGGTTTTAAGGATTTTAGGGAGTTACTTGAGCTCCATCGAGGGTGAGATCGCCCGTTGCCCTTGGGTATTTTTTACCCTGATTGACCACTATTAACCCGTTGACTACTGAATTATTTCAATCCTATAGGCCCAATATAGGGACAACCCAGTTCCAGTAGGCAATAAGTTAAACTTAATCTCACTGAAAACACTGCATACAGATGGATATTTGACACTACATGTACAGATGGGCTCCAAATTTGTAGATCTAGCACAACAGTTTTCCCCTCGATCTTTTAACTTCTCTTAATCTGCCAACTTTGCTCTCTTTTCCATTGTGCATCAAAGTAAATTCACCCAGCGACAAGTATATCGTTCATAAAATCAAAAATAACAATGTTTGCCAATGCAAGGAAAACTGCTTTTCTACCAAGCATATATTTTGGGCCTAACTGTATGTGTGGCATTAAAGTTTGAACTATAGTTTGAAGCATGATAATAATTAGGAATATGAGGGTATTTTCAGAGAAATCATCTTTACGTACTTGACATTGCTACTATGATATTCTTCTGATTCTTTCATTTGTGAAAAAAAAAAAAAATGCTCAAATGTTTTCTTTTTCTTTTCATACTGACCAGAACTAAACCCTTCTGTTAAATAACAGAGCTGTGTCAGCCACAAAGCAAATAGTGAATGATGCATTTCGTGATTTTTTTTCTGTGCTAAAACAACTGCTGGTGCATATTGCTGTAATGATGACAGCATGCATGGACCAGTTAACCCATTCGTGACAGGAATTATTTAAAGCCTAATTTGATCAGCTTTTATTCTTCAAATTGGCAACACCAACATTTTTATTTTATTGCTACATTTTTCTTATAAAACGTCATGTATCTGAAATGAATATAAATTGACAGAAATTATGATGAGAAGTCAAAAAGTTGCCAATTTGCAGGGGAAAATGGTGATTTTAAACCTTCTATCACATCGCCAATTTAAGGATTTTAATGCTTATTTTCCTTTAAAATATTTTCAGCATCAAACAACGAATATTGACGCAACCAAAATGGGCACAGTTTGTGTAGAATTTTTTGCTCTTTCTGCTCATGTATTTGGTATGATTTTTAGGACTTTGCATCAAAAGATATTAGGCCAAAACACAAAATGTGGACCTCGGTCAAGAATGGGTTAACAAGTGTAGACTAATACATCTACTGAGCATAGATGAATTACATGTAAATATAAATGATCTTCATATTTTTGTTCAATACTATTATTTCAAGAACGGCAGCAACACTTTATGTTTATTTACTACAGTGCTGACTAGGTACATTATATGTATTTTTCTAGCTGCATGCAGACTAATATATTTGCAGGATGCACCCATCAGCTCCAGATATTACTCATCAAACATCAAAAGTGGTTTCTAAATGATCAACGGAGTTGTTTACAACAGATCCATCAATATTAGATGTGTTTATTCATGCACTTGATCTTGTACATGTGCATGTATGTCCTTCATAGATTTCAGTCCCGTATTTGAAAGAAATTATATGACTAATCTTGCTAATTTACATGTATATCCATGCATCAAAGCCAAAGGAGAAAATAATGCATGTAGACAGAAAAGGCATTTCATTTTTATATTGTTCAAATCTATATTTTGTTTAAATTTTAGTTGCCACTGTAACTCTAAGCAATGCTGAAATTATTTTACTTTTACACAAATTAAAGGTCTACGTAAGAATTGACCTTTGTGGAATTATAGAGATTGAACATGCCCACATTTCCTTTTTATGAGGCCCAAAAGGCAAAAATTTTCCCATGACTTGTAATGTTACTACTCATGGAATTGCCCTTTCTACTTTCTAATGACTGAAAGGCTAGGTTATCTGAAATGTATACTGTTTTCTCACACATTACCTGCTCCTGGTACTCTCACAGATGTGGATGCCTAGAGAGTCTACTCTATATTCTATTTTTGTTTTGAAGATTTTTTTTTTTTTTTTTTTGAAGAATGAAAATCCATGCAAGTGATTACACATGGTGAGGATATCAACAATATTTTCATCCACATTAACTCCTTCCACTCTCTCTCTCTCTATCTCTCTCTCTCTCTCTCTCTCTCCACCTAATGAATAAAAAAATGCATTGCACCAGATAATAGATAGAAAATGCATTATTTATGATGCACAGGTCATGCAATGTGTCAAGGACTAAACTCTAATACAATCATTACTAATTATAAGTAACCTTTGGTCATGTAATAAGTCCATGCACCAGCAGTGCAAGCTATACCTGTCAATAAAACAAGGAATGTATTCATAATCAATACTGCACTCTTGCAAAATACAATATAAAAGTATTAATCGTGATATATGTACTTGCCTTGCTACCTTTGAAGTAACGATGTACCCTTAAATATTTTCCCTTTCTTGTTGTTTTTTCTCTTCTCCTTTTTCTTCCCCCTCTCTTCTTCTCCCTCTCCCTCTTTTTCTCCTCTTTTTCTTCTTCTCTTCTTCCCTTCTTCTTCTTTTTCTTCTTCTTCTCCTAATTCTTCTTGTCATTCTTTTTCTTTGAATCATCCTCTTCTTCTTCTTCTTTTCCTTACTGACCCTCTTCTTTCTTTCCTTCTGTTTAGTTTTAGTGATATTATGATTTCCTTTGGAATGTAAACCAGATTCTCATTTACAATTCCTGGACAATTTTATAGGCAATATCGATGTTTTTAAATTCTTTTCATGACTGTATAATTTATCTTGTGCCAAATCTATTATATTTTGGAATGGCATGTGTGGGCTCACATGCCTATGGGCAACAGGGAAGAACTTCTCTTTTGTGAACCCTGACCCACATGCCATTCCATCTCATCTTTTGCTATCTCTTGTCTAATGCTTTGTATGTATATCTTTTATTGGTCAAAAAAAAAAAAATAATAATAACAATAATAATAATCATTTGGGGGAAGGGTCCAAAGAAAAATGTAAAGGGCTGCCACCATTACTGATTTGTTTCTCAGTACTCCTAGTGATAAGTGTAGTCCTTTCACAACCTCATATGGCAAATTCTGCCTTACTTAGACTTGAGATGAATGGATAGTTCTTGCATCCTTTCAATTTCTTATTTTTTTGTACATCATAAATGTATTATATAATAAACTACTTAATACCTTTAATTCTGATCTCAACACAAACGAATTTCCTTTTTTCTCTGAGAATAAAAAGATTGTGAAATCATTAAAAACCTTGCACTTGCACTTCTTTCCATAGCTTCTTAATCTGTACTCTGTGTTTCTGTCAGTACATGATGGGAATGTACATGTATGTGTACATTGAAAGCTACTTAACACATGGCTTTCATTGATCAAATTTGGGCTTTGAGAACTATAAGATCGTAAGTCAATAATGTCCACTCAGTTTAACATACCTGGTGTTTCCTCATCTGTACTCTGTGCTACTGTAGTAATTTCAAGGTCATCTTGATACTCCGCATGTAGTTTATTCTCAGATTGTAAAGCCAAGGCAACATTTGGTGATGAAACACCCTAAATAAAACAAAAGAAAACAAGCAACAACAAAAAATATGAAGGTAAAAGATGAATCTAAATCGCTTGAAAACAAGAAGATTTGTAAGAGCCATTCTGCACACCAATAACAAAAAAACCTCTGAACCCATTCCCTAATGGAAGCGGGTCATCTGTGTATTAAACCAATGAAAATTGAAGAATTCAGTAGTCAATGGGTTGAAATATCTGTGCATAATGACTCATCAGAAGTAATGAATCAAACAAGATACACTACCCCCCCCCCCCTTACTGGTGTTTTTTATTTTGGTTTTGACAAATATTAAGGGGAATATCATGCATGTTAGTTGTCTAATTGATCAATCAATGTAAAAGCTTTGAGCACCAGGAAGGTTAGAACAGAAATTCTATTATGGTCCTATTCATAAAATTGCTTGCAGAAACAAAAAATAGGAGAGAGGAACATACAGAAACCATACGCCACTGAGTTCCTTTATAAAGCGCTCTTACACATTAGGGGTTTCACATGTCTTACAAAGTTCAAATTATTATATGCATATGACAGAAATTCAATGATCCAGAATGAATAGAAACACATATCCATGTCTAATGTATTACATCATAGGACAATATTGACTTCCAATGAAAGCCACCAATTTAAAACTAGTCTAATAGGACATAGAATAAATGCTCTTTTGGCTCATGGCACACAATATTATTATTACATTTGCTTTAAGGATTAAAGCTACCAATAGATCAAACACAAAGAGCTGCCAACACACAGCTGTCATTTCCAAGCTCTAAACTCACAAGCATGGGAAGAAAGACATCTGCTCCATAAACAAAGAGGGCCCCTAACGTGAATCCGATGGCTGCCGGTATAAAAGCCCACTTGTCGTATCCCTTGGTCTCTGCTATCTCAATGGATGGAGCCAGTAGAGACCAGTAAGAGGCAGCTACCATAACCTTGTTGAAAAATAAAATGTTTTTGAAAGATAAATTTACAAAATATGAAAAACAGATATATTTTAGATGAAACAGAGAAGAGAGACATTTCAATATAAAAACAAAATCAAAACATTAATGTTTGAGATGAAGTATGAAAATCAATTTTTGGATTGCATACTATCATTCAATAAATTTCTTTCAGCTTATCTGCTTTCAATTAATTTTACACTAAACAACAACAACTCTGTATTGAGAATACACCAGTACTTTCAACTGATCTACATACAACCCACTTTCATTGCTGTTGTTCAGTTTTTATGATTGATCAATTCATGGTACTGCTATATATTAGAGGGGGGGGGGGGAGATCTACACTAAATTTTGAAAATACACCCAGGTCTCACACACATCCTCCAGACTAAACTCACTCACAGACTTTTAGCAGAGTGCTAAAAAGATAGACAACGATGTATAGAATGATCAATATCATCTACCTCTTTGATCATAAATTTGAGAGTAAATATTTGTACCATCACTAGAGTACACATTAAAGTTAGCTGGGTAAATGGTTTACACAATTATCATTGATGTAATCATAGCTCACACAGGGAATTCTAAAAATATATCTTGGAAACACTAAAGAATTTGTAACATTTTTGGACATTAATTCAAATTTTAACTCACCCCTGCAGCAAAGCCCAGACTGCCATCAAGAATTTTCCTCTGAAATAATAAAGCACAAGCAATTAACAATAGTGCCAGTCAGAATGCTGAATGAGCTGCCAAGCCTGAATGAAGTACATATATGATCTGCTGAAGAGGAGAAAACAGTTTAATCCATATTTCCATAATAATCTCTTTCATTCACTATCATTTGAAGCTTTACACATGTCATACAAATTTAGTTTATACAATTTTAATCATTACGAAGTGGTGAAAATGTACTGTTCTTGATGAAATCTTCTAGTGCGTAATAAAGATGATCTCTAATGATCAGTATATCGATAATCAATTATTCATTTAAAATAAACCTGAACAATGAAACAAGTTTGACTTGTGCATCTTAATTTAGCTTGATATACCTGACTCATATTTGTTATGGAAACCAATTTATGGAAAGGAATGGAGATGTACGAATGTAACTTTCAAAGACCAGTAAACTTGGCTATTTGGTTAGAATATATCATTTAGAAATAGAAACATACACATATTTGCACTAAAATGCATGACAATCACATTCACAGAAACAAACACAGGGGAAAAAAAGGGGGGAACAGAAAGGGAAAAAAAAGAAAAGAAAAAAAAACTACAACAAAACAAATATGGTGTGGTATGGTATCCCACTTCTTCTTTTAATTTAAGCTATGGAAAAATTGTGGTTGTGAAACTTGATATTATAATCCAATCATCAATAATCCTATAATCCTCTTCTAGAGTGTAGCCTACCTTGCTTGCCAAGTGTGGTGGAAAAAATCTGTACTCCATTTAAATGGTGCATATTTCAGTTCTTTGCATTATTAAGTAAAATAACAACAACAACAAAAAAATAATAATAATAATTCACCAAAGAGTCACAGTATAACTGGAACACAAAGCTATATATTTCTGCAATCTTGATTTGGAAATTTCAGGTTGCAAGTTTCTGGTGCTACTAAAGAATATGGAGAAAAACCCCAAAATAAAAACAAGACACACACAAAAAAATACTATTCTATTGCATGTTCATGGTAACTGGGTAATGTAGTTTATCAAAAAATAATTAACAGTGTTTTCTTAAAAAACAAAAAACAAACATACAAACAAACAAAACAACCCTGAAGAAGCACTTTCTTTTATGCAGGACATCCCCCCCCCCCCCCCAATTTAGGTCAGGACCCCAAGACTACAATTTTATTACAAGGTTCAATACATGTACAGAGCCCGGAATTTCCATCCGGACCATCTACCCAAAAAGTGAATGTGGAGAGTGGAGCCCTGTTTTATGGAAAATGCTTCTTACAGGATCTAACATTACAGTGATAAAACAGGGAAGAGTGAGTTGATTACTGTAATCGAAATGTACACGAGCCTTAGTGAATGCTGTAAATGCAAGGGAAAACTGATGTCACATTTGTTATTGTGCTATGCTCCATTTACTTGATTAGATGTGTATTTGCTGTAATTGACTGCAGCCCACTTACAATGTATACGGATAAGCTTGTACTCTACAAAATCTTTTATGGGCGAATAGACTTCAATAGCTTTTGTGTGTGTAAGGTCTATATTTTCCAGTCTAGATCATTTATTCTTCATGAGAAGAAACTAATTATTGAAAATTTCACTTTCAACTCTGAATCACCAAATTTGTGGCACAGTAAGAGTTGAAGAGTCCCTGAATCAGATTTGCTTTTATTCATGACACATGCATAGCTTTAAGACCCCTTCATTTTTCCGTATAAAACTTGACACTGGCACTGATAACGTTGGTCTGTCCAGATTTTCACAAAAAATGAACTGAACTTAAAAATTTGAAGATACAAAATAGAAATAGAAATTTGCAAAAACCATATATTTTGTGACTTTCTAGTTTCAAGATGCTGAAAACAAAGGGCATAGTTTTTGGTCCCCTATGAAATCCAGTTGATGTTGATCTACTTTTTTCTTGATCTGTCTTATCAAAATTAACTCGCCTTGTCTTGTCTTTCAGTTGGTGCCCACAATCAATGAGTCGACTTCCCTCTCATTAAAATGAAAAAAAAGAAGATAATTTGGCCTCCAAAATACAACAAAATAACAACAAAAAATGATAAAAAATGAAAACTGAAATATGAAAGAAATTCAAGGAATTCCATCATCATCATGTATTGTACAACTGCTAAAATTGATTTTATATCAGACATATTTTAATAAGGCATGCCTAAGTAATCTAATTTAAGAGGCTAAGTGAAAACTGCAAAGCCAAGTCGAAGCCTTGACAATTCATTCTTCAGTTCAGACTTCAGTTCGTTTAAATTGGTTTATTGACGTCCGTCAATTTTTAGGGTTTCCAAGAATCAAATCTGAAATATACCAGTTAATACTTGCATCACATATATCAGCTATTTATTAAGTATACCAGTGAAATCAATAATCCATTACATCTTACTTTGTCCTTCAAGATGACGAGACATGATTGTGAAACAATTGAATCGGGAGTTTCGCAGCCACAGACAAACACATGAACACAGATCTTGATACGTGGGACTGAATGACAAAATTTCAGAATTACCTTTCCGCTTGTAAACACGAAAACAAGGGCAGCTCCGGCGGCCGTCAACCCCCATGTAAAGAGAGTACCAAATAAGGATTGTGTGACTGGATCATAACCTTGCAACATCTTGATTAACTTGTTTCAGATCATTAGAAAATGATGCTATCCCTGCTATCCACCATAACCAGCCGGGCAGCGTTGCCGTTAATTCACCAGCGCTAGCTCCAAACTTGCGGAGCGCGCGGCGCTTCGATATGCATATGGGGGCGGCGCCCGACTCTAGCCAAATCGCGGTGGTGGAGCGCTTGATCTTCCGATCCCTAGTATTCATCACAGGCAAAGAGATTCTATATAGAATCTCTTTGATCACAGCTGAACTGCACGTCGACATGTATGCGCCACGTCGATGAACCATGTGTAAGCGTCAGCTGGTGGAATGGGAGGGGCATAGACAAATAAGTGGTATGCAAGGGAGGGGCCTCCCAGAGGTGAGAGTAATGTAAACACTAATCAGGAACCCATTTTTATACAGCAGGCAACCTTCACAAATCACAATGCTTCAAGGCTGTACGCAGAAAATCATCATTCATTTAATCAATTAACCATTCACTGAATCAATGAATCATGCAACCAAGTCAATCAACTGTCAATCAATTGATCAATCATTCATAAATCAAACAATAAATCACCATAGTCCATGCATTCATCATTTTTCTATCAATTTATCTTTCCTGTTTACAACTGACTCCTTTTTATCTAATACTAGTACATGAGTTTTTTTACAACATGAATTTATTACTTTATTCATTTTTTTTCTCTGCATGTCAAACTTAGGATCATGTTTCTAAAATAAGTACTTTCTAAAAATGAAGTCACATTCATCTTCTCATTCATCCTATGAAATAACCATACTTTATGGGTTCTTGGGGGCACCCCCAATGTTTCATAAAGCTGTTCATCAAGTTACAAATAACTTTACAAACGAATGGCAGGCCAAATGGGATTCTCAATCATAAACTGCATCAGCTTAATGTGATATATGCAGACATAGATTAACATCACTATTGTTCACAAACATTTTTATTGTGAAGTATATTTTTTGCCACAATTTAATTATAATTGATTGGAAATGCATTCGCACTTTGCAATAATGTAAGAAAAAAACTTTGGGCATCCCATTTGGCACTTCATATTTAAGTCGTTCGTAAAGTCATGCATAACTTTACGAGCAGCTTTCTGAAACACCCCAAATTAAGTTAGGTCATTTTACATTTACAAAATTAATTGTGCTGTATTGCCATCTGTCAAATAAAATTTGAATGAGATGCAACAAAGTAAGAAGAAGAAAAACAATTTCCAAAGTGAATGCACAAGACTGCAATAATAAGTAACTTAATTATACAGAGAAAAAGAATCACACAACGACCAGCCTTAGCAGCTAAAATGTTTAGAAATATTTGAAAAATGCAGTATTAGTTCACTATAAGAATATCAAAACAGTAAAGAGGCTCTGCCTCCAAAGGGATGCAGGCCTATTACAAAAAATTTGCACTTCAGTATATTTTAAACAAATACAAGAAAATGATCCCATGTTGGAAACACATAAATACAGCAAAGCACATGTTTTCAAAACATCAAGAATCATAGCTAAATAATTCTGATTCAAAATAAGTACCATTTATACAGTGCCCTTTATATCTGTGAGTTCAACAGTACTGATCAATCCAGTTGGTCCACTACTAACACAGTATTCTTTCCTCATTAATTTTATATGCAGTTTCTTTAAGTTTGAGCTTTAACAAAGATTTTATTGTTGATGACAACTTGATGTACCTTAATCATTGCGACAATTACAAAACCAACACTTGTAAACCAGAAAAATGTGTAACACTATAATCAAATAGTTATCACCTGTATTTTAATTGTACTATTCAGATTATTTAATTGTTTTCCTCTTTAGTCAGTACCAAGAAATCAAGAATACTTGATAAATAACTACGAGACTTCCATGACTAATTGTTTGATAATTGTAACTTTCTCACCCATGGCACAAGCACAATGACTTGGGGTAGCACCCAAGGCTACATGGACAGAAAAATCTGACGGGTGGGAAGATTTCTTATCTATTGTTGTTTGTTTGTTTGTGTGTTTGCTTGTTTGTTTGTTTGACTGTTTGTTTTCACTTGTCTCCAATAAAGATTCCACTGTGTCACTGCCAGACTTAACCTCAGTGATCTCTACGACATCCACTGATTTTTTGTTTTGGGTTTTCCATTTCAGCCTACACTTAAATATACAAAATTACAAAAAATACCCACATCTGCATGACAGAATTATCCTTAACAATAATATGGTTCATTTCTTCATCCTTTCATTTTTTTTCTCAGCAGAGGAACCGAGATTGTCCAGCATTCTTTTACATGTATCTGCAATCTGTGAAGACAACTGGGTGGTGATGCTACCTTGTCTTTGCATCTTCTTCCATTTCATCTGAAGAGGAGGATGAAGACGACGATGATGTTGATTGCGGTTGGTTGCCTGGAGACGTGAATTCCATCTGCACCCAAGTCTTCTGATCAAGGTCTAGGAATTTGCGGATTACATTCGCTATTATCTCATGATCACTGTAAAATTCAAAACAAAAGATTATTGATAATGAATACACCATGATACTGAAAGGAGAACAGAAAAACAAAAAGGTACAAAGAAATACAAATGAGTATCATAAGCGGGTGATTTATTATAAACTATTTCTTAAAACTGCCATGCAAACTTTTTTAACTGAGCTGCTAATAATGTCTGAGATATGCCAGTAGACCAACAGCCAAAGAGCCAAAGAGATCAGCAATGCCTGTATAGTGAAGACCCATGAAACTGACATGCCATCTGTGAGGGCTTTTGCCTCTGACCATTCAATACCAGAATTGTCAAAAGCAGGAGCGTCCATCCATTTTATACACATATTCTCTTTTTATTTATCTTTTTTTTTTTTTTTGGGGGGGGGGATGCATACACACACACACACCAATGCCTCCCCACATACAAATAGATACTCAGCATATTTTTTTTTTTTTTTGGGGGGGGGGGTAAATACAGTGCAAAAACACTGTGGTGAAAAGAATTAACAAAACAGCATATAACGCTAATGAGTTTAATCTAAAAACATGTTTTCAATATCATTTTGTATCGATATCTACATGTTTAAATGAACTTACATCTACAAAAACAATATTTGGAAACACCTGGGAAGTCAGACATACAGGGGTGTCGCTAGAGGGGGGGGGGTGTGGGGGGTGTGACACCCTCCCATTCAAAATTCTTGTTGGCAAATTCGCGATCGCTGTCGGCAAAAATAGAGAGAGAGAGAGAGAAAAAAAAAAGGAGAGGGAAGAGGTAGGAAGGAAAAAGAAAAGAGGATTAAGGTTCCCAAATACAGTCATATTCGGCTTATTTGCTTGTGTATTTTGACGACGAAACAACACTGGTACCATGAAAGGGAGTGTACATTTTTCCTCCCTCGCTGTGCTCACTTGTATTATATTTAGATACAGGATTTTTTGGAAAGCAAACACATTTGGCAAGTGAGATGAACAAATTTATAATTTAGATATCTTTAGGCCCATCATGTATTTTGATGAAGAATTATCACTTCTACCATAAAAAGAGTATATATATTTTTCCTCGCTCACTGCGCTTGCTCATATAATATTTAGATACAGGATGGTCTTTGAAAGCAAATAAATTAGGTATGAGAGGTGACCAAATATATAATTTAGATATCTTATAGGTCCATCGTGTAGTCTGATGAAGAATTAGTCCATAAAAAAGAGTATATAGATTTTTTTCCTCGCTCGCTGTGCTCGCTCGTATTAAATTTGCATTCAAGATGGTTTGGGAAAGCAAACGAATTCGGCAAGCGAGATGACCAAATGTACATGTATAAGTTATATATCTCACAGTTAATTCCATTGTGTATTTGGATGAAGAATTATCACTTCTACCATGAAAAAGAGTATATATATTTTTTCCTCGCTCTCTGCGCTCGCTCTTATAATATCAAGATTTAGGATTTTCTCTGAAAGCGAAAGAATTGGGCGAGAGAGCTGACCAAATATATAATATAGATATCTGTAAGCCATCGTGTAGTTTGATGAAGAACTATCACTTCTACGAAAGAGAGTGTATATTTTTCCTCGCTCGCTGTGCTCGCTCGTATTATATTGAGATACAGGATGTTTTCGGAAAACAATCACATTTAGCACATGAGGTGAAGAAATATAATTTAGAAGGAAAATATGATAGAGGCACACAATTAAACATGCCTAGTGGGCCTTATACGGTTTGAATTTATTGATATTGGTTGTCGGTAATCGGTGGCATTGTTTGTTGGCAATCTGGCCTCTACACCCCCCCCTCCACTGAAAAAGGTCTAGTGACGCCCCTGCAGACACATCTTATAATCATCAACAAGTAGTAGCAAAAAGTGTGAAGTAGAGATTGAAAGAGCATGACTGTGCCTATTATGATACAATTCGAAAAATGTATACCTTCCATCACCAAGAGTGCACTTTTCTGTCAGAGGCAAGGTGTAGCCTGCACTGAAGTACAGCATCACGACACGCCCCCTCCCGAAGAATCTGATGTCTTCTGACTCCACTTCAGCTTTTACTATGCCGGACGATTCAGCAATGACTGCATCTATGTATGGAAAAGAAAGAAGACTCATCAACTAGTAAAAACTTCAGACTGCTTCACAAGACTAACATTTGAAAACAAGTCAGTTAACTTTGCATTCACGAGATGAATATGCTCCCTTTCTTCTGATCTCATAAGTTTTCTAATGTTGCACAGTGCACTGAGTGCAGTTTCTTTTGTCACTTTGGACTCGGTTCCTTGGTTTACTCAAACCATTACCAGCTCCTATTATGATCCCATTTTTCTAAATGGTGTCAACTAAGTCTGAACGGCCAGTCCCGTGAGTTCACAGACATAAACCATCATATATTAGTAATATATCTGTACAAAACATGATTGCACATGAAATGTTTTTAATGTTAGATCAAGGTCCTTACCTTGCCGTTGATTTTCTTTAGGTCTAAGGATCTTCTCAATCAAACTGAACCTCTTCAAGAGAATGTCTCCTTCCTTTTCAATGATGCATTCCTGGAGGAGAATAGAAAATGATATACTATGACTCAGTAAAGTAAGATGTACAGTGAAAACTCAGTTTAACGAGGTCTTTGGGACCATCAAAATTACACTGTTATAGCAGGAATCGTGTTATATCAGGGTTAAACTAGATGAATCCTCGACCACGCGCAGTCGAAATTTATGCCTCCGCCTTTGCCAGATCAGAAATATATCACTTTAAATAATATGGAAAATGTATTAGGAGTACAAAACTGGAAACAAATGGTTTAATCAAATGACATTGTGTCAGCCACTTTTGAAGCCGATCTGTCAAATGATTCTTAAGTTATTGCGAGAACAAGTCATTTTTATGTATATAATTACCGCTATGACCTTTGACCTTTGACCTTGTGACCTCAAAATCTAATCAGATCATCGTCCCTCCCTCCCATATGCATACATGAGCCAAGCTTCAAGCCGATCCATCCAATGGTTCTTAAGTTATTGCGAGAACGAGCAATTTTTATGTATATTGTGACCTCTATGACCTTTGACCTTGTGACCTCAAAATCTAATCAGATCATTAGCCCTCCCATATGCATCATGAGCCAAGTTTGAAGTTGATCTATCAAATAGTTCTTAAGTTATTGCGAGAATGAGCCATTTTTATGTATATAATAACCTCTATGACCTTTGACCTTTGACCTTTGACCTTGTAACCCACCTTCGGTGGGCGGAGGCATAAAATCAACAGAATATTAAGAGCTGGGACCAGAATATTACATTGTTATATGAGGAATATCATTATATCAGATTTAATACCGAGTTTCCACTGTAGCAAGTATATCATTGTTGGATGTAAAATGTAATTTGTTTTTTTTTTCCAATCTTCAGACAGGCTGCATATGAATTCAGAATCTGAAGACCCCCCCCCCCCCAAATATATATATATATATATATATATATGAATGGGATGGACTGTTGCTTGTCACAACCCTAACTATACTGCCCTCTAACAGTGTCCTAGAGGATGCCACGTATCATTTTCCCCAAGTAACATGAATTCCATATGTGTATTTCTCATTCCTGCCTGGCATGGTGCCAGGGTTTTTTTCTTTTTGTGGGGGGGGGGGGGGGGGGCAAGATGACCCATAGGTGAGTTTATTTATTTTATGTTTTAAATGAACAAATAGGGGTGTTATGAAATATTAGTTGCATGAGTAAGCCCTCTCTTTCCCCATACTCTTCTTCTTCCTCTTTTTCCCTTTTTCTCTTTTATTTTTAAACACTTGAAAACTCATGGAGGCAGTTGCCCCCACCCCCTTTAGTGCCACCCATGTCTCTGCCTGCATTCCATTCTAGGCCTACCTCCTTTCCCTTTATATTATTTTTCAAGGTATTACAGATATTCTAGTGACTCATCACAAGTGTAAATTTGTATGTATCACGCTAACTAAAAATGTTTTTGGAAGTGACTGTTATAGCTGCAGGAGCCAAACGATGAGCAAGACAACATGGTCACCTTCCTCACTTCAGAAATTCACAAATTATAGGAATCACTTTAACCTTGGTCTTGTAGTAAGAAAGAATACTATACCTCCCAATCATCTAGAGAACAAATGGCCACAAATCCACAGCAGAACAGAAGGAAGGATTTCCATATCCAATCATCATTTGAGAAAAACACCATGCCCACACCAATGGCAAGGATACCTGACAAAAAAGAAAAGAAAAAAAGACAGGTCTTTTGATATCTTGAAAATAACGATTTGCTTACATCATTACTGCAACAAGTCTGCCAGTATAATACATGTACTATTAAGTGGAACACACTGACAACACCAAATATAGACATTCAAAGCACAGACACCTTCAAAAGAGCAGTTCTTCAAGTCTTCCAAAAGCAAAGCACTAATTAAACCTCTTCAAATTCTCTCTCCGCGCCACCAACATCAGCAGCACCCCCCCCCCCCCCCCCCCCGGCAGTTGGCTCCTGTAATCGGGCATTGGGCAGTATCTATGAAGTAGAAGAAGAAGTCTCTCTTTCCTTAGGAATGTTTTCTATTGCTGTTCGAAATATGTTTCTTTAATCAACATCACAATCAAACAAAATACAAAGTCTGTACTACATGTACGTACTACAAAAAAGAAAAAAAAAACAATCAAAAGTGTACGGTACATTATGATCACACTCTTCGACTCTTGATATTAATCCGGTGAAGAAAAAAACCCACAAAAATCATGTGATACAGTACCAGTGAGTAAGCAATCAATTTACCTCTGGAAAAATTACCAGTAAGAAAAACTGTGGATGAAAAAGAAATACAGATTGCCAATAAGAAATCATAACAAAAAGTGCTCTTGTGAACACAAATACTCTATTTTAATGTTTCCATTAATTCATCAAGATGGCAATTTACTCACCAAAAAATGTGCTCCAAGCACGAAACCCAGGTGATCTTGCCAAGTGCAACATCTTGTCATTTCGAGCCACGACTGACATGTAAACCATCTTGCACAAGATGTTAGACTTCAGTTCCCCGGTTCAGTTCTAACTTCTGTCTTCATTAAATACAGTCACTGATGACAGTGCTGAGCAGGTTCAATTTTATTCTGCCAATAGAGAATAAAAATATCCATATAACTGATGATGATCCTTATTCCTACTGTTCTGGTCTAAAAAATAACAAGTTAGACCTTTGATTAATGAGACATGAAAACGGCACGTATTCACTTCCTTGTTCACATCTCAGATAGCCCCAGTAGGCCCCAGTAGGCCTAGCTGGTATTTAGTGGGATTCTCCACACACGTAGTCATTTCCTTGTTATGCAGCCCTTAACCCTATTCACATATCAGGTTAAAAATTCTGATAATTCGAGGAAACAGTGCCTTGTACAGCTCCACAAACAAAGCAATGGATGATGATCCGATCGGTTTTACCAATTTCACGAAGGGGGAATCCCCTCTTCTTGAGTAAAGATCCTTATTAATAAAATACATATTTTCGATAATAATGACACTTATCTGTTACCATTTGAAATTAAATATACACAAATTATGACCTATGTTTATTTTATAAATTATTGCAATGAATTTACTAACATTTTCAGAATATTCTCAAATAATTAAGACTTACCGCCAGCCTCGTGCTTAACCCCATCTTCGCTTCTTCTCTCATCCTCCGATCCGCTGTAGTCAGTCGGAGACCGACGTACGTGACAGAACGAGCTAGCTCCCGTTGCGTTGCTCGATCGTATACGCAAAACACACCAGCTGTGCACCAGTGCAGTGTCATTCATGCTGGCAAGTTGGAGCTGCTAGCTGCGTACGTGACACGAGCTGTCGACGTCTTCGTTATTTCGTACAGAGTATCATTTTGAAATAGTCATGGCTCATTTTAGTGGAGCACTAAAGCTTGCTGATCTTGATGACTTTATTACTCCTTCGCAGGTTTGCATGACTTATTTTGTCGAACCTAAGTAACTTCTATTAATCTGAACTCGGTCTTTCTAGTCTCTTTTTGACAATGCTAAATAAATGTCAGAATGTGTGTGTCATTGAGATTGTGAATGTGATCATACCCGATCTTACATGTCTTACCTGGTGATGTAAGATTTGTGATTGAATAATATAAATGCAATTGATCTTGCTGTACTGTAGACCAAAAATTCTGTCTTTAAATTTTGTCGTTAGCCTCTTATATTGGTAGGGTTGGCACTGTATAAGAGGCTAACTACAAAATTTTGAGACAGAATTTTCGGTCTAGCTGTAGATTCTAGTGTAACTACCTTGCTTATGTTGGGAATGACCCCTTCAACTCTCATCCTAATCCGTATCCTAACTATAACCCTAAATTTAATGAAAATGAATATGCACTATGCAGACATGGCCCGGTCTGGGAGAGGGTGTGAACTTCTTCATTATTGCCGAATCATCTTCATACTATTTTTTTAAGGCAGTGTATACAGCCACACGTATGTGTCTTACGGCCACACGCGTGTGGTTGTATCCACAGCATCGACATGAGGATACAGCCACACTCGTCTGAATTCCTACTTATACTCTGCACCGCGACAGCTATGGCTAGTGTGTATGTATATGCACTGCACAAGAGAATGTGTAAATTCATGTGACGGTGTGTTGCCAAACCCCAAAACTTGGATCATCACGAAGGATTTAGCACTTGAAATTCACTGAAATACAAACAATATTGTACTACATTGTCATCTGCTTGCTGACCAGGTGAGAATGAAGTGAAAATATTGTTTGTATAATAAGTGAAATCGAGAGATAAAACCTTCATGACGATCCAAGATTTGCAAGTCGCAACACATACAATCGCATGAATACACATCGCTTGTGCAGTGCAGTGCACACTAACGATAGCTGTCGTGGCACAGACTTCAAGTGGGAATTCAGACAAGTGTGGCTGTATCCTCATGTCGATGCTGTGGATACAACCACATGCACACGCATGTGGCCGTAAGGTAAAGACACACGCGTGTGGCTGTATACACTGCCTTTTTTTAAAGAATAGAAATCAAAGAGAAGAAATCACTAACGTTAATTCAATACAGCTTTAGGAAGATCTCTTGTCTGAGTAAAAATTAAGTTGAAACTGAAGTTTTATTCATTGACTTGAAATTTAATCTTTGTCAACAATTGGTTTTTAATGTTATTTATGTAACTTGTAAGATAAGGTTAGAATCCATAATATTAGTAGTGACTACTAAGCCTGAGTCGATTCGGTTTGAAAACTGGTGCGCGATCGTCGTTATTGAGTATTGAGCCCTGGTTCTGTTTTGGCTAAACCGGTGCATTAATGAAAATAAAGAAATACGTACAGAAATGACAGTGTCAAAAGACTTTGAAATTTAGCCAGTTTAAGAACTAAATTTCTTGATTATTTCTATTATAGCTTTAAGTTTAACATGATATTATGTTTCAAACCTTAAATCAATGAAATGGAACAATGGAAGAAAGATAAGCTTGCATTTTTTTGTTTTTATTGATGTCTACGACGTCATTCGATGTTTGGAGGATGCCATATTGTATACATTAAACAAGATACACGCTTGTTCGGCGCATGAAAGTGCTATATCACTGGCTATAACAGAGCCCTTGATGCCAAATCGCCAATCTCCCGATTGTGATTGGATATAGCCAGCTATATAGCGCCATCTTGTGGCAAACGAGTATATATCTTGTTTATTGTTTACAATATGGTGGCCTCCAAACATCGAATGACGTTGTAGACATTGGTAAAAACGCAAGAAATCCTGCAAGCTAATCTTATTTCCATGCATTGTTCCATTTCATTGATTTAAGGTTTAAAACAGAATATTATGTGAAAGCTATAATAGAAATAAAGAAAATTAAACAGGTTGAATTTCAAAGTCTTTTGACTCCAATTTTCTTATATATTTCTTTGTTTCATCAATACACCGGTCTTTGACCGGAGCAAAGCCTTTCCACTCTGTCATGCTTCAAGTCACAACATACATGTACATGTACATTTACATCGATTCACACCCTTTTGTCTAGCTTTTGATATGCATTCATTTCTGCCCTTAGTCAATCTTACCCATTTAAGCTTGCCTGCTGTGGCAACACACACACACACACACTCCCTTTCATGACTACTCAACCAGACCTCAACTTACATGTACTACACACATGACTCTCTCTCTTTCATTTGATTGGAGACTTAGATGTACTTGCAATCTCGTGATTGGCTTTTATTGTTTTTGTACTGCATGTTTGCTATCTTGGCAGCCATTTTTGGAGATTTACTCAAATACAAGTCGGTGCAGCTCAAGTCATCAAACATGTCGGACTAGTTTTTTGTTGTATGCAGAGTCTTATACTGAAAATAAAACATACTGGAGAATGTTTCTGATTTGGACAAGCCACTTAACACTCCATTCAAATTGGTGAAATACCTCAAGACTGGAAAGATCCAAACATTACTCTGTTTAAGAATGGATCTATGGTAGGTTGTAGCACTCATCCTGTGTACTCGGTCAATGAATTGACCTCGTCCCGAAAATGTGACAAGTCTGTACCGAAACTGCATAGCATGCTTTTCTATTGGTTACTCGACGACATGCTGTCGACCTACGAGTCTGGTAAGCGTCAGTTTTCTTCTTAAAATTCACCATTTTCAGTTCATTCATCAGATATGAAGCAGAAAGGGGAAATTGAGAGCCTCAGGAACATTGCTGGTAAGTAAAATCAAAACTTTTCTTCTCTTTTATAGAAGATCTAAGTCAATGTATTTCGCGTTCACGTCAGCAATTTGTTTCGCTATTCAAATGCCGTTTTGACCTACGGGTGGGTTGTAGGTTGTCTCCAAACAACTACATGTATAGACTCTCATGAGTCAAGTGGTCAAGCTCCTTGGGTGAATTACCCTCGTTGAACAAATTGATCATGTTATAGAGAATGACTTGATTTCTTGCCATGAAGCATGGATTTCAGAAAAAAAATGTTCTTGTGTCACTCACTGTGAACAGTGGCTGAAAATGAGCTTAACATATAAAATCAATACTTTCAATACCAATGTTTTATTTTATTTCAGGAATGTATCAAACCAGTCAAGGTGGAAAAAGTAGCAGGTAAACCAGGAGCTATTCGGATTGAGGATGATGGCAGCTATGTGCAACTGGATGATGTAAGTTGGCAGCATACGATAGCAAGATGCATTTAAAAATAAAACGCTTCTGTGAATTAACAATTTATTGTTCATTTTATATAAAAGAATATATTGGGCCTCTTATTTTATTCCTTTTGTTCGCTATAAACATTGTGATAATATTGAATAAAAACGGTAATAGAAAAAGAAATAATGACATAAAATTGGTTACATGTATGGGAAATAGGCACTTAAATGATAACCAAAACATCAACCAAAACAAATAAAAACTAATATTTGGTAAAGGAATTCCTTGAAGATGCTTTTTGAAACAATTATACCCTTAAACCATAAAGGGTGATTTTTTTTTTTTTTTCCTTTGATATTTTTGTTGCATATCTAAGTCTTTGCTGAAAGATCAAGCACATGTGATGTATTGTATTGTATTTTACTGACTTATACTCGTACATAAGTCAGACATTCGTGGATGATATTTTTCCACGCAGTATGGAGGTTCCAAGAAGTTGGAAAAGGCACAGATAACACTGAATGACTGCCTGGCTTGTAGCGGTTGCATCACATCAGCTGAGAGCGTTCTTATTACACAACAGAGTCAGGAGGAACTCTTTCGAGTGCTAGAGGAAAACAGAAAACTGGCTGCAGTAAGTCACTACTTTTTACTTGTATATTACTTAGCCATAGTTTCTGAAATTAGGCCTGAGTCGAAACGGTTCCCCGACCGGGCCCCGTCCGTCGAGCTGAAACCCGGTTTTGTGTTCTCGGGTTTCGGGTTTTCATCATATCAATAAGACTCAATATATTGCTGATTTTAGATTTGTTTCATTATTAGAAATATTTATATACTTGTCACATCAATGTCATGTACCGTACGTTCCAATTTTGAGGAAATTTCTCACCTTTGCACCCCCGTTTGGTTCTTGCAAGTTCATAAAAATTACATTTATCTATCACTCTTCAATGCCAACGTAACAAACACTCTCATTCATCCACACGTACGCACGAGCTAGCTAGGCAGCACACGTACAGTACATATATGCATGTACACAGGTGTTATCCAGTACAAAGTCCAGACGGCGTAGTTCATTTTCCACAAAGGGATCAGAGAATCAAGCCAGAAGTAAAGACATAAAATGTAGAATTATGAAATATAGTGCAACATGTACATGGTTTTATTTAAATTAAGAATAAAATATGCCTTGTATATTTAATCGGATTTTGATCGATTATAAGAAAAGCACCGTCATTGAAATAAAGATCTGCCCCCATGTTGAAAATAGACTAACCCTCATTGAGTATGCAAGTAGTATATCGTTTACGCAGAGTGTTTCCCGCCAGTAAGCAAACGTAAAATGGATTTCTGAATCAAAGAGGAACGTTCGGTCTTGTGTTCTAAACCCTTTCAAATTTAGATTTTTTTTTAGGGAAATTTTTCAGAGACAAGAATAAAGTAGATATTTTACTAAGAAATATTAACAGGTGGCGCAGTTTCCTGAATTGAATTCCACACTCAAATGAATAAAAAATACTTTAATAACAGTTTAAACTTTAATGAAGAAGGTTATAAGAATTTTATTTGGAAGTGAGCGATGACTAGAAATAAAGACTAGCATTTTGACCCTTGGCCTCTAGCTCCCTCTCCAACCAGCTGTAGCTTGTCTCGGCATGACGGCTGAGATCAACAATCTTTGGCCTAGAAACGAAAGTGATTATCTTGGGAATGTTTTGTTTTCTTGTTTAATCTCGGAGTCGAGTTTGGGAAGTGGTACACTTGGAAAAAGAAATATCCCGAGTAGGCAAAGAGGAAATATTACATGGAAAATGAATCCTTTACATGTGCTTGTGATCGGATTTATAACCTCCCTGGATTGTAGTTTTAAGTAGCCTGAGGTCGATCTACTCCCTGCTTCCCCATAACCCATGCTTCCCCAGCACAGTCAGAGGATTTACCGGTGGTGCATACCAAGTGGGTATTCAATTACTTGTTTAAAAAAAGGTCAAATGAGGTCAATAAACTTTTATCACCGTTGACTTAAAAAATTTCGGGTACCCGGTCCCCGCCCGTTTTTTCCCCACTCAAACCCGGTTTGAGGAAAACCCGTGATGACTCAGGCCTAACTGAAATCCACTGACTTGAAAAAAATGGATACATACATCATCCAATGTAAAAAAGAAGGTTCTAGCTTGGAGTGACTGTATGAGCCAGTCTATTTATATACAGATACCTTGTTTTTCAAAGACACAGACTATTGTTGTCATTATTATTATTTTTCTTAATATTATTTGTTTGGCGTCACCTGTGCCTAGGAGGTGAAAAGCGAAATGAATCACTGTAACCCTCGGGTCTCTCCTCCCGATATGACTGTTTGGGGGTGTGCAGGTGGACCACTACACCAGGGTTTCCCCGTACTCTTATACGAATAGTGCAGTGGGTTCTTGATGTGCAAAGGTGGTGACTCTCCTCGACATGGGACCTACATTTGACGTCCTGTCCGAGGGACAGAGTGTTTTCCACAGTACCCTAGCCTACATCTATGAAACGGGGGGGGGGGGGGGGGGGGGGCTTCAGTCATCCACCTGGGTTGAACTCGAACCCACGATCTTTGGTTTGACAGGCAGACGCTTTACTGACTGAGCCAACTCGCTCTCACATTTTGGTGATTTATTCCCAGGAAATCAACTATGGCACATGCAGTGTTTGGTCGTTTGCACATGTCAGATTTGAGATCCCATAAACGTTTGTTAAATTTCACTTTTTAAATTTGTGTAATTTCAAGAAAAATACATACTGTCATTACTGAAAATGTTGAATTTAGTAGGGTAGGTAGGTTTTTTTTTCTGCTAATGGCCACTTACATATTTTATGTTTTGTGAATTTGTTTTTAGTTATTGATTTTTTGTTAATTGATAGAATGGTGAAGTGAGCAAACAGATGACAGTGATAGTAACCATCTCACCTCAATCTAGAGCATCTTTAGCTGCCAAATACAAACTATCTCTTTCTGATGCAGCAAAGAGGCTAGCTACATTCTTCAGAGAACTAGGTAAATATCTTCTCTCTATTACTTTAGCTTTGTCTGCAAGCCACTAAAGTTTGTACAAAGAATTGAACTTTCCTGTTAAGTTGGTATTAATATATCCTAAAACAAAATATGTTTAAACAATAGATTCTTAAATTCAGCCAGTTTGAAAAATAGTTTGTGGTGTAGTATTAATTGCCAAATAAGCTGACAGTGATCGAGTATTCTTGAAAGTGAATAAAAAGAATTTATTTGCTTTTATCTACTTGACATTCCAAAGTCATGGATGTATGTTGCATTTTGATGAGCCATTCAGACTTTTTTGATCATTACTATACTTCCAAATTACATCCTTCTTTGATAGAGAAGACCAGGGGGTGTAACATAAAACGTACAATCAATCTTACGACTGATATCAATCGTAAGTCTATGGCAAACCATGTACTAAAGAGATACAATTGATTGTAAGATTGATTGTATCTCTTTATGTTACACCCCTGAACTGGTAATACTTTCAAAATTTTCACAAATCTTCTAGAGAAGGGATGTATGATACTTTTGATAGTGATTGCTTCAATTTTCAATTTTTAATACTAACCTAGGAAAGACTTCCTTTTGCGACAGCCACCCAAATTTGCTGAGTAAAAAATGGAGACTTTCAGTTTCACCCTTTTTTCTGTACTCTTATTTTCATTTCTTGACTTACCGTGCCTGACGAGACTCGAACTTGTTACCATTCACTTCTCAAGACCAAGGCGCTACCTATTGCGTCAGGGAGAGATTGCTGAAAGTGATGGGTCTCCTAATGATAATAAACCCGAAATCAGGATTAGTCTGACTCCAAGGATGCATTGCTTTTATCTTTCTGACTAAATAAACCGATGTCAATGTGAAATGCATGGTATTACGGGTTAGCTTTTAATTCTGACAGAATAAACCAATATTTTGATATTTATCAAATTTTCCCATGTTCAGTATTTAACATTATGGGTTCAATAGACCCTCTATAGACCTAGACTCCAGAGTCTAGAATCTATATCATTTTAAGTCCTATCCCTAAATTTGGATGGCTGTTGGAAAACACTATGAACATGACGGACAAAGAAAGCGGACAAAATAAACAACCTCTCATTCTACCCATCACAATGGTTCTGGTAGTCAAAAGAACATCCCTTCACTGCTATTATCTGAAATATGTGGAACAGGTGTCACATGCATATTCACCTGGAACTACTGATTAAACATAATAGCTGTGAAGGGATGTTCTTTTGACTACCAGAACCATAAAGGGTAAAGGGTAGAATGAGGGGTTGTTTATTTTTTCCACTTTCTTTGTCCGTCATGTTCATAGTGAAAGGAAGTCTTCCCCTTCTGGCCTTGACTCTAGACCCAACTGTACACTTTCACCATAGGAATCCTAAACCTCCACCTGTGATGAATTGAAGCCCAGACCAAATTTGCACTGACATGCTTTGATCATTGAAAGAACAGCTATTTAGCTTTCGGAACAACCGTAGTAATACCACATTATCTGCTGCATGTTCTTTTAGCAGTCAGTATTCCTTGACTACTCTCTTACACTCTTCAGCCCAGAACAATAGATATGGTCCAGTGATTCCATTGTTCTGGGCTGAATATTGTAAGAGTGTAGTCAAGGAATGCTGCATGTTCTTGTAGGTGTCCATCATGTCCTGGATGAGACCTTTGCAAGGGACTTCAGTCTTCTAGAAAGTCAGAGAGAGTTCATTAAGAGGTTTAACAATCAGGCCACCAAGGGGTCACTTCCAATGTTGGCATCAGCTTGCCCAGGTAACTATAAACTCTGTTTATGATGCTGAAAGAAAATAAAACTGTATAGAAAGAGACGCCATGGCTCGGTTTCGGAAGTCTGTTTGGGAGGCGGTCGGTCGGTCGGTCTGTCTGTCTGTTGCAAATCTTGCAGATCAAAGTACTTCCTTATTTTTCAAGCAATGCTCATGAAATTTTGCGCACACATTAGTCTTGAAATGAAGATGTGCGAAGCATATTTTTTCAGTGTGTCGGAAACTGCGTTGCCATGGTAATGGCATATTATGGCAATAAATCAGAATCCTACGGATTGAACCACTTCCTCATTTTTCAAGCAATGCTCATGAAATTTGGCACACACATTGTTCATGTGATGAAGATGTGCAAGACATATTTTTTCAATCGGAAACTGCATTGCAATAGCAACGGCATATTATGTCGATGAATTGGGGAAATATTGTGGATTGAACTACTTCCTCATTTTTCGAGCAATACTCGGGAAATTTAGCACACACATTGGGGTGGGGGTATTAATCCCCTTCAGTGATATTTCTAGGGTTTTTTGAAATTGATTTAATGTGAAACAGTGTTTTATCATTTACACTTATTCTACCACTTGCATTTTTATTCATAATTATCTGATCTTTTATAATTAGTTGTCAATAGTGTAATTTTCCTTGATTTTTGTTTCTTTTCTATGTATACTCACTAGAAGACTAATGATTCTATTGGCATTCCTGTTTTGGTTTCATTCAGGTTGGGTATGTTATGCAGAGAAGACTCATGGCTCCTACATCTTGCCTTACATAAGCACAACCAAATCACCCCAGCAGATCATTGGCTCCCTGGTCAAGGACTACGTAGCACAGTCACTCCATGTCAAGCCTGATTGTATCTACCATGTCACTGTGATGCCTTGCTATGATAAGAAGCTTGAGGCCTCGAGGGATGACTTCTATAATGATGTGTACAGGACAAGAGACGTTGATTGTGTCATAACATCAGGTAAGGATTTTTTAATCATTGACTTATGACGCTTAAAGCCCACTGCACACCATGCAAACCATCTGCGATCCGATTTCGGAAAAAATTGTTAGAGCATTTTATATTTTATTTATTTATTTTATTATAGTTGAATAAATACTAAAATCGAAAGTATGTGCAATTGCAAGCCTCCTGGTAGGAATAAAAGCAAATTCAATTGCAAATCGTCAACGTCATAGCAATCTTGCAATCTGCTACGATTTGAAGCCGATTTGGAATTTACTCCAACCACAGGGCTTGCAGTTAATCAAATTTTGATTTTAATATTTCTGTCATTATTCCAAACTTCAAATAAGATAATTTTACTTGTTTAAACTTTCATATTTAATGCAAAATGCAATTTGTTCGTAAATGGGGTCGCAGTCAGATTGTATACTGTGCAGTGGGCTTAAAACTCATATTAAAGAGGCTCTGTCGTGAGCTTTCATGGGGAATTTGACACCATGGGTGCTTACCCAATAACAGGTGTTGTCCATCACTATGAGTTTTATGACCAACAGACCTTATGTAATGCTCTGTATATTCCACCCTTTGCCCCATATGGCAAAGTCATTATCTCACTTTCCCTAGCCCGAGAATGCCCGAAGCAGGCCGAAGAATGTTTATGGTGGGACAGCTTGTTTTGCTGTGCTCCAGAAATGTAGCTCTATTGCAGGTATTACCAGTGCTTTTCACAAAGTCTGGTGTCAGCAAATTATGATTCACTCCCCATGAAAACCCATGACAGAGCCTCTTTAAGAGGAGCTTGATTCCTGGAAGGAGGTGAAAGATAACTTGTGAGCTTTCTCATTCTTTCCATGTCAGTTTGGAAGAATTTCATCGTAAAAATATCCCGTGAAAAGAATTGCACTTCAAATGCCATCATATTTGCAACATGACAAGAAACAGCTTCAGTGATCGGCCTGGACATTTGTGTGTAGTCCCACATACCCATTTCTGTGTGCAGTGCATGTGCCTTCAAGAAGATTGCATTGATTCCTTATCATTGCGATGATTTCAAAACTTCAGGGGATGGACCAAATTTTATTTACTACTTATTACTTAATCAACCTTTCCAAATTGCCTTGAAACAGTTTCTTTTACATTGTGATTACATAACCAGATCCAAGTTTATCTTTGATAAGAAAGCCTTTCAGTCATGAAGGACAGATGCTATTTTGCCATGTTTTGATAAGAAAATTTTAGTCTCAGGGGATGACTTTTATAACCATTAGTATAGGATGTGGGATGTGGATTGTGCCTTTTAACAGGTAAAGGTTGATCGCAGTACCTTGGATTCAAGTGAGGGAATTCGACAATTTCTGGTATTCTCTCAGTACACATGTGGATTACAGAAAGAAGACTTCACCTTGATATGACTGACATTCTTGTGTAACATGCATTCTAATTACAAACTTTTGAATAAAAGCCTTGCTTGAGAAGTTGATCTTGAGTTTGCTCTTCCCCTGAAATCATACTTCACGCACCCTAATGTAAGCTCTTGTAGGACAGGATTATGGCCTAGATGCGATTTTGCTGTGTGTTGGATTTATCCACACATTAAATAGAAATTATGCCAAGTCAACAGTTACTGCTCTGGAACTGTGACTCGTACCAGACTGCCATCTTTAAGAGACTATTAACCTGTTGGACACTAAGCCTGAGATAACTCGGGCTAGGATCTATGGAAAATGCGTGTTACACTCATATCGAATTATGTTCAATGGGTTAACCAATGAAGGGTGGCCTCCATAGTATCATAAATTTTTTGAAAACTTGTCTTTATTTTTCAGGTGAGGTTGATGCCATGCTTGCCAAAGAGCAGATTTCATTATCAGATGTGGAGGCCCAAGAGTATAATGAAGTGTAAGTGTATACACATACCGTCAGCAATGCCTGAGCATTTTCCAGTTTAAGCTGCTGAAATTCAGATTTTTGTACTGTTTACTTTCTCATGTACAAGTATTATATTAGTACATTCTCTATGAAATTGTAGTTTTTGGCTTTATTACAGAAATTACATAATAATGATAATGATAGCGGGTTCTTGTGTAGCGCTCCTGTCTCTCAGAATTTACACTCCTGGCACTCCACTGTTATTACCCTGGCTGTAGACAGTACATGATTTCTTTGAAATATCAAAGTGAAACTTGTTCATCTTAAAATTCATGGAAAATGTGTTCGTTTGATGCTGATCTGATATAAAAAACAGCAAGCAGCCTACACTTTCCTGCTGGGAAGCCTTGGATAAAACAGTCCAGGGTGCATGCCTTGTCAAAGGACATAAGTGGACTATCTTGGCTCAGCCCAGGATCACTCTTCTAACTACTGTTCTTGTTTGTTGTTATGATGCAGGTTTCCATTCTCTGAGAGTAGTTTGGTCATTAACCATTCAGGAGGTGGATCTGGTGGATTCCATGAGCACGTTCTACGCCATGCGGCCAAAGAACTGTTTGGCAAGGAACTAGGTGAACTACAGTACAAAACCATGAAGTAAGTCATTCTTAGCATGTGATATATTATTCATTCTCCTGATAGATAATGTACAAATTACATTCCTTCCTATTCCAGTGCATGTTTTTATATTCACAAGTATTCCCTGTCTTGTTGGGCTCCTTGAAAGATGACAGTGTTGTAATTGCCCTCCCATTTTCAAACTAACTTCCAGTACATGTCGTACTGATTGAATATCTTTAACTTCCTGTTTGCGAAGTTGCAGTATTGACTGCTACTGGTTAGGGAATCTAGTCAGCCAATATTTAAATATGTTATGAAAGGAAATCATCAACTTGAAGCTGTTGATTGTATATGCCTCTACTGCTGCCTTTGGTAGCATGTTCCAATGATTCACAGTTCTGCGAGTGAAATTGTTTCTTTGAATGTTTAGGTGTGCATGTTGTTTCTATATCTTGAGACTGTGGCCACAAAGATACATCTCTTTTGTTTGAAGAGTTTTTAATAGCTTTTGTACTCTCCAAGTGACAGTTTATACTTCTTCTTCTTCTGGTTAAGTCTGCCTCCTTCAATTAGACTGAAGACTCTTGCAAACTTTGTGTGCATTTTAAGGCCCATTAAGGCCCATTTTTCTACATTATGTCACATTATTTGTGATTATTCAAGTACATTCTTCATTGCGTCACTGCCATTCATTTTGTACAAAAAAATGTGCTTTTAAAAATCCTGCAGTTTCCCTCCTCATATCTTAATCAGCCTTTAAACAACATGTCTTGATATCAATTTATGTTCATTACTTTACCATACTAATGTACGGAGAACCATATTTACAAATACCTTGGATTTTCTTACAAATTAAAATATTCCTTCAATCTGTGGTCACCCTCTCCAGGAACAAAGACTTCAAGGAAGTGACAGTGGAATCGGATGGCCAGATTCTGTTGAGGTTTGCTCTGGCCTATGGCTTCAGGAACATTCAGAACCTGGTACAAAAGATCAAGAGAGGAAAATCACCCTATCACTTTGTGGAAGTCATGGCATGTCCAGCAGGTATATGCAATATGATTGCAGAGACTTTCACAGGTCATGTAGAAGCAATCTCTATAGCCGACTGTGTCTCCTCTTGAAATGGGAACATTGCTATGAAATGTTGAAAAATGTGAATGTGATTTCTGTAGGCAGTACTTAATGGGTATTGAAATTACATTTATTTTTGGAAATTCTTTGTGTACTGCGTTCTACTCATGCTGCTTAATTTCATAGTTTAGTGTACTTTACCTGATAAAGATTTATTTATTGATAGCAAATTCAGCGTATTCATGTAGATTACATTGTCACAAGAGGAGTGCTAATTTTAGACATATTTTCAAATCACCATTTCTCATTGAAACTTTCTTCATTATGTTTATGATGAAAATAGTATTTATTTGCAATTCTGTCTACTAATAATTAAGCAGTAGAAGATTTGATTAATTGAAAAGACATCAATAAATTTATCCAAATGGGTTTTGTTAACAATATGAATGCAAGGTAGCATCACTTTCAGTAATCAAGGTTACGTAATTGGACTAAAACGAGACTATATCATAGTCCATGTACCAGGGTATTTGACTGTTTGTTCTTCCAACAACTGTATTTGATACTTTATTGGTTTTTGATCAGGATGTCTGAATGGAGGAGGGCAGATCAAGGCTGAAGAAGGCATCCCTGCCAAGGAACTCCTCACGGAAGTGGAAGACCTGTATAACTCAGCTCCTACAAGAAGGCCGGAGGACAACGAGCTGGTTCAGACACTGTATGAGGAATGGCTTGGAGGCATGGGCAGCGAGAAAGCAAGGACAATGTTGCATACGCAGTACCATGAGGTCGAGAAGAACACTAATGCCCTGAACATAAAATGGTAGAACAGGAATGTTTATGTGATGTCATGGTATTATTTGAAAAAGAACAAGGGAACAAGCTGGTCCAGACATGTAGGAATTGGTAGTGAGAAAGCAAGGACTTTGTTGCAAACACAGTACCATGAGGTTGAGAAGAACATCAATGCATCTAGCGATAGAACAGGAGTCTAGATGTGAAGTCATAGTAAGCACAGGAGTTCAAGGGAGCAAGCTGGTCCGGACAAGTGGAGAGGAGTGGCCTGGAGGAATGGGTAGTGAGAAAGCAAGGACAATGTTGCATATGCAGTACCGCAAGGTCAAGAAGAACACCAATAGATTCAGTGATAGAACAGGAAGCCAGATGGAATGCTGTGGTAACCAAAGAAAAATTAGTATATAACCAGTTGATATATCTTTTTAAAGTGCACTAGTCGCTCGAAAAAAAATTATTTGTGTACAGCTACAATGCGTTAAATAACCCTAGAAAAACTTTATCCAGCATATTTCTAGGGGTTAACAGTTGAGGAGTTTGAAGGAAAAAACACAAAACAAAACATAAGATCCCACTATTCTGGCAGGCAATATGATTAGCCATTTGATTCTGTTGACCCATAATTCTGGTTCATTCATGAGCGTACGTCGACTAGTCTACCTCACTAGACACCTTTTTGTTAATTGACAGTAAGTATGAACTTGCAATATTTCTTTATAAAATTAATATTTAAAGCTGATATTCAAAATACAGTATACAATCAGTCCCAAACAAACAGAGCACAGTGTCATTTGGTGATTAGTGTACTTTAATGCTCAGGGAATTATGTGTGTGTGTTTATCCTATTAACTATTGAATTCTTTATTCCTGTAAGCTTAAAACACACACCACCCAGTGTCCGTAGACATTGGGTATAATATACTGGTCCATCTTTTACTTTAGTAGATAGAGGCACTGTTAGTACTAAAAATTAAATAAGTTGCAAGAATCAGATGAAAGATTATTTACTTTTTGCTAACACAAGATAAGTTCAAGTGTTATCAAATGCAGAATAAGAATGAAGAAAAATCTTCCAAAGAAACTCTACTTTGTAGGTGATTTACTGCCATTTTGTCCTTATGGTTTAAATTATCACATTGGAAACAACAAAGGAAATACTGTTAAATGTCTGCAATATGTAAACTGATAATCATCTTGCTTTAAAACTCCCAATGTGATTTTCAACTGTTTTCGGACTTTCATGCACTATTCAAAAATTTTTGTGTCATTGTTGAATAACATCTGTACTCTGTGTAAAGGTGTATTGTTGGATGGTACTAATGGCAGGGTAAAGCAGCATTCCACTGTTTTTAGTAGTTTGTATGCTACTGGAGACCTGTGATGAATGGAGATGCACCATTTCAAGATTTACAGACTCCATTCTCAGTTTTTACTTGAAATAATAAAACAAGATCATTTTTGTTTAGTTCTACAGGTATCCACTGGGCTATCCGTTCATCTGTTTTGTTAACTTGTAATCTTTAAATGTCCATTGAAGGAGGAGGTTTGCATGGTGGTGAGATAACTTTGGTGGTTCGTATATGTAGTTCTGAGAAGGACTATTGGGTTTGGAAATGATTAATAAATTCTTTCGGGAGTTGTAGTTGCCCTAAAAAATCTTTGTAGTATTCTCAAGTGTATACTTTCATAATTTGTTGAGGTTTTCCTCAGATATTGGAATTTCTTAAGCAAGATGATCATCATTTGTTTTTTTTTAAACTAAGAATATCTTACCCTGTGTTTGTTTGTTATTGTTATTGTCATAAAAACCATTTGCATTTTGTGGATGGGACCAATTCCCCCCCCCCCCCCAAAAAAATGGAGGAAAATATCATAGGTGTAAATGCATAAACCGCAATTTTGAGATCTCTTTGGATTCAAATAATTTCATTTCTTGCCTCATGCAGTTATTTAACTTCTCTGCACATACTAGTGCATATATGAGAGTTTCCTCCAATCTCCCGTTCATCTTTGTATTTATTTTAACATGCAGACTTGATATTTAAATTTGCAATATGTATTTAGAGAATAAATATTTGAACTTATTTAGGTGATTATTCCCATTTGATTTTTCAAATTAAGTTTTTGAACATCGATATTAATTGATTGATCTTGTAAATATTGAAAGATGAATATTATTAAAGAGGTGTTTTCAAACTATTGTAATGAATTTTCAGAGTTCTGTTTCTGAGGTTGTTATGTTACCATTGCTTGCATATGGACCATTAAAAATGGGGGAGGGGGGGGGGGGGATAAAGAGAAAGATGAAAGAAGAGATAGATTTAGAGAGTAAGAGGGAAAAGGAGAGTGTGTAAGGGGTATATGCAGGGAGAAAGAGAATGTAAGAGAATGTGTTCATGAATACACATGTATAATTTAAGATAGGAAGACACACAGAAAAGGAAATAGAGTGTGTTTGGGATTATAATTCAAGACAGGAAGACAGAGAAAATGAAAGAGTGTGTTAATGAATATAATCCCAGATAGGAAGAGAGAAAGGAAAAGGGAGAGAGAATGAAAGAGAGTGTGTGCATGAATATAATCAAGAAAGGAAGAAGGAGAGAGAGAATGAAAGAGTGTGTGGGAATATAATCAAGAAAGGAAGAAGGAGAGAGAGAATGAAAGAGTGTGTGTGGGAATATAATCAAGATAGGAAGAGGTAAAGGGAATGAAAATATGTGTGAGAATATAATCACAATAGGAAGAGAGAATAAAATAGGGTGTATGTGGGAATGTAATCAAGAAAGGAAGAGGGAGAGAGAAAGAGAGAGAGTGTGTGTCTGGGAATATAATCATAGGAATAGACTGCATAAATATAATCAAGATAGGAGGAGAGAGAAAGAATGAAAGAGTATGTGCATGAATATCATGATAGGGTTTAGAGAGAGAGAGAGAGAGAGAGAGAGAGAGAGAGAGAGAAGAGGAAATGGTTGGGGAGGGAGGGTATATGAGAAGAGAAGTATGAGTTATATATGTTATGAGGGAATATGCTCCATTCTGAACAGTTTTTCAAATAAGAAATTTGGCGTGATTTAAAGGGAGTATAATCAGCCCATCTCCTCTTTTCAACAATAACTCAGGTTAGCATACATTCTCTATTACAAGAGAGACCCCCCCCCCCCACCTTAAGATGTTGACTCGATTAGAAGGGCCTATCAGAAGGGCACACAGTGAATTTAAAAAAAAAGAAAAAGAAATCATTAACTTCAGAATTATCTATTTTTAGATTTCTTTTATAGTTTTCACTCTGTTAGATATTTTCCAAAATTGTCCCCTTTTCAAATACCAAGCTCCCCCCTTCCTCCTCCCGCCACTTCCTGAAACAGCAACTCTTATACACGACGAAGACGGCATAATGTTACTCGCGCTGTTATGATTGGTCAAAAAGATGACGTCATCGATGTTGTTTTCTCCGTGCAAAGAGAGATGGCCGATGTTTCATTATTTTCCCATTTATATTTACGGCATTTTCCCTAGACCAGCTGCTGGTCGTTTTAAACTGTCACCAATTCCCGAACATGCGTGTGCGCGCGCTGATGTGGTATCTCCCAACGAAGTCACTTACCCCACGAATTCACCTTCCCCGAAAAAAAAACGACCAGCAAACCTCGGCAGCGAGGTCCGATTTTAATGAGCAGTGACCCCATGACCCCGCTTCCCAAATAAGGACCCTCTCATGAATGATGCATGTTTGGTTTGATGAGGGGTCAGCTGGTCAGCCAAGGCCAGTGTGTATGTGTGTCTGTGTGTGTTTATTGGTGAATGTGAGAGTGATCAATGCATGCAGCTATTGACCCTTTCCCAAGACGTTCCACACGTCCAAATACATGGCATGGAAGTATACCTCCATGATATAAGATATGCATCGTATTGGAGGAAAAAATTTTCCAGATATTGCTGAGCTGAAGTTGACTAAAAGTCTACCTAGATAATGGATAACGTGAGATTTGTTAGGTGGTGTATGATTTGTGATTTAAGAAATCTGGTCCAAAGACAGGTTAGAAAGGCTAAACACGAATACTTACAAAACAAGATAGAAGAAAACAAACAAAATTCGAAAAAACTATCTGCTTGAATAATGGATAACGTGAGAGCTGCCAGTATTAGGGGGTGTTCGTGATTTAAGAAATCTGGTCCAAAGACAGGTTAGAAAGGCTAAACTCGAATACTTACAAAACAACATGGAAGAAAACAAACATGATTTGAAAAGACTTTGGCAAAATCTAAACAGTTAAGGATTAAAAAGTAAGAAGAGGAAAGAACAAGAGACAAGAGTATAAAATTGATGAGAAATTATGTCATGATAAGATGGTATAGCTCATGAATTTAATTCGTATTTTACAAATGTGGCCGTCAAAAATTAGTAGACAAACTCCATATTTTCAGCCCAGACAAAAATCGTATTCGTGAGTTTTTACGAAGGAAAGTGTGTACTTGTGAATAGCTTCGAGTTATTACCAGTCAGTAAACAATTTGTTTTCAATGAGCTTCGCATATTGAATGTATCAAAAAGTACTGAGCTAGACATGATTCCGGCTAGATTTTTAAAAGATAGTGCAAAGATTTTGTACAAGCCCTTGTGTTATTTAATGAACCTAACTATCCTGATAAATACTTTTCCAGAGGATACGAATATAGCACCTCTATACCACGAAAAAGAATATACTTTTTCCTTGCTCGCTCCGGACGCTCGTAATAGATAATAGATAATGACTGAGATTTTGATGACGAATTATCACTTCTACCATGAAAAGGAGTATACATATTTTTCCTCGCTTGATCCACTCACTCGTATCAGGAACTGGATAACTTTGGAAAGCAAACCAATTCGGCAAGCGAAGTCAAATGTATAAATGTATACTTTATAAGATACAGGATGGTTTCGGAAAGCGAACAAATTTGGCAAGTGAGGTGACCGAATATTTCTAAACATCTTATAGGCCTACTGCGTATTTTGATGAATAACACTTCTACCATCAAAAGAATCTGTTTTTCTCGCTCGCCTGTCGCTTCGCTCGCTCGTAGCATCTAACCATTCAGGTGGTCAAAATAGATTCACAGTCATCTGAAGGCGAATATTATTATTTCTTATAGCCTACGAAGTGCATTTAGATGACAAAATAACAATTCTTTATAACATGAAGTGGTTATTTTTGGCTCGCTCGCTTCTCTCTCGCTCACAAGGTTCATATTTTAGCGAGAAGTGTAATTTTTCCCAAATTTTGAAAAATCGCTTCATGGCCCTTAAATATTAAAGTAATAGTAATCCACCTAGATCTTATCCCCCCACCCCTGCAGGGACTTCGCGCTAGCGAGGTGCGCCTAAGTTGATATTCCAGGTGTGTGTTCAGCTCCCCCCCCCCCCCCCCCCCCGTTCAGAAAAGCATCCTACGCCCATGTATCTAACACACCTTTTAAAGTGATTACACAATGGTAAAAAAAAGGATATATGATCGAGAACAGAATTCTAATAAGAATAACATTAAAAATTTGATGATTTGCAATCGAAATCAATGCATTTTTGGCTAATTATATGTGAATAGTCATGAGTTGACCAAGTGTTGTGGCCCCTCACTTTTGCCTCCGAGTCCACTTCTTTAGCCGTAATGAATTATAGGAGAAACTGCAATTTTATGCGGTTTCTCTTGAATACTAGATATATAGCTATTTTGAAGACTTTACACTAAGCCAGTGGATGTGAAAAGGTATAAGGGGGTGGCACAAGAAAGAAAATAGGCGTTAATCAGACGTAAAGGACATTTTTATCAGATTTGAAGGGGCAATTTCAGAAGAAGAATCGCACTGCATAAAATGAAAAGAAAACCTGGAAAAGGGGGCTTATCATAATCAAACTGGACACTCATTTGAAGTAAAAAAAAAAAAAAAAAAAAAGAACACTTGTCAGATTCGAGGTTGAAAAATTACTTTTATTACAAAGCAAAAAGGGGGACTGAACATGAATTAAATGGGTGTGTATCAAATTGAAAAGGGGGCACATGCCGGAATGGAAAAGGAACACATCTAACAAAAAGTGGCAATTGTGGCACTACAGCATCTTAACAGAAGGGGAAATCGGACATACTAGAAAAGAAAAGGGGCATTTAGCTGGGGTATATATCTGACTCCAAATGGGGCACTTGCCCAAATAGAAAAAGGAAAAATTATCACAGATGAAGAGGGTCACTCAGCAGAAGGGCAACTGCACTATTAGAACAAAAAATGAGCAGTCAAAAGGGGGCACTTATCACATTTAAATTTAGGAATATTCATTACAGTCATATAAAGGGAAAATAGGCCTAGCGCTACTTAAAAAACGGGAACGGGTCACTAATCGGCAGTAAAAAATGGGGAGTTGTTGGGCTTAAGAAAGGCAACTTATCTAAATCGAAAAAAGGCACTTATTAAAAAAATGACCGTTGTAAGAAGAAAAGGGGCGCTGAACAGGTTTGAAAAGGGGCACTTTCAAGGGTACTAGTATAAACAGGGGCACTTTTGGGATGCTTGGAAAAGTGGAGGCACTGTGCCCCCCCCCCCCCCGACTCTGCCGCCTCTGATTACCATGGTATAACACATTGGAAATCCCTATCTGTTAATATAAAGAAAATAGAGAACTTAATTTGCTCATTTTGAAGAGGAAATTAAGGGAATAACTGTCAATAATAGTCAGAGACGAGAAGAGAATGACATCCTGATTTATGACTGAAATTGCCTAATACAGACCACCTTGCTTTTGTCTGCCAGGTGAACTGATAGTTTCAAATTTTGTAAATAACTTTATTGATTTAGAAATTGTATACATGTATAATAATGATTGTTTTCCATTATTTTCTCAATCTAATATAATTTCAATTTAATAAGTTTGTATTTTGAGGGGCCCACTGGAAATAAGCTCTCGAGCTTTTTATTTTTATTTTTTATTATTCGTATTTTTATTGATTTTCACGATTACACACAAAGCAAATGAAGAAGCAATTAAAATACCGACAAAATAAAATGAAATAATGACATGAATGAATAATGATGTCAACAATGAAAAGATAAATAAAAAAGCAGTTATTATCTTATAAATGTGGTAGTTATTAAAAAACATCTACTGTATAGTTGATAACATCTGAACGGTTTCACCCTAACAATATAACAGTCTTCACAAAAATTTGCAAATCAAATTTCCCTCTCTTAAAGTGGATATAGAGTTTTCCTTTCTTCTTGGCCACATAATACTGTCTCTTTTGGAATTTTCCATATGTTTCTTGATTCAAATTTTGGTCTAGTATTCTTGATTTGCATAGATAAATTTAATATTCTTAAGATACAAATATAAAGGACAGAAATTTTTCATATGGAACTCCAAACATTTTCTTGAAATTATCCAAAGTAAAACAGTTATAATGTTTTAAAAGAATTACTTGCAATAAATTACACCATAGGGGGGGGGGGGTTACCATATCACAATCACAAAACAAATGAATAATTGATTAAGGCATTGTTCCACAAAAGATACAGTTTGGTGAATCCTTTCTCTTTATCCTGAACAAAAAGTCATTTAAGGCAATGGATTTATGAAAGACCTTGAAATAAAAAGAGCGCAAAACGAGTACTGATTGAACACATAAAGTTCACATTATTAAATGAGATTCCAGTTTAATCTTGTGGAACATTTTGAATTATTTCCCAGTAATCATAACGCTTATCAGGGGTACAGGAGTCTTGTATTACAGTATATGCATATCTAGGGTTTTCTTTTGGGGTTTTTTTTTTTTTTGTCGTTCGAACAAGTTTATCAATAACTATAGTATATACCCACAACATCATTGTCAGTATCTTCAGAGTTAGCAGCTTCCAACCATGACTTTGGTATTTTTTTAACAAAAAAAATATATTTCGTTCTATCTTTATGAGAAACACTGAAATCAAGAATCAATTCTTCAAATAACTTGTATCCCGGTAAAGGAGGGTTCAATGAATCTGATACCTTATATACATTTTTGCATACCATTCATCATAATGTAGAAAAAGTTTTGACTTTGACGGTATCTTCTTATTGAACCATAATGATTGACCCAACCCCAATCTCTGAGAAAGTCTTCCCAAAGATATCCTTAGAAGCCCCTTCTCTAAAGATATACCAAGTATGAAGGAAATCTGCCGACTGGTTTATTTAAAGTTTTCAGTATCGATTCTGGGGCATGAGAAGTCCACAAATAATAAGCTCTCGAGCTTTCGTGGGTTATCCTGATCAAGCTTCAAAGTTATTTGTCTATGTCTATATTGTGTTCGAAGCTTGACGAATAAATATCAATAAATCAATCTATCTATCTAACAATCAATCAACCTAGTAGTTACCTGCAAACTATATCAATTCTACGAAAACTTCAAGGAGTGGCTTGCGGAAGAGTTTTAAAAAGACATACATGTATTTGGTGAATTTTCTACCATCAAATCGCACCATTCGACAAGTGTGGGGAGGAAAGTTACAAATGTAACTCCATGAGAAGTCAACAAGTAGATTGAATTTAATTTAATTGAACTGAATTTATTTGTTCCACTTTTACATCATTCAGAGTTAATAAGAATATATGGTACATTTCAAAATCATAGGCCTACTGTCAGTAAAGTTTTTCTAGATAGATAAACTATACGGCACAAAAATAGAGAGTGTAAAAAGTGGGGCATAGCTTGTAAAAATGTATATGAGCGGACACTTCAAACCACAACCATAACTCCTCTAATCTTTTCTGTAAAAAATAGACAAATCAGCCCAGCGGTGGCAACATGAATGAACTCCCATCTCCCTGGTACAACTTTCGATCTTGTCAGAATAGTTCAGAATAGTCCTTCCGGCAAGCATGTTTAATAGGTCTTTGTAGTTTACAATCATATCAAACTTTCCAACCTGTTCGAATTGATTCTTAAAATCAATAATATACAATTATGATTTTCTTTTAAATATCTAAGATGTTTTTGCATGGTAAGTGTGTTAGATTGTAAAGATATTACATGATATTTAATAGTTATGGCTTTGAAAGGAGACTATAGGTTTACGATCGGTGCAAGGTTACATAATAACCTAATCTTTTGATTGGCATGAGTGGAAACCATCACGACCTTGCAATCTTTGACCACATGAAGTGGGCGGAATAAAAGTTCCCCCTGAATTTAGGGGGAAAGCAATAAAACCTGGCCAAGGTGTACTGGACTGTTCTCAGGCTCTGTGTCCGTACGTGCACTTTATCTGTGTACATATATATAGCCATGGTGTGCGCTGATATGTGTGCGTACGGATCATAGAGAACAGTCCAGGCAGTGGACTACATTTTCCCGTGATTTGTACGATATGGATAGTGGTGAGTATTATCTGTCCAAAGCTCTGCGTACTGTGTTATTCAGAATGACAAATTTAAATTCCGCGCAAGCGGATCATTAGTACCCTTTTACCGAGTTTAGCGAGGGTCTGTGCTGGCACAGTCCCGTGTGTTACATTTGGTGTAAGTTAATTGCTGGAGGCGCAGAAACTCCTTATTTCGTTTTACTTAAAGATTCAGTCACACCAGCTAAGCTTGAGGTCCTGTTTGAATGATGCGTAATGCAATGTAACTTGGGCGCTAATACACTTTTGTATCCATCATTCCATGCCCTTATTTCCAGTTCTAATGACGAATCTGCTTCAAAAGTTCAATATGGCAGTAATTAACGAGCATATCTGTCACCTGAATTTAATGAAATCGGTCAAAGGGAACCTCGATTATGACTTTGTCAATGTCCAACACTATACTGTCCCTCTCTTGATCTCCACTAGCGCGCCGTGTGCTATGCGTTCGTCGACATGCATATGGCATTGCAATATATATGTCGTGGATAGTGGGGGAGGGGTGTGATGATGTAGTGGTAGACCCCAGGACTCAAATAATGAGTGGACGCAGGGATTGTACTTGTTCACATGGATTTATTGTCGTTGTTCTCAGAAAAATCACATAATCAGTAAAGAAAAACCCTGCAAAAAAAGCAGAAAAAACAATTTCCATCAGGTTTCATGGTATCATTATATGACATAGGATTATACAGAATATCTCATGTATCACGCTTGATTTCCATATTATCTTATCACTAGCTAACCATTAACAATAACATTATTATGAATGCAATTGATTTCAGTGCAGATTATATAATATGGCAATGATGCAAGGTATACTAAATTGGCTTATCAAAAACTCATGGACTCAATATCCACACATCTATTACCTCGAATATCCAACTTCATAGGATATACAATGACTTAGATTATACTCGATACATGAACTAGTATAGTATCAATGAAACTCTAATCAACCATCATCTCAACTCGCATGTCTCATCTGAACATGCACTTGAATACGCAATTTAATCATCGCCTCATAGCGACTGTCATAAATCAATGCACAGCCCAATAATTACTTTCATGTATGTCCGTTGTAAGAACTTCATTACGCAGATGCGTATCACAGTATACCAAACACAGATATTCCTAACTTAATAATTATGAAAGTATTTGCAATCATGACTAAAGTCAACTCAAAATAAGTTAATGCAGACCCCTAAGTCAGATAGCAAACCAGCTCTTTTGAAAGTATGAACCCGCATCCTCAGACAACATGATGATAACACACCAACCATTGGAGAGCTGAAAACATCTCACCTTAAAAATAAAGAAGTGTAAATTCATTCTCATACTGTGATCATAATGCTAATTGAAATTCACAAGATTGATAATAATCCCTTTTTATGATAGTTAACATTCAATTATCAATCCTCAAAATTATCAATCAAAATCATAAATCAACATTATCAATCATCAACTCACCAACTAAATTACTAGATCATGCTTTGTATGAGATACTGAGCATATGGGAAACACCATTACTATATAAAAACAATAATTAGTCACTATGATGAACATCGATTCATGGGCACCGCCATCTTGAATTACGCCCTACACGTACCATATGTACTTATGGGCGCCGCCATATTGGATTATTTATTTACATTACTAAACCCTCCACCTGAATTAATAATGAGCCATCCAAAAGTTTGGAGTTACATTTTCAAGTACAACACTCAATTTTCACAATTCATATCATTTCTGTGAATCTAACAAATATCATAACCTATTACTTTCAACAGTTTAACTTCAACAGGTTCTCATGAACTTGGCCTAAATAAATTTCACCTGACATCTGTCATTTATACCAAATACAATTTACCTGAAACAGATTTTCATACTGACAGTGACAGAAAAATAACCTTATTATTTCATACTGCATAGTACAAAGTAAATGTTACAATGGACACTTACAATTTTCCTTGTCCAAAAGAAACTCTGCCAAATGATGTCGTAACTGATAAGAAACGGCCAACACAACCCATTGCCAAGCTACATTGTAGATGTATTTACAACGGTGCCAGAGTGCGAAGTGATGAAAGGTGCAGTGCAGTGCAATGCAAGGTGCAAGTGTACAAATCTCCAGCGGTACATTAATTGCTAACTGCAATCACCAACACTGGCTTGTATTCATCCGCCTAATTTCTATTTCTGTTAAAGGCTACATTACTCAGAGTTGGGGGAAATTATTCTTCTCACTCCTATTTTTAAACACACCAATTTAACCTACCATTTTCAACTACCAGATGACATATTTATCAGAAATATAAGGGACTACATTAAATCGAAATATGAATATCTAATTCTCACATCAGTGAATATGGTCGTCTCGAATACCAAAAACATTACAAATTCTTTACTCTAATTCCAAGGCATATTTAACAAAGGATGCTTTGTAACAAAACCTGTTTCACAAAACTTCTTAGCTGTAATAAATCACAAATAGCTATCAGTCTTGAATAAAGTGTTTTCATTACATGTGCTTTCTCAAATTCCATTTCCCGTCATATATAAACTGATGCTAGGAACCAAAGTTTATTCTAACTTTCCGGTATGGTATCCTCCAATCCATGCACGTAAAGTTCTCATAATTTTGGGTTCCTAGTTTTGGTTTACATATATTGCAACGTGCACACATGCACGTCGAACGCAAAGCACGCAGAGTCAGAGCTAGCAGAGATTGAGAGAGCGATGTCATTGGACATCGACGAAGCCGTAATTGAGGTTCCCTTTGTCCGATTTCATTCAAATTCAAGTGACAGATTGGATACATATTGCTGGTTAATTTCTGCAATTTTGAATATGGGCATGGAAACGAAAGTGCATTAACGTGGTACTCTGGTCCTTTCATTCACTCTAAATCCCACTTGTCTTTAATTTCTGACTTGACCTTGGTCACCTTGCAATGCTTCACTGCGCCAGCAGGATTTCATTATGATAACTGGTGGACATTTACTTATTGGCCATGCGTAAGCATGCGCGCGAGTCGCTACAACACATAACCTTTCTTTAAAAATCTGTACACTTTTTTTCTGGAAAGGTCAGACGGCAAGAAATCTAGATCATATCAATTTGGGGCATTCTGAATCTGAAAGGTCATGAACTATATTTCACTGAATATCTTGATTTTTTTTCCACAACTTTCACCATCTCGTATTTTGGGACTGTATAATTGCCCTTACGCATTCCATTTGTGAAGATTGTCTATGGCAAAAGACCATAAAAATGCCAATAATATCTGACACCCTAGTTGTCTTCCTTCATTACTCATGAATGGAGGGATTGTAAGTCTTGTTTGAAAATCTTTAAAAAATATATATGTGTAACTAGGACAAAGGCTATCTTTTGGCACGTGGAGAGCTGTATAGAGCAATCTGGTGAAATGAGCCGCCATTATTAAAGCTGATGGAAACACCCGTATTTGTCATGGATTTTTTAGGGGATTTTGGTTTTACCTCATACATGTATAAAGTCATTAAAATCGTTGACATACCGGTAAGAGTTATAGGATAACTAATTTAGGTTTATGCTTTTGTTCTTTTTGCAATCTCAGCAGGGACATTCTTCTTGTGCAGATGTTGTGGGACACAGTTCCCATCTGCCTTGCTGCTCTCCCAGCACTGTGCCACACATCACCAAGTCTTTGAGCTCTCCCCATTCATCAGTGTTGGCAGCCTTTTACCTACCAATCAAGGCATGATCGGCCAGGCTCCGTCCACTTCACATGACATCAGCGATCAAACACCACTGGCCAGAAAACACAGTGACATTACTCTTACACAACTACAGACTGTGACCCCATCTTCACAGGCTAACAACATATCTTCTTCGCATCTTCAACAGCAAAACAACGAACCAAACATGGCAAGAGTGATAACTATCAGTCTCATCTTCAAATACTGCTGTACAATTTGGATCTGGATACTTTGTCATGCCAGAAACAAACATGTTTTAATCAAGTCCTCAAATGATAAAGGTATCTCAGGAAAGGCTCAGTATGCTCGTGTTGTCAATCCAATTACATCAGCAGGCCTATTCTCAGAGAGTCTCAAGTAATGCTACAGACAATGATGGAATTTGTGACACCCAGACTACCTGTGTGGTTGAAAAATCAGTTTCTTCTGCCCTTGGTTGTTGGAACATCAACATCTGAAAAAGAAGGCAGATTGGATCAGACACAAACTGAAGGAATGTATACAGTTCCTAGCAAGATTCTCTGTCATTCAAAGCAGTCACTGTGGTCAAACAGGAAAGAGAGACAAGATAAATGAGAACG
>CM057155.1:14364515-14384452 GCA_029962745.1 Echinometra lucunter | reverse complement strand
CCGTAAATATAAATGGGAAAATAATGAAACATCGGCCATCTCTCTTTGCACGGAGAAAACAACATCGATGACGTCATCTTTTTGACCAATCATAACAGCGCGAGTAACATTATGCCGTCTTCGTCGTGTATAAGATTTGCTGTTTCAGGAAGCGGCGGGAGCTTGGTATTTGAAAAGGAGACAATTTTGGAAAATATCTAACAGAGTGAAAACTATATAAGAAATCTACAAATAGATAATTCTGAAGTTAATGATTTCTTTTTCTTTTTTAAAATTCACTGTGTGCCCTTCTGATAGGCCCTTCTAATCGAGTCAACATCTTAAGGTGGGGGGGGGGGGGGGGGGTCTCTCTTGTAATAGAGAATGTATGCTAACCTGAGTTATTGTTGAAAAGAGGAGATGGGCTGATTATACTCCCCTTAAATCACGCCAAATTTCTTATTTGAAAAACTGTTCAGAATGGAGCATATTCCCTTATAACATATATAACTCATAGGCCTACTTCTCTTCTCATACACCCTCCCTCCTAGTCCACTGCCTGGACTGTTCTCTATGATCCGTACGCACACATATCAGCGCACACCATGGCAATATATATGTACACAAATAAAGTGCACATACGGACACACAGCCTTTTTCGGGGAAGGTGAATTCGTGGGGTAAGTGAATTCGTGCGGAGATACCACATCAGCGCGCGCGTACGCATGTTCGGGAATTGCTGACAGTTTAAAACGACCAGCAGCTGGTCTACCTCCCTCCCCAACCATTTCCTCTTCTCTCTCTCTCTCTCTAATCCCTATCATGATATTCATGCACATACTCTTTCATTCTTTCTCTCTCCTCCTATCTTGATTATATTTACGCAGTCTATTCCTATGATTATATTCCCAGACACACTCTCTCTCTCCCTCTTCCTTTCTTGATTACATTCCCACATACACCCTATTTTATTCACTCTTCCTATTGTGATTATATTCTCACACATATTTTCATTCCCTTTACCTCTTCCTTTCTTGATTATATTCCCACACACACTCTTTCATTCTCTCTCTCCTTCTTCCTTTCTTGATTATATTCCCACACGCACTCTTTCATTCTCTCTCTCCTTCTTCCTTTCTTGATATTCATGCACACACTCTCTTTCATTCTCTCTCCCTTTTCCTTTCTCTCTTCCTATCTGGGATTATATTCATTAACACACTCTTTCATTTTCTCTGTCTTCCTGTCTTGAATTATAATCCCAAACACACTCTATTTCCTTTTCTCTGTGTCTTCCTATCTTAACTTATACATGTGTATTCATGGACACATTCTCTTACATTCTCTTTCTCCCTGCATATACCCCTTACACACTCTCCTTTTCCCTCTTACTCTCTAAATCTATCTCTTCTTTCATCTTTCTCTTTATCCCCCCTCCCCCCATTTTTAATGATCCATATGCAAGCAATGGTAACATAACAACCTCAGAAACAGAACTCTGAAAATTCATTACAATAGTTTGAAAACACCTCTTTAATAATATTCATCTTTCAATATTTACAAGATCAATCAATTAATATCGATGTTCAAAAACTTAATTTGAAAAATCAAATGGGAATAATCACCTAAATAAGTTCAAATACTTATTCTCTAAATACATATTGCAAATTTAAATATCAAGTCTGCATGTTAAAATAAATACAAAGATGAACGGGAGATTGGAGGAAACTCTCATATATGTACTAGTATGTGCAGAGAAGTTAAATAACTGCATGAGGCAAGAAATGAAATTATTTGAATCCAAAGAGATCTCAAATTGCGGTTTATGCATTTACACCTATGATATTTTCCTCCATTTTTTTGGGGGGGGGGAGGGGGATTGGTCCCATCCACAAAATGCAAATGGTTTTTATGGACAATAACAATAACAAACAAACATAGGGTAAGATATTCTTAGTTCTAAAAAAACAAACAAATGATGATCATCTTGCTTAAGAAATTCCAATATCTGAGGAAAACCTCACAAATTTTGAAAGTATACACTTGAGAATACAAAGATTTTTTAGGCAACTACAACTCCCGAAAGAATTTATTAATCATTTCCAAACCATAGTCCTTCTCAGAACTACACATACAAACCACCAAAGTTATCTCACCACCATGCAAACCTCCTCCTTCAAGGGACATTTAAAGATTACAAGTTAACAAAACAGATGAACGGATAGCACAGTGGATACCTGTAGAACTAAACAAAAATGATCTCGTTTTATTATTTCAAGTAAAAACTGAGAATGGAGTCCGTAAATCTTGAAATGGTGCATCTCCATTCATCACAGGTCTCCAGTAGCATACAAACTACTAAAAACAGTGGAATGCTGCTTTACCCTGCCATTAGTACCATCCAACAATACACCTTTACACAGAGGGCAAAACTAGAAAATCAGGAGGATATTATTACAGAGATTGTGAAGGAAACAGATTTCTAAGAGGAATGGACACAGAATGTCATCGTTCTCTTTGACGAAATGCAACATTTGAAGTTCTAATAATGTCCATTGACACACAGAAGCTTTCAAGTGACCTTGCAAACTGTGCAGCTGATGCTCAAATTCCACAATCAAAACTGCCTGGATGTACTGTTCAAGTATCTTCATGAATTGCCCAAAGATCCAAGGAGGCTCCTCCACACTGTTACTGACTATGATAAAACAAATGTTGCTGGGGGAGGGTATTACAAAACTAGTGTTGCAGATCACATTAACACAATATCAGAAATTTGTATGGCTACAAAAAATTCTACCAGAATTGATCTCCAGACCAATATGGATGGATTTTACCTCTTTAAAAAAATGATGGGACATAATTTTGGCAATGCTAGGGAGAACAGTTAGACCTTTTGAAAGTAAAATATTCACAATAAGCATATATTGTGGAGAGAGTAAACCAGGTTTGGAGGAAGTTCATGCTAAGGCAAACACTCCCTCTCAAAGGATGGGAAAGAGGAAGCTATGCCTAAGAAGTCAAGACAGCCCCCCCCCCCCAAAAAAAAAGAATCTATGGAGTTATATACAGAAACAGAAGGGTCAAAATAGAATAGAAAATGGCCTAAATAGCTGCTATCCAATTCAGTTATCCAAGCAGTAATTGGAATTTCACAACTTTACTCTGTCCTTGAAGACTATGATAGTATTCCATGTTCACCAGACAATCATACGACATGGCTACATGCCCCCCAAAAAGAATCCATCGAGTTATATACAGAAATAGAAGGGTCAAATTACCCAAGTCAGTGGAATAGAAAATGGCCTAAATAACTGCTGTCCAATTCAATTATCCAAGCAGTACTTGGAATTTCACAACTTTCTCTGTCCTTGAAGACTATGATAGTATTCCATGTTCATACGACATGGCTACATCAAAGAGCTCATCAAACAAGGACAAACTGCTCAACGCTACAAGTCTTGGGTACTTATCAGCACCGATAGTGAAATCAAGTCTGCAGGTTGTGGATGTGTTGTAGGGTAAGTCTTCAATTCATTTTTTATAACATTTTTCAAAGCTTCATTCCGAAGTCAACTTGTTATTTTTTGCATTTTTCTAACCTAAAGTTAAGACTTAAAACAGGTAAAAATAGACACTGGATCAGTAATGTTACTTGTTAAATCTAGATTCTACTTTTTTTAGATCTAGATCTAGGGTCTACATTAAAAAATCTATTCAAACCCGGAGAATAGGGGCTGAGAAAATATCAGTCCAATATTAAAAAAGTAGGTATCAGACTATGCAGACATATTACCATTCTTTGAGCATTTTCAGAGTCTCGATAAGTCTGCTGAAAACATAATGCGCTCACATGACATAATGAAAAGATCAACATGCGAATGCGATAGACAGCACATTGTTAGAAAGAACAAAGTTACTGCCTTTGCTAATGGCAATGTAGGGGCAATTCAAGACAAGGCAAGAATGAATATTCCAGATTCAGTAAAAGCATGTTCCAAAAAATTTGGGCAGAGATATTACAAGTTCCGTTTTGTGACAGTATTTGACAATAGTTGTGTAATGAAATATCGAAGGATTGGGAAGCAAACGTTCTGTGAGGATGGAAATCAGAAATCCAACACTTATCGCACATTTGTATGGACTTATCGAAGGGAGAGCCATGAGTGCTACATGCTATAGGAGTCAGGTCTACTGCAGCAGCTGGAGCAGCACTTGGTGGATGAACATGGAAACATCATGTGCATCTATGGTGACCCAGCGTATCCACTCAGGGCCCATTTGCAATGCCCCTTCAAAAGGCACCACCTGAGTGAGGTTGAACAGGAAGTCAACAAGTCCATGAGTTCAGAGCGAGTCAGCGTAGAATGGCTTTTTGGAGACATTGTCAATAATTTCAAATCAATGGATTTACAAAAAAGTAGGGTTCTCTTCTTGTGGAAAGCTGTACAAAATTTCAGGTCTTTGACCGATGCTCATGCCTGTCTGTACAAGAAATCGACCTCCTGCTTCTTTGAACTTAAGGTGCTTTCACACATGATGCGACAGTGTGGTACCACACTGTGGCGCCACACTGTTTCGTCTTCACACATGGTGGGACCTTGTGTCACCACATATGCTAATGAACGCGCAATAACACGTCAACTCTCAATAAGAGAGCATATTGTCAAAACACGCTTGCGCAAGCAATCTCATGGCAACAATTTTTGCGCAAACTGTTTAGAAATTTGATTGGTGCACATTTTTTGTGTATCTAGGCAGCAAAAAAAAGTGTGTCCTGCCTCGGCGACATTTTTTTGTTGCCCTATACCCCATAGGCTTGTACACAAAAGTGTGGTGCCACAGTGTGGTACCACACTTCGCATCACGTGTGAAAGCACCTTTATTCCTCCAAGTTAAGAATAAGGCTTTTTGGTTTGAATAATGAAATGTGATGAGGTGAAGATGTATGACCATGAAGCATTGCAATTGAAGAAAGTGGTTTGTTTTTAATCATATTACTTCTCACAAACAGAAGTTGTTGTTATGAAATGAACATGCAAGTAAATGGTGGATTCTAAAAGATCATGAAATACTGGTGTAATGAGTTGAAAATTTAGGGCTTTGATTTGTAGACTATAAGATATAAGGATATGGAAAGGAGGGTATAAGGTTAACACCAAGGATAGCTGAAGTGAACTATTTGCTGGGTTTGATTGATGTCGGAATAATGTGGGAACTAATAAGATTCAATACCTGTTATGTTCTTTATTTTAATGAATAACTTATGATTTGATATAAAAGTGGGTTGTTTTAGGGGAGGAATAGGATGTTTATAAATTTTGTTTAATAGATAATATAAGAGTATAATGGGCTAGTTATTGTAAATATGATCATACTGACGGAGTGGGGAGAGAGTGTTTTGGGTAATGATTGCAGATAAAGGGTGTCAATAGCGGAGGTGACCCAGTTGGCTGGGGAGCTGTCCCAGGTAAGGCTTAAGGAACATTGATATTATTACAATTTAGGAGTTTCAGGCTAAGCCATTTTTTTAAAGAGGAGAATTGTAGTTTGGGCTCAGTAATCAAGGTGTTATGCATGCCTAATTAGGATATATAAACCCCAACCACGCCCAGCTGAGAGACTCGGCCACCGGCTCTCCGCTGCCCAGCACATCCCAATCCCGCATCCCTGCAGCCTCCCAGATTATATTCTTTTCCGTTCATCTTCATCAGTACTAACCAGTAATTCCTGAAAAATTCTGAAAATACTTTGAATTTCTGGTGAACTGCAGTTGTTTTGAATTTTGCTGAGTGTCCGACATCTTATAATTCTTTTGAGGACAAAAATTTGCCCTGTGGCTGGTTCCAGAGGAAGAGTAGCCGAGGACTGATTAAATAAAACTTGTATCATCTTGTGGCGGGATTGGACAAGAAGATTAACTTGAAATTTGATTGCTGTTGTTGGAGAAGAAATTACCTGTTTTAATTGCAAAGGCATTCAATCAAGAAAATTATTACTAATTTTGTTATTTGCAGCAATAAATCAATGTATCTTCCTATTTGCTAGTCCCTCTGGGTCTAGCCGTCATTCGAGAAAAGTTTTAAGTCACAACGCGCGTGCCCCGCCTGAGTATAGTACCTTCCCATCCACCAACAGCGCACGCACAGGCGCCAAATTCTTCTCTTCCAAACGTGCTAACGACAGTGTCTAGGAAATGTTGCGAGGCAAGGAGAGGGGTAGGAGGGAGGGACATAGGTAGACACATAGATTTATCTAGTAAATAACCAAATTAGTAATAATTTTCTTGATTTACAGCAATAAATCAATGTATCTACCTATTTGCTAGACCAGCACAGAATGAATTCCGGGTGGCATATCCTAAGGGAAGAGACTAACGAAGGGACAGAGAAGAAGAAGCAGCTCCCCGAACCAAGGTAGCAAACCTCGCTTCGCCCGAAGGGACATCCTTAAGATAGAAGGATGTAAAGGAATTAGGGGAACGCCAAAAGGCTGCCCGTAAGATGTCCTCCAAAGGAGAACCCAAGAAAAGAGCCCAGGCGGTAGAGATACTCCTGGTGTCATGAGCCCTCGGAGGATCCTCAGACATGAGAGCCTCGGAACCAGCCGCTTGGATAGCTTCAACAATCCAGCGGGACACGGTCTCGCGTGAAGCGGGAGAGGGTGACGGGAGATGAGGAAGAGCTGATTTTTTCGAACGGAGGGCCTTAGCCCTGTCCAAATACCACTTTAGAGCCTGAACAGGGCACCAAACTTTATCCTCCTCAACGGAAGAAAATTCCAAGAGGGGGCTCAAGAATACTTTGATCTGACCAGAATTGTCTGTCTGATTCTTGGCAATGAAAGAAGGACGAAGGATAAGGCAAAACCTTGCCTTTCCCATCTGATAGGTCCAGGTGCTACAGAGAGAGCCTGGATAGTGCTTCTCCTTTGACCGGAGGCAACAGCGATGAGAAAGGCGGTCTTAATCGAGAGGTGTTGAAGTGAAGCTTTGTACATCGGCTCAAAAGGTGACTTGGCCAAAGCCTTCAACACCAAAGGAAGACTCCGCACAGGAGTCAATCGGCGATTTGCTGGTCGTTGTAAGAAGAACGACCTCAGCAACTGAGACAAGAAGGGAGAGTTGGACACTCCCGAACCATCAGAGAAGCCCTGGCGGATAGTGGCAATCGCTGTACGATATCCACGCAAGGTCGAAAGAGATCTTCCCTTGTCGAAGAGAGAGATCAGAAAGTCAGAGATAGCACCCACTGAGGCAGAGCAAGGGGAGATGCCTCTCTCCTCACACCACACAGAGAAAGCCTCTAAACAACTCGCGTAGATTCTCTGCGACTCTGAACTATAAACTGGGCGGCTTCAGCAGTTTTCACTTTGTTTAAATTCATTTTCAGATCTTTTTTTTTAGTGGAGCATGTTTCGATATTCTTGATAAGCTGGGGGAGGAATTTACAGACCCACCAGGTGTCCCTCTCCATCACATGAACAAAAACCCTTTGAAGAATTGGGTATCAGTCCGTGGAATAGAAGGAGAAGTGGGTTAAAGAGAAAAATCAGGAGAGGATTTTTATTCGGAAGAAGGCAGAAATGGTGGAGAAGGCTTTTCTGTTGTTTTGGTTAGAACATACATCAGTGAGTGATGGGGGAGTTTATCAGTTATTGGAAATAAATATGTAAATATTGTAAATTTTAATATTTATCCAAAAATCTCTTTTCCATTATTTCACTTCCTTTTGTATTCAAATACACGGTATATAGAGGCATGTTTTGATATTCCCCATAAGCTGGTGGAGGAATTCACAGACCCGCCAGTTGTCCATCGATCACAGAGTTCATGAAAAATAAAGCGGCATCAGAAAGATTGATCATGTAATTGTCTTGCGGCAGCGACAGTGTAAAAAGACTTATAAAAGATATGATCCCTTGCCATGGAAAGTTGTGGGAAGAAAAGGTGAAAGTGTAATCCCCATTATCCCAGTCTCCCCTATGTAAAAGTTCATCAAATCCGAAAAAGGGAGGGATATTGTGCCTTGAAGTAGCTAATGATTCATCAACCTCTATGTGATTCATCAACCTATACGTGAATATATTATACAAATATTGACTGCTTTGAGGGGCATGGTTGAAACTATAGCCCAAGGTGATCTTGAAACAGTACTGTTTCCCGAGACGAAGTCGAGGGGCATAGGTGCAGTCTCCAGATTACCGAGGAGCTATAGTTTGAACAGTGACCTGAAAAATAAATGGTCAATATTTGTTTTATATACCGCATTCTGAGTGTTTATTCAAAAAAAGGAAATACTTCCGAAAAATATTCTTGTCAAAATGTATTTATTTGAACGGAAACTAATCTAAGAGTCGTGCGGGTGTCTAACCATGCTAACTGCACGTATCCCATGGCGCATCCACTGTTAACGTCATATGCATCTGCTGCATCAAATCTTTTTAAGCGCAAGTGGAACTATAATTGGTCAATATTTTTCGCTGACAGTAGTGAATGTCATGCCTGCAAATTGGACCAATCAGAGGCCTAGAATCTAGATGGTATACAATTATAACTATGCTGACCTCGCATTCTGGCCTGTGTTTCTAACACGCTATTAGCTTTGGGCTTGCCATCGTGTCTATACTGCCAGTCAATATATCCCTATCTGTATGTTATCCAGAAGGTCTATGACCACAATTATTTAAAAACCAGATGCTTGTCGGGCTATCTATATGAAGACAGAGCCTTCAAACAAATAGACACTTGTATGCCTGAAACGCATCCAGTTAAGATCTCTTTTTCCCAAGCATGAGTACAGGTGTCATTCAACACTGAAACAAAAATTTTTGAACAGTGCATAAAAGTCTGAAAACAGTTGAAAATCAAACTGGGAATTTTAAAGCAAGATGATTATCAGTTTACATATTGCAGACATTCAACAGTATTTCCTTTGTTGTTTCCAATGTGATCATTTAAACCATAAGGACAAAATGGCAGTAAATCACCTACAAAGTAGAGTTTCTTTGGAAGATTTTTCTTCATTCTTATTCTGCATTTGATAACACTTGAACTTATTTTGTGTTAGCAAAAAGTAAGTAATCTTTCATCTGATTCTTGTAACTTATTTAATTTTTTAGTACAAACAGTGCCTCTATCTACTAAAGTAAAAGATGGACCAGTATATTATACTCAATGTCTATGGACACTGGGTGGTGTGTGTTTTAAGCTTACAGGAATAAAGAATTCAATAGTTAATAGGATAAACACACACATAATTCCCTGAGCATTAAAGTACACTAATCTCCAAATGACACTGTGCTCTGTATGTTTGGGACTGATTGCATACTGTATTTTGAATATCAGCTTTGAATATTAATTTCATAAAGAAATATTGCAAGTTCATACTTACTGTCAATTAACAAAAAGGTGTCTAGTGAGGTAGACTAGTCGACGCACGCTCATGAGTGAACCAGAATTAGGGGTCCACAGAATCAAATGGCTAATCAATTGCCTGCCCAAATAGTGGGATCTTATGTTTTGTTTTGTTTTTTGTTTTTTCCTTCAAACTCCTCAACTGTTAACCCCTAGAAATATGCCGGATAAAGTGTTTCTAGGGTTACTTAACGCATTGTAGCTGTACACAAATAATTTTTTTTCGGGCGACTAGTGCACTTTAAAAAGATATATCAACTGGTTATACTATTTTTTCTTTGGTTACCACAGCATCCCATCTGGCTTCCTGTTCTATCACTGAATCTATTGGTGTTCTTCTTGACCTTGCGGTACTGCGTATGCAACATTGTCCTTGCTTTCTCACTACCCATTCATCCAGGCCACTCCTCTCCACTTGTCCGGACCAGCTTGCTCCCTTGAACTCCTCTGCTTACTATGACTTCACATCTAGACTCCTGTTCTATCACTAGATGCATTGATGTTCTTCTCAACCTCATGGTACTGTGTCTATCACTGAATCTATTGGTGTTCTTCTTGACCTTGCGGTACTGCATATGCAACATTGTCCTTGCTTTCTCACTACCCATTCCTCCAGGCCACTCCTCTCTACTTGTCTGGACCAGCTTGCTCCCTTGAACTCCTCTGCTTACTATGACTTCACATCAAGACTAGATGCATTGATGTTCTTCTCAACCTCATAGTACTGTGTTTGCAACAAAGTCCTTGCTTTCTCACTACCAATTCCTACATGTCTGGACCAGCTTGTTCCCTTGTTCTTCTTCAAATAACACCATGACATCACATAAACATTCCTGTTCTACCATTTTATGTTCAGGGCATTAGTGTTCTTCTCCACCTCATGGTACTGTGTATGCAATATTGTCCTTGCTTTCTCACTGCCCACACCTCCAAGCCATTCCTCATACAGTGTCTGAACCAGCTCGTTGTCCTCCGGCCTTCTTGTAGGAGCTGAGTTATACAGGTCTTCCACTTCCGTGAGGAGTTCCTTGGCAGGGATGCCTTCTTCAGCCTTGATCTGCCCTCCTCCATTCAGACATCCTGATCAAAAACCAATAAAGTATCAAATACAGTTGTTGGAAGAACAAACAGTCAAATACCCTGGTACATGGACTATGATATAATCTCGTTTTAGTCCAATTACGTACATGGAACCTTGATTACTATATAAGGGTTATCTGAAAGTGATGTTACCTTGCATTCATATTGTTAACAAAACCCATTTGGATAAATTTATTGATGTCTTTTCAATTAATCAAATCTTCTACTGCTTAATTATTAGTCGATAGAATTGCAAATAAATACTATTTTCATCATAAACATAATGAAGAAAGTTTCAATGAGAAATGGTGATTTGAAAATATGTCTAAAATTAGCACTCCTCTTGTGACAATGTAATCTACATGAATACCCTGAATTTGCTATCAATAAATAAATCTTTATCAGGTAAAGTACACTAAACCATGAATTTAAGCAGCATGAGTAGAAGGCAGTACACAAAGAATTTCCAAAAATAAACTAATTTCAATACCCATTAAGTACTGCCTACAGAAATCACATTCACATTTTTCAACATTTCATAGCAATGTCCCCATTTCAAGAGGAGACACAGTCGGCTATAGAGATTGCTTCTACATGACCTGTGAAAGTCTCTGCAATCATATTGCATATACCTGCTGGACATGCCATGACTTCCACAAAGTGATAGGGTGATTTTCCTCTCTTGATCTTTTGTACCAGGTTCTGAATGTTCCTGAAGCCATAGGCCAGAGCAAACCTCAACAGGATCTGGCCATCCGATTCCACTGTCACTTCCTTGAAGTCTTTATTCCTGGAGAGGGTGACCACAGATTGAATGAATATTTTAATTTGTAAGAAAATCCAAGGTATTTGTAAATATGGTTCTCCGTACATTACCAAGTATGGTAAAGTAATGAACATAAATTGATATCAAAACATGTTGTTTAAAGGCTGACTAAGATATGAGGAGGGAATCTGCGGGATTTTTTAAAGCACATTTTTTTGTACAAAATGAATGGCAGTGACGCAATGAAGAGCTGCGCTTACAAATGTCGCGGACTCATTTACTTGCATTTAATAAAGTGTACTTAAAAACCCCCACAGATCAAAGCTCTGGTAGGAACTATCAACCTGACACACAATATACATGTACACTAAAATCTAAGACATGCTGGTCTGTAATGTATGGGACAAACTTGTTTGGACTAACCTTTGTAATAATCTAGAGCATGATACTTACAAAAGTCCAGTTCACATGGTCCCCCAAAATGTCACTATGGATCTACAAAACTGTCGAAAAGGTTGAAAGGGGTCTGTTGCACAAAACTTTTCCTTTCTTTACGAAGAAATTCTAGAAGTAAGGCCATGAAAGTCAATAACTTCTTTATAATGTAGGAGAAGCTGTATTCTATGCCAGTTAAACCCCATCTTAACTATGATTCCTCAGCTTGGGATCTCCACACCACTATGAACACCACCAACCTGGAAAGCATCCAAAATGCAGCAGCTAGATTCACTACAAACACCTACATACATGTACACATGTGTGAGGGGATGAGAAATAACCCTTCTTTATAATGCAAATCAGTCAGGTACAAAAGGAATGTAGCTAAAGAGGAGCGATATGCTCCAGTGGACATACACTCACTGCATGCAGGAAGAAGCTCATACTTGCAGTGAGCAGATGTGGCTGTAGCTGCATGTGCCTACATGAAGTGGTAATCGATGTCTCATCCTGATATTCTTGATGTATATAGTTGATTTTGGACACCTTAATATGTGAGTACAATATATAATTTACTCTGTGATGTTAAGATTTGCTGAAGAGCTAAATTAGACAGATTATGATTTGTGTGAAGAAGAGGGAGATAACTTCAATTTACATGAAGGAGGCATGCTGGTATAGTAACCGAGTTATGCCTATTAATGCTAGAAAGGCGTGTCATTAAGACATAATACTATATATAAACTGCCTTTTGGTAAGCCTTGTATTCATAAAGACAGGGCCTGTTGGTTTTCTTGTGGAATTCACATTGGTAAGCAAATGTGTTCATAACTAATTACAGATAGCAAATATTGAAACCTTTTCTAGAGTTGAGGTGACTTAAATATTGATAGATGTCATGCCCCACTGATTTGGATTGTGATTAGTTGAGTATGTTTCTATATTGCTTAAGACTGATAGAATGATTATGATAGCTCACTCAATTTGCAAAATTGTGTTACAGGTATATATCTATGTGAAAGTAATAAATAGGGAATGGCCTTCCTTATCTTGTGAAAGTAATAAATAGGGAATGGCTTTCTTTGCAGATCTATTTACTACATGCATTTCATAGGCTGAGGTAAACTCAATATATACAATGTACATGTATGAACTAAATTGCATACAGTGTATATGGAAGATGATATATTTGTAATTATGGACCTTTAGTTTTTCTGCTCTGCTCTGAAAGCAGCTGTAGCAAGTAATTATTTGTGATCATAATGATGCAATACTTACTGTAATTTTGTGTTTTTTAATTGTCTACAGCAACTGAAGTGAACTCAGTCAAGGGTCTTCTACCCTCTTTTGTTTGATTTGGACATGATGAAATAAAGCTTGGCCTCATACCCAATAGAACCGCAAAAACAACTGCTTCGTCTGATTTATGACTTTGAAATCTTATCCTCACATTTGGTAGTACGGATGGGGTGCGGTTGCTCTTCAGATAACTGAGAACTATTGGCTTGGTCAGGTGTGTAACGATCAAGGAGTAAAAGACAAAAGAGGGTAGGAAGATGACGACCATGGAAGAGATGAGGGAGGAACTGGAAAAGCTGTCATTGGAGCTGAAAAGTAGGGAAGTGTATTTCCCTCCCAAGGAAAAGAAAATCAGGCCCTTTAGTGGCACTGAAAACATGCTGGTCTCAGATTTTGTGGAGGACATTAACGCAGGAATTAAACTTCGAAAGCTGACGGGTGAGAGTGCTATTGACTACGTGCTAGCTCACCTGGAAGGATCTGCAAGGCAGGAGGTGCAACATCGCCCAGATAGAGAAAAGAAGGATGCTGATTCAATAATGAACATCTTATTGGAAACATTTGGGGACAAGCTGAATGCTAGTCAACTAATGCGGCAGATATATAACCGAGTACAAAATGAAGATGAGTCTGTGGCACAGTACGCATATGCCTTACTTGCTTTAGCGACTCGATTGCAACGCAAACCAGGAGCTCCGGAGTCGAAGAATATCATCAAAGAACAGTTTAAAGATGGCTTGAGTGACCCAGTACTCAGGAGGGAAGTGAAGCGGTTGTTTAAAGAAAAGCCAGAATTGTCTTTTCTAGAGGCACGAGACTGGGCGGTGGAGATGGAGGAGGAAGAACTTAAGGGCACCAACCCACGCAAAAAGAAATGCACCGCCTACCAGGCCGAAGCCACAGCCGGGATGGGAAAGGTGATAGAGGGGCTCACTGCAGCGATCAAAGGCCAAACAGAGCTACTTGACAAGATGATAGTACAGCAGGGCATTTTCAATTCTCGCCTAAGTCAGTTAGAGGAGACGCAGGACAATGCCAGGAGATTCAGGAGACTTCCTCTAGACAAGAATAAGATTGAATGCCATCGATGCCACCGCATGGGTCATTACGCAAGGGAGTGTGAGAGTCCTCATCCTGGGGGCAATCCACGTACACAGAGGGCTGGACGGTCAGACAGTCAGCAACAGCAACAGGGAAACTGAATACACCCAGGGCTGAGAGCCAAGCCCTGGGTGTCTCTTCAGCATCAGAGAGTTTTGAAAGGGGCTCTGGAAATGGAGAACGAAACATGCTCATTGGTATTTGCCCCACAAGCGTCATATTTATTAATGGGGTGGAACTCACTAGTGTGGTAGACTGTGGGTCTCAAGTCACAACCATCACTTCCAATTGCTTCCAGCGATCATTTCCGCCGTCGACCCTAAAGAAATTAAACTGGATTTCTCTTAGTGCAGCAAATGGGACAGATATTCCTTACTCTGGATATTTGAGGCTGATGTGACTATTGCTGGCATTACAGTTCCGAAAGAGGTATTCTAGTAACAAATACATCACACAAACCAAAACATCCCATTTTGCTCGGAATGAATGTTCTGCAAGGTTTGCCAGGTGAGACCTTAGCAGCCGTAATTGGAGCTGATGCGTCAGTTGTCACAAGCAAGAACTGGATCGACAAGAAAAGTACTGTGGGCCTTGTTCGTGTTGCTGGAAGAGGGAAGGTGAGAGTCCCAGCTCAATCAATACAAGCCATAGAGGTGACAGGACCCACTTGTCCTACCCAAACTGCAGTAATTGTGGACCAGATTGTGCAAACTCCGAAGGGAATCATCCTCAGTCCGACTCTGGCTCATTCGTGTAGGGGGAGAATAACTGTACAATTATACAATACCACAGATGAGGACATCTTCTTAAATCCCAGAACTCCAATTGGATCTCTTCAACTTGCATCGATGATCGATGACAATAGTGTCTTGTGTCAAAGAATGGTTGCAACTGGGGACCAACAAACTGATACAGGTGGAATGAAGCTGCTAGAGACACCTGGACTACTATGGCAAGGACTGAGTGAGGAGCAGAGACAACAAGCAGAAGCCCTGTTGTTACGGAATAGTGATGTCTTTGCTGACTCGGAAGAGGACTTGGGCCATACGGAAACGGTAACCCACCAAGTCAGAACAGTAGATGAGGAGCCTGTTAAGCTTCCATACAGGCGTATCCCCCCATCCCAGCTGGAAGAAGTTAGAGAGCATATCCGGAAGCTACTGGAGAAAAAGGTTATCAAAGAAAGTACAAGCCCTTATGCATCACCAATTGTATTGGTTCGAAAAAAAGATGGTTCATTGAGGCTATGTGTGGACTACCGCAAATTGAATCAGAAAACTAGGAAAGATGCCTATCCAATACCAAGGATTGACGAATCAATGGATGCGTTACATGGTGCACAATGGTTTTCGACACTTGATCTCCTGTCGGGCTATCACCAAGTGGCTATGGATGAGAAGGACCAACACAAGACAAGCTTCACAACACCCTTTGGCTTATACGAATATGTACGTATGCCTTTTGGATTGTGCAACGCGCCAGGAACATTCCAGCGTCTAATGCAAATTTGCCTTGGGGACCAGTTCTTCTCATCTGTCTTGTGCTATCTGGACGACATATTAGTGTATTCGACTACCTTTGAAGAACACCTCGAAAGACTAGACCGTGTATTTGACAGACTTCGCAAGCATGGACTAAAGATCAAGCCCTCAAAATGTGAACTGTTTCCGTCCAGAAGTGAGGTATTTGGGCCATAAAGTTTCAAGAGAGGGCGTGCAGACAGATCCGGACAAGATAGAGGTGGTGAGGAGTTGGCCAACACCAAGGAATCTGAAAGAGCTACGGTCTTTTCTGGGGTTCTGCTCCTTCTATCGACGATTTGTGAAAGGATTTTCACAGATTGCTGGCCCCCTGCACAGTCTGGTTGCCATCCAAGTTGAGAAGAGGAAAGAAAGAAAAACAACACCCTTTACGTGGGAACCAAAACACCAGGTGGCATTTGAGGAGCTCAAAGAGAAACTATGTCAACCGCCAGTGCTTGGATATGCAGACTTCACAAGACCATTTGAGCTGGAGGTTGATGCATGTCTACAGGGACTAGGAGCTGTTCTTTTCCAGAGGCAAGGTGGTAAGCGTCTGGTAATCGCTTATGCCAGTCGAACGCTCAGAGGTGCAGAGAAGAACATGGAAAGGTACTCCAGTATGAAGCTTGAACTACTGGGGATGAAATGGGCAATTTCAGAGAAATTCAGAGATTATCTTATCGGGAATACATTTACAGTGTTCACAGACAATAACCCTCTGGCTCATCTTAACTCGGCGAAACTTGGGGCTGTAGAACAGCGATGGGTTGGCGCTCTCTCTGCATTCAACTTTGATGTACAATACAAACCTGGAGCGTCAAACATGGTAGCGGATGGATTATCTCGTCGCCCCCATGCATCACCCGACATTGCAGAAGAGGCGATATATACTTCTGATGGTTGTTGTATGGTAGTGGGAGCTACTCGGTTGCCAGAGGAACTGCAGCACACTCATGTCTATTCCCAATCTATCCAAGACGAGGGAGAAATGCAGGATAATGAGGAACCTTCTCCTACGCCTGCCCCATTTCCGAACTATTCAAGGGAACAGTTGAAAGAATTTCAGCTTCGAGATCCAACTATCAGCAAATTCCGATACTACTGGGAGAGGAAAGAAAAGCCAAACAGAGAACAGAGGGCTATAGAAGACGAAAGTGTAATACTTCTCTTGCGGCAGATGGAGAAGATAAGAGAAAAGGATGGTCTCTTATACAGAGTCTGTGACTTTGAAAATGTTTGGCAGTTACTTCTACCCAGAGTACTCATCAAGGATGTACTAAAGGCTTGCCATGACCAGACAGGGCATCAAGCTGTGAAAAGAACTACAAGCCTAGTCAGGAGTCGATGTTACTGGCCAAGGATGACAACACACATCAAAGATTGGTGTAATCAATGTGATCGATGTACCAAGGCGAAAAATCCACCAAGGATCAGGGAACCCATGAGGGGATTGACAGCTTCTCGCCCAAATGAATTGCTGGCTGTTGACTTCACTTTACTAGAACCAGACTAACAGGGAAGGAAAATGTTCTTGTCATGACGGATGCATTTTCCAAATATTCATTGGCAGTCGCAACTAGGAATCAAACAGCTGAAACCACGGCGAAGGTACTTGTAAGAGAATGGTTCAGCAAGTTTGGGGTGCCGCATCGACTCCATTCAGACCAGGGGCGCAATTTTGAGTCGTCGCTTATCCAATCCTTGTGTCGACAGTACGGAATCCACAAATCACATACAACACCCTACCACCCAGAGGGTAATGGTCAAGCCGAGAGGTTTAACAGAACATTGCATGATTTACTAAAAACACTCCCTCCTGAAAGGAAACGTCGATGGTCAGAATTTCTTCCAGAAGTAATCTATGCCTACAATGCAACCCAGCATGCCTCAACTGGTTTCGCCCCTTTCTACATCATGTTTGGGAGGGATCCCAAACTTCCAGTTGACTTCCTACTGGGTGAAGAGTCGCAACATGACACTTCTAATGTGAATGACTGGCTGGCTAACCACACCAAGGTTCTACAATGGGCTTACCAAAAAGCAGGGGAGAGACTTGATCATGAAGCAGCTTATCGCAAGGCACACTACGACAAATCTGCCAAAGAGAGACCACTGACTGTTGGCACCAGAGTGTACCTAAGGAGCCATCCTCAAGGTAGACATAAAATTGCTGATGAGTGGCAATCAACAATATACAAGGTTGTATCCCAACCAGGAGAGGGAGCAGTCTATGTTATTGAGAAAGCAGATGGCAGTGGTGGTCCACGGACTGTCAACCGAAGGGAGCTAAAGGTGTGCCCAGTCAGGAAACAATCGGACCCTGTCATTCCCAAAACCAAACGGGGGAGAACACGCAATACCCCCCAAGAGCAGACTGATAGCATTTCTGATGACTCCAGCTCAGCCATTGAAATAGTGGTGAGGGATCTACCAGCCGAGTCCACTGACGAACAGCCTGAATTACATGTCTGGACCCTGAACCAGAATCCAGTGATGAGGACGACCCCCCCTCCCCGTCTGCCCCAGAACTTAGTGAAGAGGATGGACCCCCTTTCCCACCTCCACGTCTACGTCGAAGCCTGAGGCCGACGAAAGGGAAACACCGCAATCCTCTCCGTTTACCTCGGTCTGCAGCGACAGCTAACGTCATTAATGGTAATGCTAGAGTAAAGCCCAGAGCACAGAACGAACATAGTAGAGTTTTGATTGACAGACTCCAAAGTGGTATTAATCGCCAGTTACATTGGGATGAAACCTCTACGTCATATTAATAGCAACTTTTACTACCTGATATGGAACTATTATTGGAGAAAATGGTTGGAATCTTGTGAACGATATCAGCGTTTGCGAACAAAACTTTAATCAATGCTATTGAAGAAAACAGTGGTAGTGGGAATATTGATTGATGAGATGTGTTTGTGAACACACACACATTAATTATAGTTTTGTTGTTTTCATACAGATTTAGGAAAGAAATGTATTTAAAGTTGGAGAAGAATAAGTTTGGATGCATATCTGAAGAAGTATATGTTTACTTTGAGACAAGGACAAAGTTATACTGTAATGTATTTTGGTACCTAGTAGGCAACTATATGAAAGCAAAAAAAAAAAAAAAAAAAAAAAAAATTGTTATTGTTCATGAGTTTTGTTTAAGTTACATATTATTATCAGAATTATGCCAAGTTTGAGGACAAACTTGAATTTTAGCAGGGAGATTGTGAGGGGATGAGAAATAACCCTTCTTTATAATGCAAATCAGTCAGGTACAAAAGGAATGTAGCTAAAGAGGAGCGATATGCTCCAGTGGACATACACTCACTGCATGCAGGAAGAAGCTCATACTTGCAGTGAGCAGATGTGGCTGTAGCTGCATGTGCCTACATGAAGTGGTAATCGATGTCTCAATCCTGATATTCTTGATGTATATAGTTGATTTTGGACACCTTAATATGTGAGTACAATATATAATTTACTCTGTGATGTTAAGATTTGCTGAAGAGCTAAATTAGACAGATTATGATTTGTGTGAAGAAGAGGGAGATAACTTCAATTTACATGAAGGAGGCATGCTGGTATAGTAACCGAGTTATGCCTATTAATGCTAGAAAGGCGTGTCATTAAGACATAATACTATATATAAACTGCCTTTTGGTAAGCCTTGTATCATAAAGACAGGGCCCTGTTGGTTTTCTTGTGGAATTCACATTGGTAAGCAAATGTGTTCATAAACTAATTACAGATAGCAAATATTGAAACCTTTTCTAGAGTGAGGTGACTTAAAATTGATAGATGTCATGCCCCACTGATTTGGATTGTGATTAGTTGAGTATGTTTCTATATTGCTTAAGACTGATAGAATGATTATGATAGCTCACTCAATTTGCAAAATTGTGTTACAGGTATATATCTATGTGAAAGTAATAAATAGGGAATGGCCTTCCTTATCTTGTGAAAGTAATAAATAGGGAATGGCTTTCTTTGCAGATCTATTTACTACATGCATTTCATAGGCTGAGGTAACTCAATATATACAATGTACATGTATGAACTAAATTGCATACAGTGTATATGGAAGATGATATATTTGTAATTATGGACCTTTAGTTTTTCTGCTCTGCTCTGAAAGCAGCTGTAGCAAGTAATTATTTGTGATCATAATGATGCAATACTTACTGTAATTTTGTGTTTTTAATTGTCTACAGCAACTGAAGTGAACTCAGTCAAGGGTCTTCTACCCTCTTTTGTTTGATTTGGACATGATGAAATAAAGCTTGGCCTCATACCCAATAGAACCGCAAAAACAACTGCTTCGTCTGATTTATGACTTTGAAATCTT
>CM057155.1:14337394-14364015 GCA_029962745.1 Echinometra lucunter | reverse complement strand
TTTTTCCCTAGACCAGCTGCTGGTCGTTTTAAAACTGTCACCAATTCCCGAACATGCGTGTGCGCGCGCTGATGTGGTATCTCCCAACGAAGTCACTTACCCCACGAATTCACCTTCCCCGAAAAAAAACGACCAGCAAACCTCGGCAGCGAGGTCCGATTTTAATGAGCAGTGACCCATGACCCCGCTTCCCAAATAAGGACCCTCTCATGAATGATGCATGTTTGGTTTGATGAGGGGTCAGCTGGTCAGCCAAGGCCAGTGTGTATGTGTGTCTGTGTGTGTTTATTGGTGAATGTGAGAGTGATCAATGCATGCAGCTATTGACCCTTTCCCAAGACGTTCCACACGTCCAAATACATGGCATGGAAGTATACCTCCATGATATAAGATGATATGCATCGTATTGGAGGAAAAATTTTCCAGATATTGCTGAGCTGAAGTTGACTAAAAGTCTACCTAGATAATGGATAACGTGAGATTTGTTAGGTGGTGTATGATTTGTGATTTAAGAAATCTGGTCCAAAGACAGGTTAGAAAGGCTAAACTCGAATACTTACAAAACAAGATAGAAGAAAACAAAACAAAATTCGAAAAAACTATCTGCTTGAATAATGGATAACGTGAGAGCTGCCAGTATTAGGGGGTGTTCGTGATTTAAGAAATCTGGTCCAAAGACAGGTTAGAAGGCTAAACTCGAATACTTACAAAACAACATGGAAGAAAACAAACATGATTTGAAAAGACTTTGGGCAAAATCTAAACAGTTAAGGATTAAAAAGTAAGAAGAGGAAAGAACAAGAGACAGAGTATAAAATTGATGAGAAATTATGTCATGATAAGATGGTATAGCTCATGAATTTAATTCGTATTTTACAAATGTGGCCGTCAAAATTAGTAGACAAACTCCATATTTTTCAGCCCAGACAAAAATCGTATTCGTGAGTTTTTACGAAGGAAAGTGTGTACTTGTGAATAGCTTCGAGTTATTACCAGTCAGTAAACAATTTGTTTTCAAATGAGCTTCGCATATTGAATGTATCAAAAAGTACTGAGCTAGACATGATTCCGGCTAGATTTTTAAAAGATAGTGCAAAGATTTTTGTACAAGCCCTGTGTTATTTAATGAACCTAACATCCTGATAAATACTTTTCCAGAGGATACGAATATAGCACCTCTATACCACGAAAAAGAATATACTTTTTCCTTGCTCGCTCCGGACGCTCGTAATAGATAATAGATAATGACTGAGATTTTGATGACGAATTATCACTTCTACATGAAAAGGAGTATACATATTTTTCCTCGCTTGATTCCCTCACTCGTATCAGGAACTGGATAACTTTGGAAAGCAAACCAATTCGGCAAGCGAAGTCAAATGTATAAATGTATACTTTATAAGATACAGGATGGTTTCGGAAAGCGAACAAATTTGGCAAGTGAGGTGACCGAATATTTCTAAACATCTTATAGCCTACTGCGTATTTGATGAATAACACTTCTACCATCAAAAGAATCTGTTTTTCTCGCTCGCCTGTCGCTTCGCTCGCTCGTAGCATCTAACCATTCAGGTGTCAAAATAGATTCACAGTCATCTGAAGGCGAATATTTTATTTCTTATAGCCTACGAAGTGCATTTAGATGACAAAATAACAATTCTTTTATAACATGAAGTGGTTATTTTTGGCTCGCTCGCTTCTCTCGCTCACAAGGTTCATATTTTAGCGAGAAGTGTAATTTTTCCCAAATTTGAAAAATCGCTTCATGGCCCTTAAATATTAAAGTAATAGTAATCCACCTAGATCTTATCCCCCCCACCCCTGCAAGGGACTTCGCGCTAGCGAGGTGCGCCTAAGTTGATATTTCCAGGTGTGTGTTCAGCTCCCCCCCCCCCCCCCCCCCCCGTTCAGAAAAGCATCCTACGCCCATGTATCTAACACACCTTTTAAAGTGATTACACAATGGTAAAAAAAGGATATATGATCGAGAACAGAATTCTAAGAAGAATAACATTAAAAATTTGATGATTTGCAATCGAAATCAATGCATTTTTGGCTAATTATATGTGAATAGTCATGAGTTGACCAAGTGTTGTGCCCCTCACTTTTGCCTCCGAGTCCACTTCTTTAGCCGTAATGAATTATAGGAGAAACTGCAATTTATGCGGTTTCTCTTGAATACTAGATATATAGCTATTTTGAAGACTTTACACTAAGCCAGTGGATGTGAAAAGGTATAAGGGGGTGGCACAAGAAAGAAAATAGGCGTTAATCAGACGTAAAGGACATTTTTATCAGATTTGAAGGGGCAATTTCAGAAGAAGAATCGCACTGCATAAAATGAAAAGAAAACCTGGAAAAGGGGCTTATCATAATCAAACTGGACACTCATTTGAAGTAAAAAAAAAAAAAAAAAAAAGAACACTTGTCAGATTCGAGGTTGAAAAATTACTTTTATTACAAAGCAAAAGGGGGACTGAACATGAATTAAATGGGTGTGTATCAAATTGAAAAGGGGGCACATGCCGGAATGGAAAAGGAACACATCTAACAAAAAGTGGCAATTGTGGCACTACAGCATCTTAACAGAAGGGGAAATCGGACATACTAGAAAAGAAAAGGGGCATTTAGCTGGGGTATATATCTGACTCCAAATGGGGCACTTGCCCAAATAGAAAAAGGAAAAATTATCACAGATGAAGAGGGTCACTCAGCAGAAGGGCAACTGCACTATTAGAACAAAAAATGAGCAGTCAAAAGGGGGCACTTATCACATTTAAATTTAGGAATATTCATTACAGTCATATAAAGGGAAAATAGGCCTAGCGCTACTTAAAAAACGGGAACGGGTCACTAATCGGCAGTAAAAAATGGGGAGTTGTTGGGCTTAAGAAAGGCAACTTATCTAAATCGAAAAAAGGCACTTATTAAAAAAATGACCGTTGTAAGAAGAAAAGGGGCGCTGAACAGGTTTGAAAAGGGGCACTTTCAAGGGTACTAGTATAAACAGGGGCACTTTTGGGATGCTTGGAAAAGTGGAGGCACTGTGCCCCCCCCCCCCCCCGACTCTGCCGCCTCTGATTACCATGGTATAACACATTGGAAATCCCTATCTGTTAATATAAAGAAAATAGAGAACTTAATTTGCTCATTTTGAAGAGGAAATTAAGGGAATAACTGTCAATAATAGTCAGAGACGAGAAGAGAATGACATCCTGATTATGACTGAAATTGCCTAATACAGACCACCTTGCTTTTGTCTGCCAGGTGAACTGATAGTTTCAAATTTTGTAAATAACTTTATTGATTTAGAAATTGTATACATGTATAATAATGATTGTTTTCCATTATTTTCTCAATCTAATATAATTTCAATTTAATAAGTTTGTATTTTGAGGGGCCCACTGGAAATAAGCTCTCGAGCTTTTTATTTTTATTTTTTATTATTCGTATTTTTATTGATTTTCACGATTACACACAAAGCAAATGAAGAAGCAATTAAAATACCGACAAAATAAAATGAAATAATGACATGAATGAATAATGATGTCAACAATGAAAAGATAAATAAAAAAGCAGTTATTATCTTATAAATGTGGTAGTTATTAAAAAACATCTACTGTATAGTTGATAACATCTGAACGGTTTCACCCTAACAAATATAACAGTCTTCACAAAAATTTGCAAATCAAATTTCCCTCTCTTAAAGTGGATATAGAGTTTTCCTTTCTTCTTGGCCACATAATACTGTCTCTTTTGGAATTTTCATATGTTTCTTGATTCAAATTTTGGTCTAGTATTCTTGAATTTGCATAGATAAATTTAATATTCTTAAGATACAAATATAAAGGACAGAAATTTTTCATATGGAACTCCAAACATTTTCTTGAAATTATCCAAAGTAAAACAGTTATAATGTTTTAAAAGAATTACTTGCAATAAATTACACCATAGGGGGGGGGGGTTACCATATCACAATCACAAAACAAATGAATAATTGATTAAGGCATTGTTCCACAAAAGATACAGTTTGGTGAATCCTTTCTCTTTATCCTGAACAAAAAGTCATTTAAGGCAATGGATTTATGAAAGACCTTGAAATAAAAAGAGCGCAAACGAGTACTGATTGAACACATAAAGTTCACATTATTAAATGAGATTCCAGTTTAATCTTGTGGAACATTTTGAATTATTTCCCAGTAATCATAACGCTTATCAGGGGTACAGGAGTCTTGTATTACAGTATATGCATATCTAGGTTTTCTTTTGGGTTTTTTTTTTTTTTTTTGTCGTTCGAACAAGTTTATCAATAACTATAGTATATACCCACAACATCATTGTCAGTATCTTCAGAGTTAGCAGCTTCCAACCATGACTTTGGTATTTTTTTAACAAAAAAAATATATTTCGTTCTATCTTTATGAGAAACACTGAAATCAAGAATCAATTCTTCAAATAACTTGTATCCCGGTAAAGGAGGGTTCAATGAATCTGATACCTTATATACATTTTTGCATACCATTCATCATAATGTAGAAAAAGTTTTGACTTTGACGGTATCTTCTTATTGAACCATAATGATTGACCAACCCCAATCTCTGAGAAAGTCTTCCCAAAGATATCCTTAGAAGCCCCTTCTCTAAAGATATACCAAGTATGAAGGAAATCTGCCGACTGGGTTTATTTAAAGTTTTCAGTATCGATTCTGGGGCATGAGAAGTCCACAAAATAATAAGCTCTCGAGCTTTCGTGGGTTATCCTGATCAAGCTTCAAAGTTATTTGTCTATGTCTATATTGTGTTCGAAGCTTGACGAATAAATATCAATAAATCAATCTATCTATCTAACAATCAATCAACCTAGTAGTTACCTGCAAACTATATCAATTCTACGAAAACTTCAAGGAGTGGCTTGCGGAAGAGTTTTAAAGACATACATGTATTTGGTGAATTTTCTACCATCAAATCGCACCATTCGACAAGTGTGTGAGGAAAGTTACAAATGTAAACTCCATGAGAAGTCAACAAGTAGATTGAATTTAATTTAATTGAACTGAATTTATTTGTTCCACTTTTACATCATTCAGATTTAATAAGAATATAATTGTACATTTCAAAATCATAGGCCTACTGTCAGTAAAGTTTTTCTAGATAGATAAACTATACGGCACAAAATAGAGAGTGTAAAAAGTGGGGCATAGCTTGTAAAAATGTATATGAGCGGACACTTCAAACCACACCATAACTCCTCTATCTTTTCTGTAAAAATAGACAAATCAGCCCAGCGGTGCAACATGAATGAACTCCCATCTCCCTGGTACCACTTTCGATCTTGTCAGAATAGTTCAGAATAGTCTTCCGGCAAAGCATGTTTAATAGGTCTTTGTAGTTTACAATCATATCAAAACTTTCCAACCTGTTCGAATTGATTCTTAAAATCAATAATATACAATTATGATTTTCTTTTAAATATCTAAGATGTTTTTGCATGGTAATTGTGTTAGATTGTAAAGATATTACATGATATTTAATAGTTATGGCTTTGAAAGGAGACTATAGGTTTACGATCGGTGCAAGGTTACATAATAACCTAATCTTTTGATTGGCATGAGTGGAAACCAATCACGACCTTGCAATCTTTGACCACATGAAGTGGGCGGAATAAAAGTTCCCCCTGAATTTAGGGGGAAAGCAATAAAACCTGCCAAGGTGTACTGGACTGTTCTCAGGCTCTGTGTCCGTACGTGCACTTTATCTGTGTACATATATATAGCCATGGTGTGCGCTGATATGTGTGCGTACGGATCATAGAGAACAGTCCAGGCAGTGGACTACATTTTCCCGTGATTTGTACGATATGGATAGTGGTGAGTATTATCTGTCAAAGCTCTGCGTACTGTGTTATTCAGAATGACAAATTTAATTCCGCGCAAGCGGATCATTAGTACCCTTTTACCGAGTTTTAGCGAGGGTCTGTGCTGGCACAGTCCCGTGTGTTACATTTTGTGTAAGTTAATTGCTGGAGCGCAGAAACTCCTTATTTCGTTTACTTAAAGATTCAGTCACACCAGCTAAGCTTGAGGTCTGTTTGAATGATGCGTAATGCAAATGTAACTTGGGCGCTAATACACTTTTGTATCCATCATTCCATGCCCTTATTTCCAGTTCTAATGAACGAATCTGCTTCAAAGTTCAATATGGCAGTAATTAACGAGCATATCTGTCACCTGAATTTTAATGAAATCGGTCAAAGGGAACCTCGATTATGACTTTGTCAATGTCCAACACTATACTGTCCCTCTCTTGATCTCCACTAGCGCCGTGTGCTATGCGTTCGATCGACATGCATATTGCATTGCAATATATATGTCGTGGATAGTGGGGGAGGGGGTGTGATGATGTAGTGGTAGACCCCAGGACTCAAATAAATGAGTGGACGCAGGATTGTACTTGTTCACTGGATTTATTGTCGTTGTTCTCAGAAAAATCACATAATCAGTAAAGAAAAACCCTGCAAAAAAAGCAGAAAAAGCAATTTCCATCAGGTTTCATGGTATCATTATATGACATAGGATTATACAGAATATCTCATGTATCACTGCTTGATTTCCATATTATCTTATCACTAGCTAACCATTAACAATAACATTATTAATGAATGCAATTGATTTCAGTGCAGATTATATAATAGTGGCAATGATGCAAGGTATACTAAATTGGCTTCAAAACTCATGGACTCAATATCCACACATCTATTACCTCGAATATCCAAACTTCATAGGATATACAAATGACTTATGATTACTCGATACATGAACTAGTATAGTATCAATGAAACTCTAATCAACCATCATCTCAACTCGCATGTCTCATCTGAACATGCACTTGAATACGCAATTTAATCATCGCCTCATAGCGACTGTCATAAATCATGCACACCAATAATTACTTTCATGTATGTCCGTTTAAACTTCATTACCAGATGCTTATCACAGTATACCAAACACAGATATTCCTAACTTAATAATTATGAACAGTATTTGCAATCATGACTAAAGTCACTCAAATAATTTATGCCTACCCTAAGTCAGATAGCAACCAGCTCTTTTGAAGTATGAACCCTCATCCTCAGACAACATGATGATAACACCAACATTGGAGAGCTGAACATCTCACCTTAAAATAAAGAAGTGTAAATTCATTCTCATACTGTGATCATAATGCTAATTGAAATTCACAAGATTGATAATAATCCCTTTTTATGATAGTTAACATTCAATTATCAATCCTCAAAATTATCAATCAAAATCATAAATCAACATTATCAATCATCAACTCACCAACTAAATTACTAGATCATGCTTTGTATGAGATACTGAGCATATGGGAACACCATTACTATATAAAAACAATAATTAGTCACTATGATGAACATCGATTCATGGGCACCGCCATCTTGAATTACGCCCTACACGTACCATATGTACTTATGGGCGCCGCCATATTGGATTATTTATTTACATTACTAAACCCTCCACCTGAATTAATAATGAGCCATCCAAAAGTTTGGAGTTACATTTTCAAGTACAACACTCAATTTTCACAATTCATATCATTTCTGTGAATCTAACAAATATCATAACCTATTACTTTCAACAGTTTAACTTCAACAGGTTCTCATGAACTTGGCCTAAATAAATTTCACCTGACATCTGTCATTTATACCAAATACAATTTACCTGAAACAGATTTTCATACTGACAGTGACAGAAAAATAACCTTATTATTTCATACTGCATAGTACAAAGTAAATGTTACAATGGACACTTACAATTTTCCTTGTCCAAAAGAAACTCTGCCAAATGATGTCGTAACTGATAAGAAACGGCCAACACAACCCATTGCCAAGCTACATTGTAGATGTATTTACAACGGTGCCAGAGTGCGAAGTGATGAAAGGTGCAGTGCAGTGCAATGCAAGGTGCAAGTGTACAAATCTCCAGCGGTACATTAATTGCTAACTGCAATCACCAACACTGGCTTGTATTCATCCGCCTAATTTCTATTTCTGTTAAAGGCTACATTACTCAGAGTTGGGGGAAATTATTCTTCTCACTCCTATTTTTAAACACACCAATTTAACCTACCATTTTCAACTACCAGATGACATATTTATCAGAAATATAAGGGACTACATTAAATCGAAATATGAATATCTAATTCTCACATCAGTGAATATGGTCGTCTCGAATACCAAAAACATTACAAATTCTTTACTCTAATTCCAAGGCATATTTAACAAAGGATGCTTTGTAACAAAACCTGTTTCACAAAACTTCTTAGCTGTAATAAATCACAAATAAGCTATCAGTCTTGAATAAAGTGTTTTCATTACATGTGCTTTCTCAAATTCCATTTCCCGTCATATATAAACTGATGCTAGGAACCAAAGTTTATTCTAACTTTCCGGTATGGTATCCTCCAATCCATGCACGTAAAGTTCTCATAATTTTGGGTTCCTAGTTTTGGTTTACATATATTGCAACGTGCACACATGCACGTCGAACGCAAAGCACGCAGAGTCAGAGCTAGCAGAGATTGAGAGAGCGATGTCATTGGACATCGACGAAGCCGTAATTGAGGTTCCCTTTGTCCGATTTCATTCAAATTCAAGTGACAGATTGGATACATATTGCTGGTTAATTTCTGCAATTTTGAATATGGGCATGGAAACGAAAGTGCATTAACGTGGTACTCTGGTCCTTTCATTCACTCTAAATCCCACTTGTCTTTAATTTCTGACTTGACCTTGGTCACCTTGCAATGCTTCACTGCGCCAGCAGGATTTCATTATGATAACTGGTGGACATTTACTTATTGGCCATGCGTAAGCATGCGCGCGAGTCGCTACAACACATAACCTTTCTTTAAAAATCTGTACACTTTTTTTCTGGAAAGGTCAGACGGCAAGAAATCTAGATCATATCAATTTGGGGCATTCTGAATCTGAAAGGTCATGAACTATATTTCACTGAATATCTTGATTTTTTTTCCACAACTTTCACCATCTCGTATTTTGGGACTGTATAATTGCCCTTACGCATTCCATTTGTGAAGATTGTCTATGGCAAAAGACCATAAAAATGCCAATAATATCTGACACCCTAGTTGTCTTCCTTCATTACTCATGAATGGAGGGATTGTAAGTCTTGTTTGAAAATCTTTAAAAAATATATATGTGTAACTAGGACAAAGGCTATCTTTTGGCACGTGGAGAGCTGTATAGAGCAATCTGGTGAAATGAGCCGCCATTATTAAAGCTGATGGAAACACCCGTATTTGTCATGGATTTTTTAGGGGATTTTGGTTTTACCTCATACATGTATAAAGTCATTAAAATCGTTGACATACCGGTAAGAGTTATAGGATAACTAATTTAGGTTTATGCTTTTGTTCTTTTTGCAATCTCAGCAGGGACATTCTTCTTGTGCAGATGTTGTGGGACACAGTTCCCATCTGCCTTGCTGCTCTCCCAGCACTGTGCCACACATCACCAAGTCTTTGAGCTCTCCCCATTCATCAGTGTTGGCAGCCTTTTACCTACCAATCAAGGCATGATCGGCCAGGCTCCGTCCACTTCACATGACATCAGCGATCAAACACCACTGGCCAGAAAACACAGTGACATTACTCTTACACAACTACAGACTGTGACCCCATCTTCACAGGCTAACAACATATCTTCTTCGCATCTTCAACAGCAAGAACAACGAACCAAACATGGCAAGAGTGATAAACTATCAGTCTCATCTTCAAATACTGCTGTACAATTTGGATCTGGATACTTTGTCATGCCAGAAACAAACAATGTTTTAATCAAGTCCTCAAATGATAAAGGTATCTCAGGAAAGGCTCAGTATGCTCGTGTTGTCAATCCAATTACATCAGCAGCCTATTCTCAGAGAGTCTCAAGTAATGCTACAGACAATGATGGAATTTGTGACACCCAGACTACCTGTGTGGTTGAAAATCAGTTTCTGCCCTTGGTTGTTGGAACATCAACATCTGAAAAAGAAGGCAGATTGGATCAGACACAAACTGAAGGAATGTATACAGTTCCTAGCAGATTCTCTGTCATTCAAAGCAGTCACTGTGGTCAAACAGGAAAGAGAGACAAGATAAATGAGAACGATAATCAAAATCAGAAACAGAATCCACATTGTGGACCAAACACCGTTCTCACCCCAGTTGTGTCTGTGAAAGAGAATGCAAATCTAGGACAGACGAACCAAACTGAAGGTTCACATAGACTACCCTCATCTATGCTTGCTGTCCTTCCGTTAAACCAGCAACAGAAGGTTCTACTGTCACATACCCCTGTATTCCCCATGGGTGTCCTTTCTGCGATGGGTGTACCTCAGATTGCTCCTATCATCAAGCCAACCAAGCCCCCTAGAGGATCAGGACCAAGACCCTTCTCCTGTTCAACCTGTGACAAGACATTCACTCTCAAGTGTAACTTGCAACAACATGAGGTATGCTGAAATTTGTAAACATGGGGCAGCTTTCACCAGCAGCCTATGGGACAGATAACCCACAGTTAAGACCAATAGCTGACAAGATTGACAGTGCTGTCCTAAAACCCTCGGAAAAGTTATCAGAAGGCCTGCCAGAGTGACATGTTGGTCTCACAGGCTGTTTGTCTCGTCACACTGATGGGCTGTTACTAATAAAGATAAAGTTCAGTTCTGGTCATGCTGTTGCATTGTGAAAGAAACTGTTTTAGAGCAATTGGGAATGGTTGATTAAATAGCAAAGAAAAAAAGCGGTGTATACTCTCAAGTGTTGAAATTTTCACGATAATAAAGCATCATGAGGAGGAATCCTTTTAATGGGAAATCTCTACCATGATATTCTTCCAAACTGATGTCAAAAAACTGAGAAACCTCACAAATTTATCTTTCAATTCCTCCAAGAACTCATGCAGGCATGCAGATGTATGTTTTTCTTTGCCATATATGGCCTTGCTGTATCCCAGTGGGATGGTGTTCGAGGTTATAATGTATGTATTACGTACCTTTGCTAATTGTGACAAAGACATAAAGCATTTTGTTCTGATCAAAGATTTAACATGGATAACTTTTAAAATTTGTCACCAGGCTTGATAAAGTTAAGAAATGGGCAATTTCACGGTAAGGGTGTAATTCCGTTACCAACATTTTTAGACTTTCTGTGCCTCTTTTGTACTCTGCCTCCCTTCTCACCATTTAATCTCTGTAAATATGCCCATTCTTTCATATGAGCTCTTTCATTCCAACAATTTTATTCTTACATTCATGATATTGTGGTATAACACCTCAGTAACGGAATTACCAGAAAGAAGCGCTAATTTTAAACTTCAAGCATGTCTTTTCAAATCAGACATGCATTATACCAACACAGCCTAAGATTGTGGAATTCTTTATTGTTTCAGCTTTTTTTAATGCAAAGTTTTGGCTATTCATGGCTATCAAAGTGATTGTTTTTACTATAAATGTGACGTAAGGTGATTGTTTTTCTGATGCGGAATTGCCCAAATTTAAGAAATAGCTGTTATCAGTCTATACAACATTTGAATGCTAATTTTGTTTGTTTGATGTTATTTTAAATGTACAGGTGTATGCTCATTCTGATGATAGACCCTATGCTTGTTCCAAGTGTGATAAGGCCTTCAAGCTGAAAGGACATCTTAAAGAACATGAACATAATGCACATAGTGAGGACAGACCTTTCAAATGCTTACACTGTGAGAAAACTTTCAAACAAAAGAGCCATCTCACAGGTAAATCATTCTCTCCTTAAATTTCATTTCATTTCATTTATTATATTCATGTCTACAAAGGATAATTGTTTATATTGTTTTTATTTACATTTGCAATCTTGTTTCAGAATTTCACAAAGTGAAATTGACAATCATGAATTATATTTGTAACAAAATACAAAATCATAAATACTTAATTAAATACACTATCATAAATTCTTAATTAAATACACAATCATAAATTCTTAGATAAATACACAATCATAGATTCTTAATTAAAAATACACAATCATAAATTCTTAATTAAAAACACAATCATAAATTCTTAATTAAATACACAATCATGAATTCTTAATTAAATACACAATCATAAATTCTTAATTAAATACTGCAAACTCTGGCCCCTGATCTCACTGCTCTTCTTGTCTCTCTCTCTCTCTCTCTCTCTCTCTCTCTCTCTCTTTCTCTTCTCCTTTCTCTCTCCTTTTCTCTCTCTATTTTTGTCTCTTACTCTGTATGGACACAGTTTTGTTTGGAGTTATTTTATTAGTAGTCTTCAATGATATGATATCATTGAACATGTTTTTTATAGGGGAACACTTAAATTGAAACTTTCGTTCTTGTTTTGTTTGACATTTTGCATAAATCTCCCAGTTGGGTTAGGTATCTTTAAGATTTTTGGAGTCATTCTGCATTTTGGAGGGTTATATTCTCTATTACTCTGTGACAGAAAATTCCTGTTTATACCCAAGAGCAACAGTTGCGGTGACATAGTGATATAAAAGCTATCTGTAGTATTGTACAGAGGCAATAGAGTTAGAGAAGGTTGGGTTGTCTCATATTAACAAGATATTTTGTCCTTATTCATCTTATGAGGCAAACATGTCTGTGCTTGGTTTACCCACCTTTTTTGAGTATCTCTTTATTTCGAACAATATGCTTTCTTATTTGCATTTTCTGTGAACTTACTCTCTTAAAAGATGTAAAGGGAAAAGTAGAAGGAACTAGACCAAGAGGGAAACCCAGAATCAACTGGGAAGAGAACATCAAGAACTGGAGTGGGCTAAAACTGCAAGAGTGCACCAGCAAAAGACAGAGTTGTATGGAGAGATGTTGCAATCAACCTCCAAACTGGGAGAAGATACCTGGATAGATAAATAGGTTTACTTAGTACCCTTTTTCATCTAATGACACATATATATCTTGAATTTATTCACAATTGTAAAGTATTACATAACTCATACTTTGCTCTTCTTTGTTTGTTTGTTTTTTTTTTTTTAAAGGTCATATGTCCATCCACAGCGGTAGTAAACCTCATCGGTGTGAGACCTGTGGGCTTGTCTTTCGCCAGAAGCAGCACCTCAAGAGGCATGCCCTCACTCACACTGGCAAACGTCTCTTCTGCTGCCCTCAGTGTCCTTCAACATTTAACCTCAGCAGTGACCTGAAGCGCCACACCCGCATCCACAGTGGCGAAAAACCCTTCTCATGCAGCCGCTGTGGGAAGGGCTTTGCCCGGAAACAGGCTGTCAAGATACACGAGAAGATCCACTTCAAACCTTTCACTTGCCAGAGGTGCAATAAGAGCTTTAGAGACCTTCAGGGGCTGGCTGAACACGAGAAGAAGCATGTGAAGTCACTGTTGCATGACTGTAGAGAATGTGCTCAGAGTTTTAGCCTCTACATTGAGCTCAAGGAGCATATGAAGACCCATATAGGTAAGTAATAAGTCAGAGGAGACTTTCTCTTTTCAAATTGAAATGAATGCCATCAGCTATAGGTGAAAGCAGACTGTAATCTAAATTTTCATGGATTAAGCTATTCAGTAATGATCTATCAGTAGAACATTTGAATGCATCAATTCTCAATGTGATTTACTGTGTAACTTCATTATATTGTAAATTTCACGGAATGTTTCTATTTTCTCTTTTATCTCTCTATCCAGAAAAGAGCACTGTTGCAAAGAGAAAGAAGACCACAAATAAAAAGAATTTAGCAATACAACATTTGGGTAGTCAAAGGGTAACTGTATTTAATAATCTCTTATTTTTAGTGAATACTTTTAATAACATCTTTATTAAGACTATGAAAGTAATTGTCAAGGCAGGCAAGTTACTTCTATTGTATGTTCAGTATTGTATTTTTTGTCCCATGTTTCATTAAAGTGTACCAATCACCAGAAGACATTTTGCTCTGGGCCCCGTTCCACAAAACTTGTTATCAGTAACAACTGCCACATTTATATGACATATGACAGCCAATCAAATGAAAGGATTTCAGTAGTTTATAACAGTAATTGCAACTTGTTATACATAAAAAGGTTTTGTGAAACGGGGCCCTCATGTTACTGGTTCCATCTCAATTTACTACATTCAAAATATTTGCTTCAAATATTATTTCTACCACGACATTGCAAGCTCAAATACTCGCAATAAACAGAAAATCTGCTGATAAGTAAATCAGTTGACATATGCGTATAATGTAAGCATATGTCAAATGGCTGATCGAATAGATTCGATCAGCCATTCAGCATATTGTTGTCTGATGTTATCCTTCTTTTTTTTTTCAAACTCCTTACCATTAACCCCCAGAATGTCGGGTAAAGTTTTGGGTTATTTCGTAGATACTATTTGTACACAAAGTATATTTTTTCATGTAATTGGTATATTTTAGTAGATGGCACAGCCGAAAGCATTATTTACTCTACATGTACACTATTATGTCCTTATAAAGTGTAGTAAGAAGTAGTTTAGTTTTATTGTGTACCTGTAAAGCATATATTGTACATGTATTTTCTTTTCCATTTTTTTTTTTCTTATTTTGAGGTGACAAGACAGAGAATGGCAGCAATTGCATCTCGCAGGAAAATAAAGCCAAAGAGTTTAAGGCTTGCAAGAAAAGGACCAGATTCAAGTACAACCCTGCAAGTGAGAGATGAAGAGGAGAACCAGTCTTGCAGTGTTTGCCAGAGGACTTTTCGGAGACGGTGCTATGTGATGCGCCATGAGCTGAAGTGCCATGGTATACAGCACACTCCTTATCAGTGTGAAGAATGTGGAAAAACATTCACTGGACAGAACGCTCTCATTATTCATTACAAGGAGCACAAAGACCCTGAGAGATTCAGATGCAACCAATGTGACGAGGCTTTCCAACGTGAGTCTCTCCTACATAGACATCTCCTCAGTACCCATGGTGTTAAACCATTCTCCTGTGATGTCTGCTCAAAGACCTTTGTACAGAAGAAGTCATATGTGGAACATAGTAGAACATGTAAGAAGGAAGGTATTGTCAGTTGTGACCTTTGCCAAGATGTCTTCAAGGAAAAAGCATCACTTCTGCGCCACAAGGTCAAAGTTCACAATCTACGACCCTACACCTGCTCTATCTGTGAAAAGGGCTTTTCAGAGAAGGGAACTCTTCAGCGACACTTGGTAACCCACAGCAGTGATCGTCCTTACCAATGCCAGTACTGCTCAAAGGCCTTCAAGGAGAAGCGTCAGGTGGACCAGCATGAGATGACTCACCGAGGTGAGAGACCCTTCCAGTGCTTCCAGTGTGGACTGTCCTTCCATCGCAAAGCATACCTGGAGCGTCATGAAGCCATTCATACGGGAGAGAAGAGGTTCTCATGTCCTCACTGCCCGAGGGCGTTCTTCATGGGTCATGACCTTAAGAGACATCTCAGAATTCATACAGGAGAGAAACCATTTGTTTGCAAGATCTGTAAGGTATTGGCATCATGTGTCTGTTATACTTTAACCAGTTCTGTGTCGTGTAGGTTTGTGAAAATCTCTACATTATCTTTTAACTATCAGATTTAGAGTTTAATTTCATGGTTAATAGTTAGATTTGGCTTTTAGCTCTAGTATCTTTTGTTTTAACTCTTATTGTATTACAAGGTTCTAATGTTTGCCTATGAGTTATCATTTAAAGACATTGATATCATATAAAGATGATCATGACCTACAAAACATTGTTTGCCCCACTATCTTGTTCTGTTATTCTGTTACCAACATGGTCAGGGTCCTGTTTCATAAAACTTGTTATCAATAACAAGTTGCAATAACCGTTATAAGCTTCCAAAATCCTTGCATCTGATTGGCTGGGAGCAAATTTGTCATAGAAATGTGGCAGTTGTTACTGATAACAAGTTTTATGAAACAGGGCCCTGGTACATGTATACGTAAACTGGAATACAGTTTAATTCCATATTATTGTAATAAGTGTATGCTACATATATTGTTTAACCTTTATGTTTCTGGTGGGGATCAATTGTAATAATTTCCCTACTTGAGGAAGAAAAAAAAGGAGGAAAAATACTGGCCTTTATACTTATTTGTTCATACAGTATAAAAAACCTCTTTGTTATTGTTACAATGTATGTTCCCTTTGTTTTGTAAAACATGTGAGGGTAAAATGTGAGGATAACATGACTTTCATTTTCTTTACTCTACAGAAAGCATTCAGAAGGAAAGCCGCTGTGGCCTACCATGAGAAGCAGGTTCACATGAGGAAATTCCAGTGTAGCTATTGCTCTAGAAAGTTCTTCACCAAGCCTGAGCTAGATGCTCATACAGTCATACACTTAGGTGTCCCTCCTCCCCAGACTCCTGTAGAAAAATCAGGTCAGTCTCTACGTATTAAAGTCCCTTTCTCATAGTCCAGGTCCAGTGGTGCTGGCTTTTATTAGACATTATTGAAAACACTATTTCTTGCAGTTGCCTTTAGTGTCTTTTTATCCATGACTTGATTTTTAAAATGGTTAAGAGTGATTCTGGTCTTGAGATTTCTTAACTCAGTTAAGTATTCATTTATGTAACACATAGATTTTATAGGCCCCCATTTCATAAAACTTTGTAATCAATAACAAGTTGCAGTAACTGTTATAAGCTACTGAAATCCTTGCATCTGATTGGCTGAGAGCTTAATTTTTCATAGAAATGTGGCAGTTGTTACTGATGCAGGTTTTATGAAACGGGGCCCTGTACCCTTTGTTGTTTCATTTGTCTTATATTTGATTGGTTTTTGTTTATTTGATCAAGTGTGTGAATTATATTAAGAATATGAGAGTATGTATGTTAAGGAGAAAGTTGATTAGAAAATGCTGTACCTAATTTGTTCAGCTAAAGAAGCAAACGATCGAGCACTTCTCTTGACTCATGTCAGTCTTGCGATGAATAAAGAATATATGCATGTATTCCCTTATTGTAGCAGTCCAGGATTTCAGTGTGTAAGAAATCTGTCAAGGGCTGAAATACCATTTCCTTCACCTGCTCTCTTGCAAGCACACACTTTATTAAACTCCGGCAAACAAAGTTTAAAGGGGGTATACGGTATAGGAATCAGCATACGATTGGTGGGTCTGTTGCAAATCTTGCGGATCAAACAACTTCCTCATTTTTTTAGCAGTGCTTATGAAATTTGGCACACACATTGGTCTTGTGGTGAAGGTGTGCAAGACATATTTTTTTGATTGCATTGCCATGGTGACGGCATATTATGGCAATAAATAAGGGAAATATTGTGGATCATGCTACTTCCTCATTTTTCGAGCAGTGCTCAGGAAATTAAGCACACACATTGGGGCAGGGGTAATCATCTTCAGTGATATTTCTAGTTAAGTATTGTTTGTATTATGAATTAGGTCCAAGCCATAGAACTGATGATTCTGCTGAAGATTCCTCAGGTCCTCTTGGATTTGATTCTCTAGGTGGACCTTCAGCACCAGCACTTTCCCTATGTGAGGACTCAGATACTCCTCTATTGCTGGATTCTCCAGTAAATGATCTGACCAAAAGCACTGGTGTAACTACTGGTAGTTGTGGAACACGGGTGAGTGACTGAAGTCACATTGTTGTCCGAGTGATGTGTGATTACAACATTGCCTCAAGTCTTACAGTTTATTTTGGGGAGGGAGGAGGGTAAGGCACCTTATTAAAAGTCAGAGGCAATTTAGAACAGCATGGTAGTACGGTAGTTACGGCATGGGAATGCCAGATCAGTATTTCGATCACAAGTATTACATTACCATGCTGAAAATCACATCTTGAAATCATAACCACAGTCAGGTATAGACCACAATTCTGAAAAAAATTGACTAATAATAGTTTTAATATTCCACAAAATTTGTCTGGACTGATATATCCTAACTATTCCTTATTTATGTACCAACCTAGGTAACCGTTTCTTTGCATTTGAGCATCATATTCTTATAGAAATACCTTCTTTAATGAAATCGTTGTCTTTTCCAGAACTGAACTCTCTGTTTTTCTACCGAATTTTTTTATTGTCTCATGGTAGGAAGGATCTGGTCTTGATAAGATGTCATGTCAACCTTCTGACGTGCCATCCCATAATAGTTCTACATCAGGTCCTGATAGCATTAGAAACATAGGTACAGTATATGGTACTATATTAGATGTACATATTAAGAACATAATATTTTCTGTATATTGCTGTCCTATTTTGATTTCATTAACCGGGAGGGAGGACCTTATTATGCTGTCTATTAATTATAATGAATTGTTATGTAATTTTGTGTCAAAAATTATCTTGAAAATGTAGTTGAATATAGTAATAATGTAGTCATGTTTGATTTCGAAGCAAAAATTACCTACATTTAGTTTATCTCACATTTCTCAGGTATTTTCTACCAACAAAATGCTAGAAGCCTCCTTCATTATACAAGATTTGGATGACTTGAAGTTTTGTGTTTACCTCTTAAGTCTCCAAAAGTTGAAGAAGAAAAAAATTAAAGTAACTTGTAGATCTGAAAGAGTAGGACTCTTCACATATCAGGCATCAGAAGTAATCAGATGATGTTGGAAGTACATTGACCATTTTAAACTTGATTCACTTATTTATTTTTGCAGTTTGACCTCATTTGACATACTGATTTTTCTTATACTTACAATCTTTTAAATTCTCATTTCCTTTGTTTTGTGTAGCTCCAGCTGATCCATCAGATGCGACTAGTGTCACATTTTTCCTGTGCAATTCATGCGGGAGTTTGTTCCCAAGTGCAGCCATGTTAGCTAGACACACCCAACAACACCACAACCCTTCACTTAGTATCAACAACCCTGGTCCTAAACCTAAGCCTTCCAAGAGACAGAGGACAGGACATGGGAGTAGGAGTAAGATGAAGAAAAAGGACACGGGAGAGGCTATAGATAGGACTATGAAGACACACATGTGTGCTGAATGTGGGGAAGAGTTCATAGGGGATTTGACATCCCATGAATGTATTGATGGTAGTAGTATACCATTGTCTCCAGGTCCAGAGGATGTGGAAGATCTAGGACCTGACTATGTGGATCCTGTCTGGACGGGTGGACAGTCCAGGGAGAAGGATGAGTCTCTGTATTACTGTGGAGTCTGTGACAAGGGATTCAAGAAGATCAGCAGTCGCAACGTCCATCAACGAATCCATACAGGAGATAAACCGTTTGTGTGTAAGACCTGTAATAAAGCTTTCTCTGTCAAAAGCAACCTTAAGCAGCATGAGATTGCTAAACACTCAGATGCGAGACCCTATGCATGCTCTAAGTGCGATGCCAAATTTAAACAGCGGAGCCACCTGAAGTCACATGAAGAGATCCATGCAGGCACCAAGAAGTATGAATGCTCTGTGTGTAGACAGACGTTCAGGCAGGCTTCTCATCTGCAAAGACATAAACTGGTTCATGAGGGGACCAAACCGTTCAAATGTGAACAGTGCCCCTCTGCATTCAATCTGGCAAGTGACCTGCAGCGACATTCTCTGATCCACCTTGGGGTGAAACCATTCCAGTGTGATCAGTGTGAGAAGCGATTCCGACGAAAATTTCAGTTGAAAGTCCATCAGCAGACACACACGGGAGAGCTCCCACTATGTTGTCCTCATTGCACTAAAGCTTTCATGGATAAGAACTGCTTTGAGAGCCACGTTTCTGCCCATGAAGGTAAGGCCCTTCACAAGTGCGATTCTTGCAATAAGTCCTTCAGCACGGACTACGTCCTGAAGCATCATTCATGTGGGAAGAAGACTACTATGTGTTTCAATTGCAAACAGTGCTGCAAGTCTTTCAAATATAAGCATTCCCTTGATAAACACAGATGCAAAGTTGAAACAGGAAGGGAAGGATGTGTATCATTAGCTCTTCAACCTGAAAATAACCATAGACATAAATCTGATGCCATGGAGAAAAATAAAAACAAAAATATTTGTGAAGTGTGTGGTATGACTTTCAAGCGGAAGTCAATTCTACATTCTCATGCTAATTTACATTCCAAGGAACAAACAGACTTATGAGCAGTAGATCTTGGCTAATTTTCTTGAGGAAATGACAATTCATGTACAAATCCCATACTGAATTCAATTCAGAGAAATGCTCAAATCCAAATACCTTTACATGATCAAGCCTGGATCAGAACTGGAAAAAAGCAACAGTTCTTCTTTTTTTTATTCTCTTGGGGAGGGGGATGGGCTTGAGTTGAATTTAGTATGGTTTACCTCATTACCTGCCACTTAACATACATGTATGGTAATGGGATGTGCATGCATGTTCACATCAATTTTACTTTGCACAAAGTAATTAACACCAGGTCGGTTTACAGGAGGGGTTTGCTGCTGCTTTATATGTAAGCAGGCCTTTCAAGGTGTAGGCATAAATTTAACAACTAGTAGTAGTCAGTTGCATCCATGGACTCATTAAAAAGGAAAATGGGAAAATCCATAAAATGTGCCAAGCATTCTTGTAAAAAAAAAAATTGTCAAATAAAAAGAGAAATATATAATCATGGACAGCAGTATACGAAATAAGTTGTCCTGGGTAACCATTTATTATTTTTATTGTTCTTATTATTTCATTAATACAGTTATTATTATTCTAATTATTTTGATTATTATCTTTACAGTTATTATTGCTGTTATTGTTATTATTATCATTATCATAATATTCCACATACTAAAAAATCTTGCTGTAGAAATGGTCAAAAGTTAATCATGTGATAAAGCATGGTTTTGCCTATCAATCAGGCCTAAAAAAAAAAAAACTGTTTGTTTGCCGTAACAGAGGAAAAAAAATAAGGTCAGTTGGTCGTTTTTTTTTTTTTTTTTCCCAACATGCTGGCGCAGTACTCAGGCATCCCATGTACTTTAGTCCCACATTCTGTGTTTGAGGTTGTGCGTGCAGCGGGAACTCTTCGCATATATCATAGAGCCATACCATGCACTCGAATGATACACGTAGAATTGAGATCGAGGGTTGGCCAGACACTCAAGTCCTCTGCTCTTGATATGTCTAATAATAATATGGACGATGTTCTACAGCGCATTCACCAGTAAAAGAAAAAAAATGTAGCCAAAACAATGAAAATTAGGGTCGGTCAGCACATTCAAAAAAATTTTTTGCCAAATTTGAATTAAAAAATAAAAGTTGACAGGTTTTACTTGGGTCGGTCAGGTTATGGCAAACAAACTTTTTTTCTTTTTTTTTTTGCCTCACCCCGAGAAGAAATGTTCATTGCACTTGATGGTGATAGTAACTATGAGTACAACAAACTATCGCCATTGAGTGCAACAAACTTTCAGGTGTCATTGAGTGTGAAGTCCTAGTACTTGTTTTGTTTCTTTTGTGACGTCACAATTAGCTTTGTTTACGCGTATTCAATTGTTGAGCTGAGGCAAAGCAAGTCTCTCGCGCACTTCACTGTTACAAGATACATGTATGCGCTACAATGAGGCGTTGCATGCAGTCCAAACTTCTTTGCCTGGTTTTAAAGCTGGATTTGTAAACTAAAATTCTTTCTCGTAGAGAAGTAAATTTGATATTATTTTCTTTCTATACAGTAAAATAGTTTCAGATGTGGAATATAAAACAAATATACAGGACCTTTAATTCAGAAATCTAGTTTGATCTATGGGATTGGTCTCAGCGACTGCAGTCTCTTTGACCGACCCCATAGATCAAACTTGATTTCCTCGGGCTCTGTATATTTGTATAATATTATTATCATTACAGTTATTATTATTATTATTATTATTATTATTATTATTATTATTATTATTATTGTTGTTGTTGTTGTTATTAAAAAAATTCAGATGACGTTATGTGTAAACAGTGATAATGAGATTAAGAGATTAGACCAAGATATAAGTATTTAGAAAATAGTCAAGCCAAAGTGCAATATAATTGTGTTCAACCCATGTGTTGCTTTACACCCCCTGCAGTGCTACTAAGAAATTTCATATGTGATAAATCTTGAAGATGAAGAAAACAAAAAAAAAATATCTTCTTGAAAGAAAATTTAATATCCCATTTCATTCTTAAATATTCATTTGAATATCGATATTAGATTTGATCTGTACGTGATATTGATTAAAGTGTACTTGAATTTATATTACAGTGTGAATTTGTTTTTCATTTGTCTTGAGAGTGCATTTGCACTTATAATTTGTGTAGCTAATACATCACATATTGTATAAATTCAGCAAGAATATTATGTCATATATATATGACATGGTACCCTCTGTAAAATGTGTCATGTTTGACGTTTCCTAGTTCAGTGAACTAGGTAGGATTGCAAAAATTGTGTTTGTAGTCAAATTTCAAGTCTTGCTCAACATGATCATAAACTAAATCTTAGAGAAAATATGAAATTATTAGTGAGTGACATTGCATGCCTAGTCATTTCCTTTTTTTTTTCTCTCTCTCTCTCTTTCTGTTCTTTTGTGTGTGTGTGTGTGTGGGGGGGGGGGGGGGGCAACAGTCTATCATTTTTGCAAAGGCATTGTAAATCACACAAGTGCTAGGCAAAACGACTGAGGCATATAAATAATAATAATAATAATGATAATAATAATGATGATAATAATAATAATAATGATAATAATGATGATGATAATAATAATAATAATGATAATAATGATGATAATAATAATAATGATGACAATGATAATAATAATAATGATGATAATAATAATAATAATAATAATGATGATAATAATAATAATAATAATAATAATAATAATAATAATAATGATAATAATTTTAATAACAATAATGATAATAATGATAATAATAATAATAATAATATTAATAATAATAATAATAATAATAATAATAATAATAATGATAATGATAATAATATGTCTTATTTACCCAGCTAGGGTAGCCTCTTCAGTACTATGTACTGTTCTCTCAGAGGACCCTGCAAGAATATTATTACCCTGGCTTTAGCTCGAGTAACCGTAGCGCTTCGTGCTTTCCGGTAATAAATCCTACCAGGTACCCATTACTACACCTGGGTCGAGAAGAAGAAGGAGGAGGAGGAGGAGGAAGAGGAAAAGGAAGAAGAAAAAATATGTTCCCATGCATCAGTATCAAAGAATGTGACTTGCGATGTTTACCCTAAAATGTCGGGAAAATGCCCACATTATTTTTGCCAACAGGGATGCATTATGTTCCCCATTCCCCTTATATCTTCATACCTTTTCTGGATGGGATTTCAATCTAGTAATTCTGATTTAGATTACTTGAAAAGTGATTTGAATGCGTAGCAAACAATATGATTCGTTCTAGTATTAAATATATTTCTGATACTGAAAAAAAATGCAATGTTGGCGTTTTACCGAAAATCTGTAGGCCGGTCTGTAGGGGAACATTTGCAAGCAGTATTAGTATTCTTCGATCGTGATGCTTGGAAAGTACAATTTTTTCTTTATGCCTCGGTCTTTTTATTTTACCTAGCGTTCGTGTAGTAATAGGCGCCAACACCTCGTAGGGTAAAATGGCCAAACGTTTATAATGCATTCAAATCTTATGCATTTCTTTCTGTTGAATCCCTAGCAAATTAGCTTATTTCAATTTTCTGTGCCAAAATGATGATTGTCCGCCCAAGCTCTGCACTCTGGCTATGCCAGAACTAAAATAACTAAACAGGTGATCGAATGAAATTGAAAAAATTGAATATATATCTTTTAAATGGCCAGTTAAGATAAACGGAGAGAAAGTATTAAACAATAATTATAAAGTTATTATATTGGAAATATAATTCACGTGGGGAGGGGGCGTTTGGAAGGGAACCCTCACGCATATGTGTGCAACGTGTTGAGATAATACGTACAGCAGTAGTAGGCCTATGGATACAGTGTATGCTGTACACACACACTCAAATACAAAGTTCAACTTCAGTATCGTCGCATTCATATTGTACAAAATAATATGCATGCAGCGTGCAGCCCATTCACAGTAAGCACACAATGTCAGGGGGTTGCTCTAAGTACTATGTTGCAATACCTCAAGTTCAATGCGACAGCGATTTTTACGAGTGAACATGATTCCGACTCTGATCCGGTTTATTGCAACATCACACAGCAACAAACTATAATCTCGCTTTTAATTCAAAAACCTAATTATACGCCCCTAGGATGAGCCAATCATAAAGCCTTTGATCCCTTAATAATCTCAAGGAGTGGAAGACTATAAAAAACCTTACCAAGTTTAAGAATTATTCATTACTGTCACTTTTGAAGGAAAGGACTCCAGGAGACGCTTTCAATCATGGGTGCATTGCTAAGTTTATTGAGCGGACTTGTGTCGATGACCACGGTGTACCTCGCTCTACTGGTGATCGTCATCTTCCTCGTGTAAGTATCCATTTCTGTTTTCTGATTTTTTTATAGCCTCCGCTGAATTAAACACAAAATCAGACGGGCTGACCTGTGTAAATGAAGGGCTTTGGTTTGCACTATATATACTGTATACCTAGTACCTCCGGGTTATATTTTTGTTCTGTATGCATGGAGTCAGGGGCGTCGCTAGAGGGGGGGGGGGGTGTGGGGGTGTGGGGGTGTGACAACCCCATTAAAAATTCTTGTCTGCAAATTCGCGATCGCTGTCGGCAAAAGAGAGAGAGAGAGGGGGGGGGGAAGAGGAAGGAGGGAAAAAAGAAAAAAAAAGGGAGTAAGGTGCCCAAATAGAGTCATATTCGGCTTATTTGCTTGCATGTGCATTCTGACGATGAAATAACACTGAGCTGGTTACACGAAAGAGAGCAGATTTTTTCCTCGCTCGCTGCGCTCGCTCGTAAGGACTTTATATTTAGATACAGGATGTTTTTCGGAAAGCAAACACATTGGGCAAGTGAGATTAAAGAAAATATATAATTCAGATATCTTGGGGCCCATCATGTATATTGATGAATAATTATCACTTCTATACCATAAAAAAGAGTGTATATATTTTTCCTCGCTCGTATAATATTTAGATACAGGATGGTCTTTGAAAGCAAATAGATTACGTAGGAGAGGTGATCAAATATATCAAAATAGGTATCTTAAAGGCCCATCGTGTATTTTGATGAAGAACTTTCACTTCTATCATGAAAAGAAGTGCATGTATAACATTTTCCTTGCTCGCTACGCTCGCTCGTATAATATTCAGATACAAGATGGATTAGGGAAAGCAAACGAATTCGACAAGCGAGGTGACCGAATGTACCTGTTTAAGTTAGATATCTCAAAGTTAATGCCATCGTGTATTTGGATGAAGAATTATCGTTTCTACCATAAAAAATAGTATATAGGCCCTAGATTTTTTCCTCGCTCGCTGCGCTCGCTCGTATGATATCAATATATAGGATGGTCTTTGAAAGCGAATGAATCAGGCGAGAGAGGTGACCAAGTATGTAATTTAGATATCTTAAAGCCCATCATGTAATTTGATGAAGAACTATCACTTCCAAGAAAGAGAGCGTATATTTTTCCTCGCTCGCTGCGCTCGCTCGTATTATATTTAGATACAGAATGTTTTCCGATAGCTAACACATTCGGCAAGGGAGGTGAACAGATATTTAATTTAGAAGGAAATTGTGATAGAGGCACACAATTGAACATGCCTCGTGGGCTTTATACGGTTGAATTTGTCGACGTTGGTCGTCGGCAATCGGAGGCATTGCTTGTCGGCAATCTGGCCTCTACACACACCCCCCCCCCCATTAAAAAAAAAATCTAGCGACGCCCCTGTATAGAGTATTAATGCAGGTTAAGCGTAGATATCCGGATTGTCGGGAGGAAGAGGCCCTAGCCTGGGGGGGGGGGGAGTGGGGTACAGGCATGCTATATCATCATAGGCCGATGATTTAGGGAATAGCTTCGGCTTCCTGCAGACATGTGGAAGGTGTGGGGGGGGGGGGGGGGGGGCTGCATAATGCATAATTTGCCATGGGCACTCCCGGACGGACACGGATCTCACCAGTAGCCTGGGGTAAGTCAAAAAATTACACTGGTGTGGATCGAAAGGTGATATGCTTTTTGTACATTGTCATAGATAACAGATGGTTCATTACTAGAGCTCACTTGCCATCTTCTTTCAGCTACGATTTCTGGGCTCACACCTATTTCAAGAGGTTGGGAATACCAGGACCACCTCCGAAACCCATCTTTGGAAATGCGTTGGACTTCAGTAGAGTGAGTAATATATCCGAATACATTGTCCGAAAATTGTAATTTTTCTCACTAAAGGTTTGATTTGATACCAATTGAGAGGCATTGTAAGCTCAATGAAGTATGAATTATTAATTGAAAAAGAGAACAAGAGAGAGAGAGAGAGAGAGAGAGAGAGAGAGAGAGAGAGAGAGAGTAATATTTAGATATATAATTGATGTATATCTTTATATTCTTGCATATATGTTTGTACGTAAAGATATAGTCCTATACAGAGAGAGAGAGAGAGAGAGAGGGGGGGGGGGGGAGGAGTGAGAGTAATGGGCATAATCATTGAAATGGATCGTACATGCCATATTGGTCATAAAATTACATGTATGTAATCTAAAAG
>CM057155.1:14199894-14332394 GCA_029962745.1 Echinometra lucunter | reverse complement strand
ACCACAGAACTGCTTTTTGGTCTGTGAAATTCATGTGGTATGAATTAAAGCGACTTTATTATTTAGCCTACTTACACGGTTGATGATAATAGACCAAAAGTAAGCACGTCCACTCACTGTTTAAGAAAAGCGTTCATTTTTGTAATTGCCTAGCATCTGATATCTGATATCGTGGATTCTTTTTAGTAGCAATCGATTCCTTATGATTATTGTTCGTTTTAGTCAATCATATTCCTAGCGGCGGGTTACGAGACTACAACAGCCTTGTTGACTTTCACATCTTACCTTCTCGCAACAAATCCCGATTACCAAGATAAACTCATTGCCGAGATCGACGAGGTCGCACCAAGACGTGATGACGTCAGCTACACAACACTCTCCAAGATGCCGTACTTGGATCAGGTCGTGTGCGAAGCGCTAAGGATCTACCCGCCTGCTACATTGTAAGTCATCTGCTCAGAATAAACGAATACCCCAAGTTTTAAACATAATTTCCTAATAATAATCAGCTCCAATTTCGCTGCAGTGGATGGCGTTAGTACCATTCCACATATTGAGAATTTTAATCTGCCTTTAAGGCCTATGTAGGCCTATTCACACTTAAGTACTTCACAATTTTTGAAAAATTCATACCCAAACTTTGCAAGAATATGTTTGCTTAGTCAACTAACGAAACATTCAGTTATCCAATTTTTTCCCAGTCTTTTCTGTGTTTTACATAGCAAAACGCACTTTACCCTTTGTTATGAATATGTTCTGATCACGTGCTTATTATATTCCCTATGGGCATCGTTTCGTGTTGATAGTTGGCTTCGATATTGAATAGATTTAAGTTTGCTTGATTTATTTCTTATTTTCCACTTTCTGAATGGAGGTGTGTGACGTAATGTGCACGTCGTGTATTATAGAAACATGTAGAGGCCCTGCACGTAACATATTGGGGCTTGTCTGGGAATTGAATCCTTGACTGCATAGTCTTGTGCGAAGCCCGAGTCGTGGAGACATTTAGCTGTATCGCACCTAATAATCTATCGCCGTTTTTGCCTTTCTATAAAACCATGAACATGATGAAGGACTGATCGTGAATGTGGAGAGACGTGCTCCTACAAAGGTTTTACGATTGAGAAGGGTATGCATATCTGGATACCGCCCTATGTACTTCATCGTGATCCGGGTCACTGGCCTGATCCTACCAAGTTTGATCCAGACAGGTATGCAAAAAAAAAAAAATACACTAATCACAACTTTACCCTTCATACTATCCTCTTGTTGTGTGTACAGGAATTGATGAACAAGGGTAGAATTCTAGCCCAGACAGGCAAGGGTGTACTTCTGCAGTTTATACTTTATATGCTGCTGCTCCTTTGTAATGCCATCTTCCAACATTAGTTTGAGTCTGATCTGCTGTCATAAATAAAAAGAGAATGTGCGGAGGGGGGGGGGGGGGCGCATAGCCGGCTTCTGTCCTTTTCGATTAAAACCCAAGATAGCATACCTAGGTAGTATAGACAACTCACATAGGAAACCTTTAACTTTCGATGCAAAATGCACTTGGAAAATGTGATTTTGTTGTTCTTGTCAGCAGATTGTCAGAATTGTACCCCCATTTATAAACACCCTGGATCAGTTTCCAACTTCTCTTCTACAAGCAAATTTTGCCTTTCTTCCTCCTCCACAGATTTTCAAAGGAGAATCGGGAGGGTCGCAATCCATTTACTTGGATCCCGTTTGGTGCTGGACCTCGGATCTGTATCGGTATGAGGTTCGCTCTCATGGAGGCTAAGATGGCCTTGGTCCGGGCTCTACAGGCAGTCCGTTTTGAGGTCTCACCTCTGACCAAGGTGATAACTCTACATTAGAGTGATGTATTTGGAACAAAGCCCCCAAATGTATAGGTTTGAGTCCTGCAATTGAGTCAAAGCTTTGGACTTTTATTATTTGAATTCTAAGGTGTAAAGATTCTGACATCAATGCAAAATTCTTTTCTTTTGATTTATTTTTCATGATCTTATGATGCAAACTGTTTATTATGCCTTCATAGATTCAGAGATTTAACATTTTAAAGACCGAAAGTCATTTGAAGACAAGTTGTGAAACAACCCTTTGGAGACAAACTGTAATGCGACATTTCGTCCCTGTAATTATACAATATGAACTGTGAGCATTACTGCTACGTTATAGTCTGTGTAAAGGATCGTGGAGGGGACGTTGATGACATGCATGTATTCTAATTTTGTTTTAGAGTAATTCAGTGGAATAGATACTAATACATTTTTTGTTTTAATCTATTTCTTTAGATCCCACCAGAGCTTGGCGAAGCTACAATGCTGTCCTCGACCAACCGCTATACATTAAAAGTCGTTGGACGTCAGAAATAGAGAGGAGAGAAGTTGCTCAGACTGGTGGATGGGGGTGGGGGAGGGCAGGTAAAACTTTATATACCATACTATATCAAGTACACGTTCCTGCCACCTACTAATATGCCCCCTGTAGTTCTTTTGATACATATAAAATTATGTAAAATCCTATAAATAAATAATATTTATTTGCTTTCAAAGAATTGTTGGACTTATACGCCCCCCTCCCCCACCCCGGCCAAAGAATTCTACATGGATCCACCATTGGCCAGACTATTTTGAATGAACATTATTTTTTATAGGTTATAGTGTTTTTGGACCAAATTTGCTTGTTAGTGAGTCACATACTCTTAAAAAATCAAAATGATCATAAATTCTTTAAATATTTGCACTTGCCAGGTGTCAAAGATTCTCAAATAATTCAACAGAGTTTATCAAAAATTTTCCCCACTTTTTTTTTGGAAAAATGTAAGTAGAAATTATCTTTCCCCCCCTAGCTGTTAGCCAAGAAGGCTTGATATTTCCATTCTTCGTAGTATCAGAAGTTTTTGAACTAGATCTAGAAGCCGTCATACTCATCCCCAACCTCTCCTAGTTTTGCTCCTTTCGGTGGATTTCTCTCTGGAAATTATACTGATTTCGCTTTTGATGGCATAATAAACCACATATTCTCTTTTACTTGCATGTAGTTTGAATACGCATTTGTTGCAAAGAGAGGCAAAAGAGATGATAGAGAGAGAGAGAGAGAGAGAGAGAGAGAGAGCACACGAAAAAAAGGGGTATGGACGGTCATTGGAGAAAGAGGGAGAAGGGGGTATGTGAACAACAGTGACAAAAGTAACAACAACAACAACAAAATCAAGCATACCAAGATTTCCCCAGCAGAATGATAAAAACAAAACAAAACAAAACAAAACGAAAAAAAGTAACCAAAAAAAAAAAAAAACTTCTTGCAAACTTAATGTATATTCTTGTATACAGCGAGCGCAGTTTTAATGAAATGGTGCAAAGATGATATGGATCGAATTCTGCAGAATAATAACACTTCTTTTTGAATATTATACCTATGCATCGATGGAATAGGACAAGCATCACTTCACATCCTATTTCAAAGATCAAGATTAATTTTAAGGAACTGATAAAAAAAAACATTCTTTTCTTCAGGATGCACCTTTTTCTGGATTCAGATTTTTAGAATAATTTTGTGATAAACATTATCAAAGAGAAAAAACAGTATCACATCACACAGAGGAAAGCAAATCCCTATATACAATGCAACTATACTATTACCTATCACAGTACAATGTGTACTTCATTTTAAGAGCTGCTGAAGACATCAACAATTAATCATCACTACCTCAAGTACAATTTCAAAATACTATATAAAATATCCATATTTATCACAAACTGTAGATGAAATTTAAGGACTGAATTAATGTTCAAAATGGAAGTGTAGCCTACAAATGGGTAGTTCTCTGTCATACAAGTATGTAATAACGTCATTAACAGCGATATTTCTTCCCTCTGAAAAAATGGTACCTGGGGTATAAGGAATAAAAGCCTTTTTCTCTAAATATTGTTAATTGAAAAATTTTATAGAGCACACACACCGTCCAAGGAGGCTCATTGCGCTAGCCCAGCAACAGTTCTCTTTAATGGAAGTATACTACAAATTAATTAAGTTAAAAGTTTAATGATCGATGTTAATTTCATATTGCGAATATTTTGAACGCACTTCTTGTTACAGGTACTAGCCTCGATTAGCATTATGCTAATTTGTTAGTTCATTTTACCAAACTGTATACTGTATCTATTTGTCATATGCATGCGAAATTTGGTAATGAATGATCAACAACATAAGTCTGTGCGTATAACTGTCTCAAATCAACATGAAATGTGCATGATGACACGAAGTGCACTTCTACTCTGTATGGTATTTACAATGAATGTCAAATTCAGAATCTCCTTAAAGTAAAAAAGGTTTCACAGTGGCTGCATTAAAACATGGAACCACATCTCCTTTTGAATCAGAGATATAAGTTGTGTATATTCCTTAAAAAGTACTTCTTCCACAGTAATCTAATTTATCTATTTACTTTCTTAGTCCGTGTAATAAGTTTTTTTTCCTCTTCAAATATATATGATATTGTTAGCGCAATGGTACTTTTTGTATTTAGCCGTCCTAGAAATATAAAATAATTGTTATCGTCATAGATATACTCGTGTAAAAATGAGTTTTGATAAGCATAAAAATGAGTTTTGATGAGCATAAAAATGTGTTTTGATAAGCATAAAAATGAGTTTTGATGAGCAAAAAAAAAAGGGGGGGAGGTATAAAGTGCCTCAGAAGAAAACTTTTAGCAGAGAATCAAAGAAGGTATTTGAGAAATATTTCAAAAATAGGGTTTTGTTTTTTTGCACTGATATAGTTAGAAATATTTTCACCAAAAAAATAAAAATAAATTCTGACAGAAAAATTGTCTACCAATATCTTTCAGCTGATGGGTAAATTATACATATATCAGATCCTTGTTGATATTGATTTCTTTCCTATTGGTTGTTGAAGAAAGATAGTTTGTCTTGTCATCTCTATCGTCCAGTAACTTTTAGGGTGATCCCATCTGGTGGCGACAAAAGACCGCCTTTCCCAAGCTCAGGTGGAATCTGAAAACAAAATCATTGAAAGAAAAATGCTATGCAGCTTTTCATCTTCTATCGTATAGAATACTTTTGCTAGTAATAAAGCTTATAACTAGTCTTTCTGACAGAGGCGGGCTCATAAATATCGAGCCTCAGGTTTTGGTGAATCTAAAAAAAAGCGTGTTTTTTTAAATTTTTTTTTATTTTAAAGAGCTTCTGTATCGTGCTGTATCTAGAGCGAACTTTTTTCCTAAGACTATTTTCTTAATGGTTTTTCAAACAGAGATAAGGGTTTACCGATAGTGACCCCCAGGTTCAGAAGAAGGTTTTGATTATTAATACACCTTTGCATAATCCCATAATGTAGAATGATAGGTTTTCAAACAATAGAGTTCACTAAAATGCTTTGTTAAAAAGTGAGAGAATAAGGCTTCTGCGATAACAAGCCTGAATTTTCAATCTAAACAGAAAACTAACAAATATATTAAAACAGTTTCTTCATTGTCCTGTATCTAGAGTAAAGCTGATCTTTTCAGTGGATCTTTTAAAAAGCGCCCTCTTTGGTTACGAGAGAATACGAAAATATGAGCAACTAAAATACAAATTTAAAAAAATCATAAAACTAGAACAAACTTTCGCAAGGAATGGGACTAACAACTGATCTTTTAAAAAAGATGGGGGTTCCTTGATTATCGTGGTTTTAAGTTACAGATATAGATTTCCATTGTTGTCATTGTTAACCAACAAACAAAAGTCATAACCAACGAGATACATATAGCACATTGGATTAATGTGCACTTGATGATAATGACGATGATGATGATGATGATGATGATGATGATGATAATGATGCTGCTGCTGATGACGATAATGACGATGATGATGATGATGATGGTCGTGCTGGTGGTGGTGGTAAAAATTGTTAGGGAAACACTACTTAAACATTCAGCGATGCTTGGTAAAAAAAATCAATGCTTAATCTGAAAAGGAAAATGTTAACAACTGCATTATGAGTATTTTTCTGTGTGCGTGTGCGTGTGTGTGTGTGGGGTGGGTGTGAGGGTGGGTGTGGTGTTGTGTGTGGGTGTGTGCACATAAGTTATAACTTCTTTTAAAAAAATGGTTTTAATCTTCATCCAGCCACTCGGCGCAAGTGATATTTTGCAGTCTTCTAAAGATTGTCTGTTATTCAGTCATGCATGCAAAGATCCAAATGAAAAGGGTACCAATAAATGCTGGAGGATAACTCTACCAAGACATATCATGAAACCCATGAGTAAAGGTTCATACTTCAAACAAGACAACTTCAAAATGATGGGACATTTTTTTCTGACTCACTCTGTATGATGGTGACCTTTCTTTAAAATTTTCAAAAATGGCGTTTATCTGATTTTGCTTATAAACTCTTCAAATACATAACATTATATCACATAATTAAAAATGAGTAAACGTACCTTGGTTTGTGGCGAGACTTCAAAACGGACTGCTTGAAGAGCTCGCACCAAGGCCATCTTAGCCTCCATGAGAGCGAACCTCATACCGATACAGGTCCGAGGTCCAGCACCAAACGGGATCCAAGCAAATGGATGGCGGCCCTCGCGGTTCTCCTTAGTGAATCTAAGAAGACATAGATGTAAAAAAAATAAAACTGTTTTGCCATTACGGAACTTTTATTACGCGTCTAAAGAATGGTTAAAAGCAAACAAAAAAAAAAACAGCAAAAATACAAAAAAAAAAACAAAAAAAAAAACAAACACACACACACACACCCGCACATCCACACACAAGAAATAAATGAAAATAATCACATCCACACATGCATAAAGCTATACTGATGTTACTTACTTTCATTGATTTGTTTTTTAATAAAATAAGTCAAGTTGAATTAACTGCACAGAAAAATATGGTCCACCAAGGGGAAATAGAATCAATCAAGAAAAGAGGATATGGGAAATGAAAGAAAGCAGAGAAAGAGCTATATTGACTTATGAATAATTGTAAGTTGAGAAGTAACATTAAGTGTGTACAAAGGTACAAAGGTATTATGATGTCTAAAAGTGCCTTTTAATCATACTTGTGTTGGTCGTACTTTAAAACTTGACACATTCAATCACACTGAATATTCGAAGAAAAAAAAAACTCGACAAAAATTAGAATATATACGATAAATGTGTACATTTTGCATGCTAAACACACCCCATGAATCCGAATTCGATGTTCAGTAAGAGTCCAATAATGTCATTTCGGTTGTAGTCCAGTAATGATGACCCTCCTTCGCAGGAGAATTAGAGAGTTTTGTCCTTCAGTGATTTTGTTTCCTTTCATTGCTCATAATGTTGCTTTCGTTTTTTTCATTAAAAGCATCGCCCGAAACAAACAAACTAAACAAAAAAAAAGAAATAGAAGAAAACATACCTGTCGGGATCAAACTTGGTAGGATTAGGCCAGTATTTCGGATCATGGTGAAGAGTGTAGGGTGGTATTAAAACCTGCAAACCTTTCTCGAATGTAAATCCTCTGTACACGCACGTCTCGTTACATTGCCGATCGATCCTATAAATAGAAATTTTCAAGAGAAGCATGTATGTATGTATGTAGAATGCCTCCCAGAGATTTTAGAAGTGTAAACATTGAAGGCAAGCCTGAAGTATGAAGCTTCATAAAAATCCAGATTTTACAATTCCTGTTGTCATGATTGTAATTATTATCATCATTATCATTATTATCATTACTGATATTATCATTTATCATTAGTCCTATGTAGACTTACAAAGAAGCAGGTGGATAGATCCTCAGCACCTCGCACACGACCTGATCCAGGTAGGGCATCTTGGAGACCGTGGTGTAATTGACGTCACTTCGTTTTGGTGCAAGATCATCGATCTCGGCGATGAGTTTCTCTTGGTGGTCGGGGTTGATGGCGAGGAGATAGGACGTAAAGGTCAACAGGGTCGATGTGGTCTCGTAGCCGGCAGCCAGGAATATCATGGACTACAATTATGTATAAAAAGTTTAGATAAAAACAAGCGTGTTTTCTCGCTACCTTGGTTAGCACTGTGGCAAACTTTAATGAGTAAAGAGGCCCATATTGGTTGACTTTTAAAAATACATATTTGAAAAATAAATGGTTTCAAATCTATCTTCAATTCTATATGAAATTCTATCCATAATAACCGTTTGATCTACATCAAGCCATGACAATGATCCTTATACCCTTTTCATTTGCACCAAAATGTTTTCCCACTGTGGTCAGAAAGGATGGGATGGAAGGTTATTACTTTCCACGTCCCGACGATGTTCAAAAACCTATTTTATTTGAAAAACCATGTTTTGGCGTCATAGAGCTTGACGAATAATACTATGGATTGAGTGAATCGACTCTGATAGTCAACCCGTTGACTACGAAGAGATCTTTTTTCTACGGGTTTAATACAGAGACCTGGGACCTGTTGCCTAAAACTTACCATTAATGGTAACTTGTGCCATCAATGGTAACATTGGTAAGCAGCCAATCAAATTCAAGATTTCCATGGAAGTTTACCATTGATGGCACAGTTACCGTTAATGGTAAGTTTTATGCAACGGGCCCCTGATTCCTGTAGGCAGTGGTTTCTATGATTAAATTGGGGGCTAGTCCGGGAATTGACAGTACCGTCACTATGGTCACAGTGTCTTTTTGTTATGTCAGTGTACCTGAGCAAGAAGTTCATCTTTTGTCATATATTTTCTGGATTTGGTCTGGACGTCTTCACTTGCTCCTACATCAGTGAAGTATTTGTTGTGGATGTCGTCATCGTCATTTTCATTCACCGTTTGGTTTTGACCGTTATTGGCATCGAGCAGCAGCTGAAGAAAATCTGCCTTAACCTTTAAGTCACAAAAATAAAAATGAAAATAAAATGGTTTGTTTATCTATGTTGAAAGTTGCTGTAGTTCTGTGCTATTGATTAAAATCTCTGCACTCATGGAAATACTTTCTAGGGAAGGTGTGGGCGCCAGTGAGTTTACTGACACCCTGTAATTTGCATTTTTCCACTCAGTGATACAAAATGAAAGCAGAAATCCCAGTTTGGTAGAATAGAAATTTAAAGAGCAGACTTTACAGCATTTAAAAAAAATTCCCTTTCAAAATATTGCTTCTTGATTCTGTTTCTGATTATTTCTATGTACATTTGTAGAATTCTCTTTTAACCTGTTTTGATGAATGGTTTTCTCTCAGAGCTATGGCCTTCTCTGTGACCTCAGCAAAGAACTTGATCACGTCTTTCGGAAAGAGTGTGACATTGAGTACCTGCAAAACGTGCCTCATCCAGGGTACGAAGGCTGTAAGGTATCAATAAATATTCTATGACATTCTGTAAGTTCTGAGCTGTAGAGAATCAGTGTTAGAGATGCACGACAAGTACATGTATTATACCAACGTTCTATGTTAGTGAGGGCGCTAGCAAGAACTATCCATACATATACACTATACTAATGCCTGAACATAATTACTAATTTTTTTTACAGAATGTTGAAGAGAATTCTATGTCATTTGATCAGTCATCTTTGTCTAAAACATCTTCAGATTTAGGGTAGACTAACAAATTCAAAGCTATTGATTAACCCGCCAGCCATTAGATAGCAGTTTCTTATGACCAGTTACACTATATGAAGGAAAGTTATACCTCTCAACAGGAATTTCTTCTCTGAACTCGTCATTCTGTTAGAATCCACGCCATCATTGACCATAATGACCAATTATGAATGACTACAGAGCAAACCTTTTCCCATTGTAGAAGCTGCCTATGCCTGGAGGACTGAGGACAATATACAGTTCTAGCAAACGTGAAAAACGTAAAGACATATGATTTCCTCCCTTCGAATACCCTTTCAAGAAGTAGATCATACCCTCAACCCAGTGTATGATGAAACTGATTGAGAGCTCCAGTTACGAATAGCTCATGTTATGCTCGTCATCTAATCATGATCAGGAATACAATAACTTCCGATATAAATTTTGAGGTAAAGTGTTTTTCCTGAATGTCGGCTAAAGTATTTCGTCGGCGTCGAATTTAGTCAAAAATTTCAGCTATTATGTACAGTTTATATTGTATTGTTATTTGCTTAAGAAATTCTGTATATCATCGAGATTTGATAATTTCCAATAATAAGCTAGAGGGAAAATGCTTTCATATCTATCTCTAAATAATCAACCCCATGCGTGATATGATACGGTAAATTGAATTGTATAATACTTTGCATATCAATTTTTTCTTAACATCATCAAGCACACGAAACAATTTCCAATTATTACTTATAGAGGAGACATGCTTTTCATGCATGATCATCTGCAAATATATGGGGCTACTGGGTCCATAGACTTTACATAATATAACGATGTATACCATGCATGTGAATGATAATATACTTTGCCTTTGACAATATTTGTGACGGGTATGTAAGTAAACATTGGCCACTTTGGCTCTTGGAATTTGTACTTAATAAAAGCGGATGAAGAAGCTTGGCCGACAAGACGCCCCCTTTACCGAAAAAAAGAGGGACGGAAAACAAGCCTGTTCATGAGTGAAACTATAGTTCCCATTTTGTAGTATGTTAAAGGGGGTACCCAATGCTGAAACAATGTTAGTTCATTTCAAAGAGCATGATTTTATAAGCAGAAAATCATCATTAAAAATCATGTTGCCAAGATAAACCCCAAATTATGGTGAGGTTTCAGGATATTTTGGCCCCTCACCTGTGTCCCAGTTTCCGGTGTAAGGTAACTGCATTGGTTATCCCTTTTAATCAAATCACCTTATAGTTTGTTTGTTTGTTTGTTTTTTTCTTTTTTTTTTCATTTGCTTACTCAAGTTCTAAATTATGGAATAGCCTTCCTGAAGACATCAAAAAGTGTTCATCCCCTGACTCTCATAAAAATCATCTCAAAACATTTATTTTCCATTCTTGATCATTTACATAAAAAATATACACGCGCCTTGAGCACTCCATAGAGTGGATTTGGCGCGATATAAGTTATATATTGTTATGATTATTATTATGGTTCTCAGTTGGTCTGACAATATTACCTTACAGGTTTGGGTAAATGTTTGCCATTTGGGCTCACTCTTGTGAGTTTGTAAAGGGACGTGATAATGAAAGCTGCATGCGTTTTTAGCAATCATGAATAAATCAATCTTTAAGATTTTTCTGGGTCAAAGCATAAAAGTGATAATGATATATACCTCTATCATCATCTAGTGAGAAGTTTGCCAGATAAAAGTATTACGATGAAAGGATAATAACTATCATCTGTCAATGATTCCTTATTGAAATCTAATTTGGGGCACAACTTTGTTAAGTGCTTTGAGAACTACATTTGACTTGAATTGCGCGATGCAAAAACGTTTTAATTGTTAAAACCTGTCAGCGTTATTGCTATTATTGTTGTCGTTATCTTATAAATTTGCCAGATGAATAACGATCGTTACGATAATCTTCTTACCAACAATCAGGAATACCGGTGTAGTGAAAGAGACTTTGAAGAATCTGGCGACGTATTTGACGAAAGGATCATCTTTGTCCTTCTGTGAGTTGACTTTCAAACCAAATCCACAGCTCGCTATGGTATCTACCACGAAACTTCCGAACAAGCTAGAGAGAGAAAGAGAAAGGAAGAGAAAGGGAGAGAGAGATAGAGAGGAGGGGCGGGGGTGAGGGGATAAGAAGAAACGATGATAAAGTGGAGGATGAGAAGTGATGGGAAGTGAAAATGGACAGAGAGAAAGAGAGAGAGAGAGAGAGAAAGGGGGGGGGGGGGGGGGGGAGAGAACGAGTTGCGGGGGAATATATACATGTATGCAATAGGCCTACAAGGAATATTAACTTACACTAACATTCTATGATAAAATGATATCACATGAAAATAAAAAGATTTTTTTTTTCATAAAGTAAATCGTGACAGGTTTCATTTCGAAAATGAGGACTTGCATGTACATTATATTCCGTTTGCTTGGAAGTATCAAACAGTCTGTCCAAAATACCTGAATAAAAGGTATGATTAGACCGAGGAGCTAACATCAACAACTTCATCAACAACAACAACAACAGCAATAATAATGATATTAATATTAATGGTAATATAGTAATAATAATAACATTATTAATAATGATATTATTAATAACAATAATAATGATAATAATAATAGTGATAATAATAATAAAGAGAGAAAGACAGAATGGGGAAACAAGAAAGACAGGGAGAGGGTGAGAACGGGAGGGAGAGAAGGAAGAGAGAGAGAGAGAAAGAAAGAAATTATGAAAGAAAGAACGCTACTGGAAAATAACATTAGTCAAAGCGTTAGAAGAAAGGGATAACGGGAGTATAAGAGAGCACGTTTTCTTAGAAAAAAAATTGTTATGAATAAGCTTACTTCAATGATTCAATAGTTCCGTCTTTCTCACACGACTTTTTCAGATTTATAACCATATCGTCAGCGCATTCATTGATGATGTCGGACATCTGTTGGAAAATGTAGAATAGTTTGAAGAATACTTTACAAACTTCCAAACTGCAATCGTTTAAAAAAGGAATGTTTTTATTTTACAACGAATTATAGTACCTCAAGCCATCGATCTATCTTTAGTGTTATCACGATGCTTCCATGATTTTTGGGACTGTTACATATTTTACATGCGATATACTACACTTAATTCATCTACCCATTCCCCCAGCAATGGAGAGAGAGAGAGAGAGAGAGAGAGAGGCGTATATGTATTTTACAACAAAGAAGAAGAAGAAGACATTTTCGTGTTTATTTAGGGGTTTTTTTTCAAGATAGTAAATATGATATAAAGACTTTATTTTCAATTTTTGGAACGCAGTAGCGTCGGTTTCCGGTCGTAAGCATTGTAAGATACTAGTAATAAAATGAGGGGAGGGAGGGGCAAAACGTCTGGCTTCCGTCAAATACGTCGCCATTTTGAAAACCAAATGGCATAGCCGGCCCATAAATAAATGAGCTTTTCCAGTTTCAACTAAAACCGGATCTAAAAATCCGAAAACTATTTTTATTTCGGGGGGGGGGGGGATAAGGGCTAATGCACACTCTCTTCCAGGGGCGGCGCCAGGGTATTTTGATAAGAGGGGGGGGGGCACGATGATCCATAGGTGAGTTTATTTACGTTTTATATGAACACATAGGGGTATTGCATAGTTACATGCCCCATCTTTCTCTTTCCCCATACTCTTCTTTCTCCTTCCTTCTTCTTTTCCTCCTTTTTCTCCTCTTTTCTTCTTTTTTTATTACTTATTAATTATAATAACAATAATAATATTCCGTTCTTGTAAGCGCATATCACGTTATTATCTAATGTCTCTATGCGCTTCCAAGGGACTTTGGATATTATTACCCTGGCTTTAGCCCGGCAGCCTTTTATATCATAGGAGGCGACCACCTCCCTGCCCCCCCCCCCCCCCCCCCTGTAGTGCCGCCCCTGCTCTCTTCGCAAAAATCTGGGCCCCGTTTCATAAAACTTATTATCAGTAACATCTTCGACATTTCTACAACAAATTTGCTCTCAGCTAATCAGATGCAAGGATTTCAGTAGCTTATGACAGTTATTGCAACTTGTTACTCATAAGTCTTATGAAACGGGGCCCTGGATCTACCTATCACTTACCATTTTCATTTTCTTGCCGCTGAAAGTCGGGGTCATGATATCCCGCACTCTCTTCCATTGTGAGCCATTCAAAGCAAACAAAGCATTGTCAAACACTCCTGACGACAATTGTATTGGCTGGAGAAATGATTTGAAAAAAAATTATGCCCCGGTCAGACTTTAACCCAAGCTTAAGCCCGCCGCATACTATGCTATCCGACTGCGACCTGATTTTCGAACAAAATGGCATTTAGCATTAAATATGAAAGTCTAAACAAGTAAAATTTGAAGTTCAGAATAATGATAGGAATTTTTTGGTTAACTGCAAGCCTTGTGGTAGGAGTAAAGGCCAAATCGGCTTAAAATCGTAGCCGATCACAAGATTGCTATGACGCCACTACGATTCGGAATTGAGTTCGCTTTCATTCCTACAGGGAGGCTTGCAGTAGTATAGCCCGGAATTTCGATTTTTGTATTCATACGACTACTAGTATTCGAAACTTTGATCATTACGATTTCACATGTATGAATGTTCACATCAAATTCATAACAAATTTGTGCAAAATCGGATCGCAGACGGATAGTGTGCGGCGTCGGCTTTAACAATAAGCGCGTTTCGGTGCAAAATTTAATGTCAGAGGTAAAAATGAAAGATTTCTCTCTCTCTCTCTCTCTCTCTCTCTCCCTCTCTGTCTCTCTGCAATGTGTACTTGTACCATTTTTGGCTTTGCAAGTTTTACCTCTGCCGTACCTCTGCCATTTTTACCCCTGATATTTTACCACTGGCACTTTCTCAAATATTTCATTTTTTATGTCTAACAATGTACCTCTGCCATATTTACCCCGCACAATTTTACATCAAACATTCTTTTACCACTGGCACTTTCTCATAACTAACATATTTACCTCTGGCATTTGATTTATGACAGTGGGTTTTTTTTTTTCAAACCTCTTACATTTTACCCCCTTGCATGCTTACCTCTGGATTTAATACATTTTACCTATTGCATATTTTCTTTCGCATTTTACCTGTGACATTAACATTTTTACTTCTGGAGGTGTCGTTGTAACGTGGCTCATCAACATGACTCTCAATCAGAGGGTTGAAGGTTCAGTCCTAGCCCGGCACTAACCTCTTTTAGCTAGACATCAATCCTCGTTTGCCACTGTCCCCCCAGGTGTAAATGGGGACTTAATATATGCTAGAGCGCTACACACTTGGCACGGGGTTATACTGTTGGGGCGCGATGAGCGTCATAGCGTAACGGACATAAACACTATTATACACACTTAGAATGAAAGGTTTAACTTTGCACCTTAAGTGCAACAATGGCAGCACCCTTTGGGATGCATTCTTGCACCCTACATGAAAAAGGTGCCAAGATGCACCCCTTTGTACTTGTTTGCACCCGGAAATGCCCGTCTGCATCCTTAAAGGTGCAATATGCACCTCTGAGGGTGCAGAAATTTGCACCTTCCCTAAAGGGTACAACTCCTCTTCACCCTTAAGGTGCAGCTGCTGTCTTTGCTGTTACGCTAAACGTCTGATGCGGTGAGACTATTGTCTTTGCTATAAGCGATACGTCTGATGCGGCGAGACACGAACAGTGGATGTTGAGCTAGGCGGAGGAAGCAGCTATTGTCTTCGCTGTTACGCTAAACGTCTCCGCATCCACTGTTCGTAGTCTCGCCGCATCAGACGTATTCTTACCATTACACACGAAGAAAAAAAAGGTTCAATTTTGCACCCTTCAATTATACACCAGGAGCTCCTTTAAGGGTAGAACTTTGCACCCAAAGAAGCATTATGCATCGTTAAGGGTGCAGTGAGCTAAATTTTGCACCCTTCAGGGTGTAGAGTTGTACCCTATGGGGAAGGTGCAAATTTGCACCCTTTGGGTGCAAAACTTTCTGCACCCTTTAAGGTGCATAATTGCACATTTTAGGGTGAAGATGGACATTCGGGTGCAAACAAGTACAAAAGGGCAGAGATGTATGCAAGTCATTTTTTTGCAAGTCCAAGTCAAGTCTCAAGTCATTTTTTGCAAGTCAAAGTCAAGTCACAAGTATTTTGGCCATAGGCCAAGTCAAGTCAAGTCACAAGTCATCACAGCTCAAGTCAAGTCACAATTTAAGTTATCATCAGAAGCCGCGGAACGTTTTTGAAAGTGGGGGGCTGCACGTAAAAACCAAAAAAATCACTTCCGGGTTTTGGTACAGAGGCCTATGCGTCTACTCAAAAAGTGGGGAAGGGGGCTGCAGCCCCCCCCCCCCCAGCACCGGCGTAAATCCACTTTGAGGAATAGGGGGGATGATCGACTTTTTTGCCGATTTTTTTCTGTCGAACTCACACTTAAGTATAAACACACACCCTCACCCACCTGCAAAGACCCCCTTACACACATTTTGATTTTCATTTTGCAAGCGAACGAGCCAAAAATTACCACTTTTTTGTTTTCAATTGTATTTTCAAATAGAAATTCTATAATATGATGAGCGAGCGAGGCGAGCGAGCCAAAAATAAGCGCTTTTTTTTTTTTGGTTTAAATCGCATTTTCAAATAGAAATTATAAAATAATGATGGTTGTTTATGACAGATTATGGAAAATTTTATTAACTGATTAATTCAAATATCATTTCTTCCTTAAAAAGTGGGGGGGGGGGGGTATTTGTATACGCCATCCCCCCTCTCAAAAAAGTGGGGAGATATATCCCCCATCCCCCAGGATTTACGCCAATGCCCCCCCAGCCCCCCCCCCCCTGGTTCCGCAGCCCCTGTAGGTATCCCCTACTTCTACGGTTGGCTAAAATACCTTTACGGTTGGGGGATTCCTTTACCATGTTTACGAGGAACAGTACAGTCTTGGCGGCTGCCGCGATCGCTCATAAAACAACCAATTTGCGTACTCAAATTGCACAGACATAAAATGTGTCATATTTTCTATGTTTTGAGTTATACTTTCACTTTTCATTTTCAATTTTAATAAAAAAAAAAAAAAACATGTACATGTACTATGCAAGGTGGCCTGATTCCAAAATACAAAATGCAATCGTCTGTTTCGTTCTTCGAACGAAGCGTTTTGGCAGAGAATAGACAACGTTTGCAATGTTTTTTTTTCTTTTAGTTTCCTTTTCCTTGTTTGTAGTTGGTTATTAAATCTGGCGCTTTGCGCTTCTTTGTTTCTTTAATTCTCCCTTATGCCTCCCCTCTCTCTCTCTCTCTTTCTCTTTCTCTTTCTCTCTCTCTCTCTCTCTCCCTTTTCCTCCTTGGTTGGTTTTGATATCCATGGAGCTTTTTGCGCTTTTGCGCTCTGCGCTCTTTATGTTTGATACTTAATAAATTTTCATCATTACCTGATAAGTAGGATGGCCGAAAATTTGTTAATTTCACGTCTGACGGAATTTGTTGATTTATTGGAATCTTTCTTTTCCTGTTCTAACATTCCGAAGCAGACTCATATTTTGATATTCTATACATCAAAAAAATATAATATCGTTATTTTTTTTTTGCTATATTGAACATAGCAAAAAATATATAATATAAAAATAGCAACAAAAAAAAAGAAGAGATGCCAATAGAACTTTTCCTTAAAATACCAAAACTATTTAAAAGAAATAATAATGATTAAAAAAAAATAAAGCTTGTTGGTGACAATAGTCAAGACTGACTGATCATGCTGATCGCCATTCAACACGAATCAACAACAACAACAACAACAACAACGCGCGCTCACGAGTGTGAGAACCACTGAATCATATACAGTGCTTGTGGCTGGCGAAAACATTCCGTACCTGGTACGTGCGCACATATTACACTATGAACTTGGTGGACAAAGAAAGCGGACAAAATAAACAACCTCTCATTCTGCCCTTCTCAATGGTTCTGGTAGTCAAAAGAACATCCCTTCACTGCTATTATGTTTAATCATGTAGTTCCAGGTGAATATGCATGTGACACCTGTTCCACATATTTTAGACAATAGCAGTGAAGGGATGTTCTTTTGACTACCAGAACCATTGTGAAGGGTAGAATGAGGGGCTGTTTATTTTGTCCGCTTTCTTTGTCCATCATGTTCATAGTGATTAGCTAGCTAGCTCGATATGCGGCCGGTCCGCGGCCCGGTCGATCAATCAGTCATGCGCCGTACAGTGGGTACTAGAAGGGACCGGGAGTACTATACCTTTACTTTAAAGTTTTTGCGATGAAGTACCTTGACTTTTTCCCCTGGCCCGTTTTGTACGTAATTTTGTCGCAAGTCAAGTCAAGTCACAAGTCATTTTGTCGCAAATCAAGTCAAGTCGCAAGTCATTGGGGAATGTATCAAGCCAAGTCAAGTCAAGTCAAAATAGTGATTCACAACTCTGCAAAAGGGTGCATATTTGCACCTTAGTCATGTAGTGTGCAATGTGCAAGATTTGCACCCCAAAAGGTGCTGCCATTGTAGCATTTGAGGTGCAAAATTGCACCTTTTTTCTTAGAGTGTAATACATTAATAACGGGCACCATAAGTCTCGTGGGACCAATCTTTAAAAAAAATAATAATAATAAAAAAAATCAGGAAGCCATAAGCACCCTGTAGGAGCCTCACCTACTTGCCCATTAGAACCGTGGTAAAGAACGGGCCATAACGGCCTCTTCCTCTTATGAAATTAATTTTACCTCGACACAGTGCCCACGTCCGGCCAAGTAACGATAAGTACAGTACGTACAGCCACCAAAATATCCATAAACCGCCACGTGGCCCATTGTAGACCCCAGGCCAGTAGCCATGCAGGGCTAGCTTTCATAGTATGTGGTGAATTTTGGAACATTCAAATCCTCTTTTTGAAAGTTCGACTTTACGGAATATGATATTACATGAAACACATGTATGAAAGAATAATTGTTATACAAAACAGGCTCAGGAAAGATTTTGTGTGAATTATTATTGTTTATGATAAAGAACAAAAAGACTTTCCTTTTCAATCTTACATTTGAGTCGATATTCAGAGTCCTATTTTTTTTTTTTTTACCGTACCATCAATCATTCAATCATACAACAAAATGTTATTGATCGCACGATTAATCAATCATTAAACAATATTTATTGATCGTACGATCAATCATTCAATCATTCAACAATATTTAATGATCGAAGACTGAAATCTCTTTCAGTCTTCGACAGTGGCGGCACCAGGATTGTTAAAGTGGGAGGGGGGGGGGGCAAATGGAGGGCAAAAGAAAATGTTGGGGAACAGGGGCAGTCAATTTTTTTTGCGTGTATGGAAAAATCGAGCGCGAAGCGCAAGTTTTAGTGGCCCCACTAAACATTTTTCTGTTACACTTGATATGGAGAGAAATTTTTGTAAAATCAGGAAATGCTTAATGGAGCAAAGATATTGATCAAAACTAGATCATGAACTGAACATTTACATGTATGTAATCTTAAGGCGTAGACCAATTCTACTTTCACATTTCTCTATCACATCAGAAAAACATACATGCAGCAAACAAACAGCATTGTCAATGTATGCAAGGTAATAATGTAAAAAAAAAAAATAATAATAAAAATGCTAACCAGATTTTGATGCATTTACCCTGCGGATGGGGAGGGGGCGCATATATCCCTTAAAATGATATTAGGATTTACTTTTCTCCTTTTTCTTTTTCTCTTTTGCGTTTTTTGCGCCCCCTCCAAGTTCCGCCCTTATTAGATGTTGTTAGATCTCTTTCAAATGTTTAACCTTTGCAAATGCTGTATTAGGCCACACTGGGGGAGGAGTATTTCGCAAGAGGCAGATGAAACTTACATGACAGCGAGCAAAACAACGACAATTGCATCATTAAAATTCTGAATCCCTTTTAAAAAGCTTGTTTAAGAAAATTACAGGGGCGCGAAATTATGAGATTCTGAGAGGAAATGATCATGCGAGGGAGCAAAGTGACCGAGCTTCAGAAAATTTTTGCACTTTAAACCCTCAAAAACTCTATTTCTGATGCATTTACCCTGTGAATGGAGGGGGGCGCAAAATTGTTTTAAAAAATATGATATTTCTTCATGTTTTTCTTTTTCTCTTTTTGCGTTTTTTTGCGCCCCCCTCAAAGTGCCGCCCGGGGCACTTGCCCCCTGGCCCCCCTAGATACGCCACTGAATATAGTTGAGTGTCTTGTTATGAGAATATAGCCTAGTAGATACAGACATTCCCCTCGTGGAAAGATCGAAAATGTAAGAGGGAGGGGACAGAAAACCCATCGCAGATTGCACATCTTTACATACTTACTGTTTCACTAAGTCAAAATAATTACGGTGACAAATTATGAACGAAGAGTTCAAGCATTCTTAATGAAGCAAATCGATGAGTTTAATTCAAACTTTACATGAGTAGTTGCATATTTATTTCAAGTGAGGGGGCAGACTTTGCGCCCAGGTAACATGCCCATATGGGACCCATATGGGCATAAACTGGGCCACCAGGGCCATCTGGGCAGAAACAAACCCATGTGAATCCCATATGTATCCCACATGGGACCCATATTTGTTAACCCATATGGGATCTATATGGGCCAGCCCATATGGGTATCACATGGGATCAACCTGGGTAAAACTCATATGGGGGAGATATATAAATGCCCATATGGGGACCATATGGGGTCAACATGGGTGAACCCATAAGGGGAAGATATGTAAATGCCCATATGGGCTACTTGTGGGATCAACCTGGGCAAACCCATATGGGGGAGATCTGTAGATGCCCATATGGGTATTATATCGGATCAACCTGGGCAAACCCATATGGGGGAGATATGTAGATGCCCATATGGGTATCATATCGAATCAACCAGGGCAAACCCATATGGGGGAGATATGTAGATGCCCATATGGGTATTATATGGGATCAACCTGGGCAAACCCATATGGGGGAGATATGTAGATGCCCATATGGGTATCATATGGGATCAACCTGGGCAAACCCATATGGGGGAGATCTGTAGATGCCCATATGGGTATCATATCGGATCATCAACCTGGGCAAACCCATATGGGGGAGATATGTAGATGCCCATATGGGTATCATATGGGGTCAACCTGGGCAAACCCATATGGGGGAGATATGTAGATGCCCATATGGGTATCATATGGGGTCAACCTGGGCAAACCCATATGGGGGAGATATGTAGATGCCCATATGGGTATTATATGGGGTCAACCTGGGCAAACCCATATGGGGGAGATCTGTAGATGCCCATATGGGTATTATATGGGGTCAACCTGGGCAAACCCATATGGGGGAGATCTGTAGATGCCCATATGGGTATCATATGGGGTCAACCTGGGCAAACCCATATGGGGGAGATCTGTAGATACCCATATGGGTATTACATGGGGTCAACCTTTTCAAACCCATATGGGGGAGATATGTAGATGCCCATATGGGTATTACATGGGGTCAACCTGGGCAAACCCATATGGGGGATATATGTAGATGCCCATATGGGTATCATATGGGGTCAACCTGGGCAAGCCCATATGGGGGAGATTTGTAAATGCCCATGTGGGTATCAGATGGGGTCAACCTGGGCAAACCCATATGGGAGAGATTTGTAGATGCCCATCTGGGTATTATATTGTATCAACCTGGGCAAACCCATATGGGGGAGATATGTAGATGCCCATATGGGTATCATATGGAGTCAACCTGGGCAAACCCATACGGGGGAGATATGTAGATGCCTGTATGGGCATTATATGGGATCAAGCTGGGTAAAATCCATGTGGGGGAGATACATATTGCCCATATGGGCATTATATGTAATCAACCTGGACAAACCCATGTGGGGAGATATGGATATGCCCAAATGGGCATCATGTGGTCACCATGGGCAAACCCATGTGGGTTTGCACTACTAATGCCCATGTAATTGGGCAAATCCATTTGGGAATGAAACAACAAATTTACTGCATAAAGAGAAAACAGTTCACACACTTCAACAGTGCACATTCACCTGAGCAATTTTTTGCACTTAAAACAAGAAACCTATACATTTCATTATTCCAATAGTTTTATCTTGAAGCATCGTGGTCCACCATGCTCACACACACCTCATTCAATTAAACAACTTCCAAATACAGGGGCTTTGACCCCCAGTAAAAGTGGTAGAGTCGGGGTAGAGTCTAGTGTCTTCGAAGAAATTCAAGTCTGCTCCATCTTTGGTAGAACCGTTGGAAAGGCATTCCACAGCTACTTCTTACAGAGAAAACACCGAAGATCCTTTTTTTACCTGTTGGTGGTAAGTCATATTTCATCATTTCTTTTAACTTTTTACAATACTTGTTTCACAAAAGAAATATGAATCCTGTATGCGAGACATATATAATTGTTATTTGAGTATTGTATGTGGTTCTAATCCTTTTACAACCGCGGTTTTTATCAGTTTGAATTTCATTAGTGATATTTGCAATGTTAATTTTACTTTAACTTAGCAGTTAATTATTTTTATTCAGATACGTGTACATTGGCATTAAGAGAGTCATTATGCATTTCAGTTATTACTTGAGAATTAAATCATATAGGTCACTTTATCAATGACTAAAAATATGATTCTCGGATAGATTTTTTTATCCGTTACGTACGCTTTAAAAAGGATGGATCAAAATAACCAATGTGTTGGTGAATATGAGTCTAACCAAAAGTATTGGTGAAATTTTGCCAAATTATTAATTTAAATCAAGTACAAATTTAGGTTGATTTTGACGAATTTGGGGGGTCGGATACATATACATCAACAGAATAGTTATTTTGACGAAAGATCCTTTTTTAGAATGTATGACAAAAGGAATATGTTCTATATTGTGCTGGATGTACTTTGTTCACGCAGTATTGGCTTTGGTTTGTAATTTGTAAAGGAAAAGGGTTTGAATATGGGCTATGTTAGAGGTAAATAGTATAATGGAGGATGGGCAGAGTTGAAAAACGCTTTTGCAAATAGTAATTATCACTTTCTATTGCTTCCCATTCACTTTCGTTCACATCCGTTCATGTCAAAACAAAGTTAAAAAGGATTAAACTAATACGTATTTAGCTCTTAAGTATAGGATTTAGATTAGAGTTATACTACAGTCTACAGTTACAAAGTCACATTAATGAAATGTAAACTGTACCCTGGAGTAATAAGGAGTGAATTGATATGAACAGGGTATAAACAATTGACAAATAAAAGTGCCATTTCTACTAGATGACTCATATAAACAGTATGGTTAGAACCTGTGACAGTGGGGACCATAAAATATCCAGTCAAGGGTCAAGTTTTTTGTTTTGGAATGTGTATGAGGAATCGTTCACACAACTAGGTGATGACATACTCCGGCATGGTATGGGTTCTGCTACAGACTAGAAAACCTTTAAATTGTCAAATATCTGTAAGGATTAGAGCAGAGGTTGAGGAAAGATAAAATTTCCCCTTGTTGTTAACATACACTCTTAAAAATCCTGGGTCAGATTGACTCGGAAAAAGAGTCCATTGGGGTCACACTCCGTTCCGGGTCAAAAATGCCCCAGAAGAATATCATGAAGACTTATTTCTGGGTCACATTTGACCTTATTCCGGGTCCTTTTTACTTTATTCTGGGTCATTTTGACCCGGAACGGAGTGTGACCCCAATGGACTCTTTTTCCGAGTCAAGTCTGACTCGGAATTTTTAAGAGTGTATAAAGAATTGATAGGCCTACTTTGACATATATCTCTATGGAGCAGTTTTCATCTCGGTATTATTGCTGTATTATCAATATCCTTCCTCTGCACACAGAACATCATTAATAATATGGTTGCGTTTACACTTAACGTTAAATCTATTGTGGTTCTTTGTGTGAGTCCTTTAATTTGTTGTCTTAAGGATAGCGTTTATTGTTGTTTTTTCTGTGTACATTTTTTAGGCGGGGGGGGGGGGGGAGTTCAGAACTTTCAACCATAATACGCATGATGAGAGTTCCCAAAATTAAAACTGAGCAGGATAACGATGATGATTAGACGATATTCCAAGCAGGATGGCGTATTCTGCTTTAACCGCTGCCACCTCTGTAACACATTAGAATGTTGGTGGCGTGACAATATGTAACGTTGCGTATTTTGATGGTAGCGTGTATCAGTTTAGGCGTTATGAAATAAATATCAAAACAGTTTTGTAAATGTAGAAAATAGTATACCAAGATCTAACAAAGGGGTCTGTACATACCGGTATATTTCAGTTCAATTCAAATGCAAGTATTTATTCAGACTCCAAGCGCACAATGGATGATAGTGTAATGTGAGTAGCTGTTAGAGGGAACTTCTTTTAAAGGTATTTATGAAGACTTGTATGAACACTTAATTGGTAGGGCCTATTCCAGAACTCTGAGACTGTATCATATGCTGTAATTTACTTCTAAAAAGGACGGGTCAGGAATGAAAATATCTATCCATTCACACTTTGGGCCTTGGTAGTTGTGTCCATCATTCTCAAACAAAAGTTCTCTTGAAGACTAAAAAGCTTGACAGAGGATGAAAATATAAACTTGGTCATATATAATCATGACTAGCGATTTTGCAGGTCATTGGAAATTGGTTTTCTATTTTTTAAGAAACACATTAATTTTTGTATAGCTTACATGAGGGAGGGGGTAATGTTGAGGGTGCGCTTACATACAAACAGCATCATGTTATTTCTGTGTTGCATTTGATATTATAATGTTCCTAATAACGGTGTTAGTGACTCGGAGTTCCAGTGGTAAAATCGAATTTCTACAGATCATTACTTTACATTGTTATTGCCGTGCACATGTTTTCCCTGTTGTTCTTTCAGATCTGGTATACTGGTAAAGAAAAAAGATGGCAGGAAACAGCAAGATTTCACAGTACGTATTTTGAGTCTTAACGTAAAAAATAAAACAGGTGTATTTAACAACAACAACAAGAACAAAACAACAAAACCTATGTCTCGATGGACAAAGCGAAGAAGGCTTCTGGCCCAGGTTCAAGCCCATTTAAATGATATCAGCAAACTGAATGAAGCTGTTCGGGTGGATTCCCAACCTGCAGGACCAAATATTTCCACTGCTCGAAAAACAGATTGTACTCAAGATAAGCGCAATGTAAAATCAAATGCTGAACTACAGCCAACTTCATCACATGCTGGTGATCTGCATACTACAGAAGTGACAGATAGAAATGATGATTCTGTTGAATCCCATAATGTTGTATCCTGTATGTCGGATAATGAAAACTGTAACATTGCAGGTCTCCCATCTGCTTATGATGGTGATGGAACTGATGAATCAGATACTGATAGTGAATCATCTGAGATGCCAATTGGATCGGTCTGAATCAGATGATTCCACTTCTACCGTTAATATTCCTCCGCTCTCTCATGAATTGTCAAACTGGGCCATTGGGCACAACATTTCCCACTCAGCTCTCCGTTATTTATTACACTTACTTCGAAATAAATATCCCGAACTTCCAAATGATCCACGTAAATTGCTTAAAACCTCTTCAGATGTCATTGTTAAACATATTGCAGGGGTCAGTTCTTATTACCACTTTGGCCTATTATCAGGTTTGAAAAAGACAGCTCAACAGTACAGAGACATTCAAATCAGTGATCACAGGTTAAGAGTGCAGATAAATATTGACGGCTTACCGCTGTTCAAAGCATCCGATGTTGCCAATCCTTTTTTTTTTAAACTTTCAATATGATCTCCTATTTATTTTTTCTTACTCTTTTTTCTGACTCTTTCATTCGTGTCTGTATTTCATGATTGCATTATGTTATTACAATTTGATATTTTTGTAAGTATGAATAGAATTAAGTGAATAGTTTATCATTATTTACATTTTTCTCAGTTCTCAAAGCCTTAAATAAGCACGATATTGTTCAGTACAGTATGTATATAGCAGATTTTTTTTTCAAATTACATTTTAAGATTGTTGCATAAAGATCCATTATGTTTATTGTAACAGGTGAATCTTCGAGTTTATTCATTGTCTTTAGGAAAAAAAAACATTCCTTCGGTCCATTGAACTGAATGATTATTTTGGAGGATAACCTCACTAAAACTCGAATTAAAGTTCTGTTAATTCAGCTCACGATGTTTCATACTCTAACTGTTGTGGATGATTTAATAGGCCTACATTTGAACAAAATTGAATCCCACCTTTATAATGTGAAATCAGGATATAAAAAACCCTGCAAAATAACTTAAAATAGAGTTAACAAGATAATGTTGTGGTTTAACGTAAACGATTAGTAGCACAAATACTTAATTTTATTTTCATGAATTCAAGTGTGTATATATAGCTTCATATAGCCTATATAATGTTTGTCGTTTTCGTTTTTTTTAAACTTTTCTTTATCATTCTTTCAAGAATTGTATGACGTAGTCTGGAACATTCAAAATGCTTGTGAATTAATATTCCACATAACAGTTGAATAGGATATATGAATTTTGTCTAGGCACATAAACACATTTCACTGGAAAATGTTTACTGGGAGCTTTTGATTAATAAGTTATGTCATTGTATACAATTTTATACATGTATCTTTTTAAATACAAGGCCTAAATTTAAGATTATTTTTATTAGCCTAATATCACCCACACCTGATTCATTAAAAATATTCGCTGATTTTTCATCAATGTATACGTAGTTGCAACAGGCGCATACATGATACAGAATTTTAATTTCAACTGATTTACAGCAAGAATACTTCAGCTAAATGTTATATATGCATGTATATTTGTATTTCTGGAGAGTATCTAATTACTGTTTGGTTGTGTCATAGCTATTCCTCATAAGTTTGTTAGTCTATTTTTCACGTGTCAAAAAGGCGCTTGATGCAGCTGAGGCAGGGAGTTACATTTGGAAACTCTTTCTTCTTTCGCTAATATGAACATAAATAAGTATGAATTACACAATTATAAAATACGTGTACCGTATAATATATAGATTAAATTTGGTAAGTGAATTATGTGCCCTTTTAATATTTTCCTTAGTCTTAGTGCAATATGCCTAATTATGAAAGTCAGTGGTGAATGGAAGGGGGTGGGTACTTATATGCATGAGGTTTACGAGGACCTGCTGTTTAATAATCTTTTAGAAATACTGCATGTGTACTTAATATGACAGAGGTTGGATGGCAGGTTCCCGTCTACTCGTGATGCAAGTACCCCGCCCCATAAATGCAAGAACGTTGCAAAGATAGTGAGTATTTCAAAAGTATGGTGATGACTGCATGATGAGCAAGGACGATTTGCCGGTTAATTCCCCAGGTGTGCTCCAGTATTATGCCCAGGTGGACCATCCAAGATCGTTCATATGTAACCCATGTGGATGCAGAAATTTGCGGGACCCCCAGAGGTCCCAGCTACCACATGGGACTCATTGGAGCAGACAGATCGTGCCCATATGGGATAGCCCAGGTTTTGCTCATATTACCCACAGAGATAACCCTGATGGGACCCAGGTGCAATCCATATTAGCCACCCGGGATTGCCCATATGGGTCCCATATGGTACTTGGCTGCAAAATTATATGGGACCCATATGGGCATGCCCATGTGGGGCCCATATTGAAGCTCACAAATGATGCCCATATGGGATAGCTCATATTTTGCCCATAAATTACCCATATAGTTTCCCAGATGGGCCCCAGGAACAACCCATATGGGCCATCTGGGATTGCTCATATGGGTCCCATATGGGATGTGGGTGCAAAATTATATGGGGCCCATATGGGCATGCCCATGTGGGACCCATATTGCAGCTCACAGATAATGCCCATGTGGGTTAACCCTTATGTTGCCCATATATTACCCATACAGTTTCCCACATGGGCCCCAGGAACAACCCATGGGGGCCATCTGGTATTGCCCATATGGGTCCCATATGGGATGTGGGTGCAAAATCATATGGGGCCCATATGGACATGCCCATGTGGGACCCACATTGCAGCTCACAGATAATGCCCATGTGGGATAACCCAGATTTTGCCCATATATTACCCATATAGTTTCCCACATGGGCCCCAGGAACAACCCATATGGGACCCATATGAGTAATCCCTGATGGCCCATATGGGTCCCGTATGGGACGTGGGTGCAAAATTATATGGGGCCCATATGGGCATGCCCATGTGGGGCCCATATTACAGCTCACAGATGATGCCCATATGGGATAACCCAGATTTTGCCCATATATTACCCATACAGTTTCCCAGATGGGCCCCTCGAACAACCCATATGGGTCCCTTGTGGGTAATCCCAGATGGCCCATATGGGTCCCGTATGGGACGTGGGTGCAAAATTCTATGGGACCCATATGGGCTTGCCCATGTGGGACCCATATTTGAACCCAGATGGGGCCCATATCCGACCCATATGGGCTTGCTACCTGGGTGAGTATTTGTTCTCCATGCCCCCCCCCAACACACACATTGCTGACGACAGAATACACGCCATGCACTGTAGTTTAACAATTACATTAGCTTGTGTATTACACATTGAAATGTCTGCCTTACTATAAGATATAACAAGCGATATAAACTTATTACAAACTAATAGTCATGATAGTGTGCGAGGAAGCCAACAGCGACTGAGTGAGAAAATTTTCAAGTTTTGAAGAGCGGAAAATGGTATTTTTAATAAACTTATTACAAACTAATAGTGTGCGAGGAAGCCAACAGCAACTAAGTGAGAAAATTTTCAAGTTTTGAAGAGCGGAAAATGGTATTTTAGAGCACTTCACAGCTTGAATGTGATGCTTATGACAGCATCTACTTATTTACAAATCACTGTATAATTTTTCTTTTCAGTCCTCAAAATTTCGGGGGGGGGGGGAGGGGGCAACTGGGGCAAAGCTTCTGAGTGAGGGTGCAAATGTCCCCCATGTCCCCCTGGTGCTGCCATTGGTCTTCGAAATGCGGGAATGAAATTTCAATCAAATCACTTTTCAGTCTTCGGAATGCCTGATTGAAATTTCAGTAATCCTTTTTAAGGTCTTCCGAATGTCTGAATGATATTTCAGTACATATCCTCCAATCGTTTTTTTTTTTCAGTTATAGAAATAATCTCACATTTCTTACCTGTCTATTGTAGAACTTGTGATGATCTTTGATCATGATATTACGTAATACCTCCGGGTCAGTAACCATAAGGACAGGCCTTCTCCAGAAGTAGACACCGACAATGGGACCATATTTCTTGGAGTATTCAGCGAGGACCTCATGCAAATGCTGGATTGATGGATAAAGTAATAGTAATAAAAAAATAATGATAATAAACATAATGATAATCATAACAAAAAATGAAGATGACGATGATAATGATAATGATCATGATCATGATAATAGTAATGAAAATAATGATAAACAAATAAAGATGATGATGATGATAGTAATACTAACAAAAAATTGTGCGTTTGCAATAGCGCATAAAAAATTATCACAAATCCCATGTCTCCACCAGCTTTGATGAAAATGAGAGAGAGAGAGAGAGAGAGAGAGAGAGAGAGAGAGAGAGGGAGGAGGGAGAGAGAGAGAGAGAAGAAAAATGGTTCACAATTAGAAGAATTTAAGTTTGAAAAAGATGTGATTTTAAGACGCCTTAAAATTGTTCTAATGTGCTTCTGTTCTGTAATGTAGAAGTTTTCTTGATAGTTTCATGTAATTTTGGAAGGTTAAAACCCAATCCGACATTATTGTTAACAACAAATCGAATGCAAATAGGAAATTGGGCCCAAACTTCCCCATACAGGGAAGTCCCTCAACAGGCTCAAAGGCAGTCGTAGAAAAAATTGTGATCCCTATACATTCCTACTTTCAGAGGAACATTCCTTGCAACCGCATGCAAAAGAGAACTTTTGTCGATTTCTTGGGGGAAATGTAGACATGGTAGAAGGGTATGAGCCCCCAAGCTCCGCTGTCGCTGTTAATGATATCATAAGGCCCAAACTTCCCCATACAGGGAAGTCCCTCAACAGGCTCAAAGGCAGTCGTAGAAAAAATTGTGATCCCTATACATTCCTACTTTCAGAGGAACATTCCTTGCAACCGCATGCAAAAGAGAACTTTTGTCGATTTCTTGGGGGAAATGTAGACATGGTAGAAGGGTATGAGCCCCCAAGCTCCGCTGTCGCTGTTAATGATATCATAGATAGCACTGAAAATGAGTCAACTTACGGCTCCAAAGAAGTCTGCCGCATTTCCAAAGATAGGTTTTGGAGGAGGCCCTGGGATCCCCATCCTCCTGAAATAAGTATGGGTCCAGTAGTCATAGCTGAGAAACAAAAGGTGAAAAGATTAATTATTGAAATTAATGACTTCATTTGTTTCCGTTTTGCATACGTCACGGGAGCTGTGCTTTTTTCTCTCTCTCTTTTCATTATCACCTTTATTCGTGAAAAACAAACAAAAACAAAACAAAAAACAAAACGAGATATAGAAGTTTAGCCTAAGAGCAATGCACAGGACATGTGTAAAATGTACAATGCAAGACACTGGACAATGGTGATGATAATATCAACACTGATAATAATTGCAAAATAGTGCTTTGTAACAAAATTATGCATCACATCCCGATGGCTGTTCAACTTGCCCACTTATATCACATGAAATAGCAATTACGAAAGAGATGAAAAGACAAAGTATTGAGTTTCCTCAATGTGACAGTATTGCTCATATTGATTATATTAGTTTTATCATTATATTGCAAAAATAAGCATCACACCCAAAGTACTTCTTTTCTACAGGCCTTTTAATTTTCAAAATTTTTGTCAAATGTCCGTCCGTTACTAATCGATAAGGCGCAGATACCCAATTAGTACCCCTAGACCGAGAGGGACGTAAGAAAGTGGAACACCGTACTTGGTCAAATATATAAACGAGCAAGAATAGTTTGACATCTATCTCAGTGCTTTCACATGACGCACTAATATTTCGCTGGAGCTCTTTTCAAAACTGAAGTTGGCGACCGATTACTATGAACATTATCATGATTTTTTATCACAAAAATTGTGGCTTACATGAAGAAGAGGACTATCGCAGCTAGACCGAGATAAATCGTTGTCGAAGACGAAAGCGTCGAGCTCAGGAAGTCAAAAAACCCCATGATGATAGTCTCCTTCGTTCCCAATACGATCTCGCAAGTCAAGCTAGATTTGAAGTCTGTATCAGAAAAAAATGGTCGTAATCTACAATGATCTAGACCTTGCCCTTGCGAAAAAGGTCAACACTTTTCCAAACAAAAGTGTATCGCGAGTTGGCATGACGAAGCAGAAAAGGCAATCCAGTCTGTACTACTGTATAGAACACGGGACATGCACGCAGTTGCTTTGTGCAGACATTTTGCTTTAGGACTTTGAACTTGAGGTTCAGGGTAGCAAGAGGGGCTCAAGGGGGGGGGGGGGGGGCCTTCCCCAGTCGAATGGCTTGAGATATGCTTTGGAGGAGGTAATTCATATTCAAGGCTGATTTCATTGCAATCCCCAAAATTCAAGATCCCTTACCCCACCCACTTCTGATCTCATGGAGTTTCCATACCCCAAACCGGTGACTATTCGACTCCCCTTGCACGTAAGGACCTGTTTGCTATACCCTGAAAGAGAGAGATCCAGACTATGAAAGAAAGATAGGGAGAGAGAAAGAGACAGATAGAGAGAGAGAGAGAGAGAGAGAGAGAGGGGGGGGGGGAGGTCTGCTGAAGTTTCATCATTTTTTTTTAAGTCCACAAAATAAAGTGCACTTTGATCCATTTAAACATTATAGCATTTTTTGTGCATATTGAAATTGTACGAACTTAACAAAAGAAGGCTAGTGGTCGCTGAAGCTTAAAGTTTCGTCAAAGCTTGATGTCATTTTCATGATTTGATCAATAAGATCGCCTCCCGTTAATCATGCCAAAAGAATAATCTTTGTCATCCAAACATTTCGGAATTCTCATTTCGAATAGTTCCCCCTTTTTGCATACATTTGTATTACTGCAAAAAGGAGGCCTACTTTTGTCTGGAAAAATGTAGAATATATTTGATTTCATTCAGATTGATTCAGTGAGCTTGCTTTTTTATTTCAAAGGTCCAGAGCAGCCGTTCTGCCAACAATGTGTAGAGGTGACCTCTTGTTTCCGAAGGTTCGTTTTCCATTTCACCGTAATTCAAAAGTACCATATTCAGGCCCTACCATGATTCCCATAATTCTATATTTTGTATTTGGAAGTATGAACATTGGGAATTATGAACCCCATTTCATTTCCGCAACGACTTCCTTGTCCTATTTCGGGAATAATCGGGAACCTTCCTCTTTTTATCTTCGGAATTAAGAGCCTACTGATTGACGATCCTCCAGAAAACCTAACAATTGCATTCATGAACTTTCTGACTAACGCAACTAAATTATATAAGAAAATATGAATCTTTGGAAAGCGACGTGTACGATGTAACCAATTTACAGTGACGACGTTTAACCCCTAGAATTGATATCACGAATGGTAATTCAAATTTGCTTTTTAGTTGCAACTAGTGCAGTATTATGTGTAAGTTTCAGTATGTATGTTTGATGTTTGTTTTTCTTTTGTTTTTGTTTTTGTTTTGTGTTGTTTTGTTTTTGTTTTTGGTTTTTGTTTTGTTTGTTTTGTTTGTGTTTTTTGTTTGTTTGTTTGTTTGTTTGTTTGTTTGTTTGTTTGTTTTTTTTTTTTTGGGGGGGGGGGTCATCTATTATAAGGAACGTTATCCCTGTACTGATTTTCACTCCCTTTTCTATACCCTACGTGTAGTGAATCTGTATGCATGAGAAAAGGTTAAAGACCTTTTTAGTTGAATACTTTATTTTTGTTGTTGTTTTTTTATATTCATATGTGCGAACTGCCAAATCAGTTAATAAATCTGAAGAGAAATACAGCTATTGTAGCGAAGCATTGATAAACGTGTATAATCACAAGGTTTTTACGGTAGCAACGTCTTGACTTCTCTCGTCATGCTCGTCGTAAATTATCTTTTCTTTACAATACAACAGTTCCTTCCCCGACTTTTTGAGATCCTCATGATCGTTATTATTTTTTGCAATACTCCCGTAACCATAAACACGACATTTTACTAGTTTTTTTTAAAATATATTATCATTCAATTTTGTAAGTATGTGATTGTCTTGCTATTTGTATCCTGTTAGAAGATGGAAGTATAAATCTGAAGTCAAGTTTATTTATACCAGGGTTATGACTATGCGTATGCCGAGCCAGGGATTTACAGTGTTGGCAAAATCCCTGGTCGAATCATCATGTTTTATACGATATGCATTTAATATAAGTCACACAAGAAAACTCATCGAACCCTCTTATCTCTTCTATATTTTCGTGTGCATGCGCCTCGGTATAGAATACATGTACAGTATTTCTACAGTGTGTCCCCTTATGATGGGCCTATGACATGTATAAGTATCGATTATGAAAGAAATAGTTTTGCAATATGAAAAGTCATTGTAGGTTGTGAAACTACAGAGTGAGTCAGAAAAAATGTCCCATCATTTTGAGGTTGTCTTGTTTGTAAGTATGAACATTTAATCATAGGTTTCATGATGTCTTGGTAGAGTTATCCTCCCAGCAGTATTGGTACCCTTTTCATTTGGAACTTTGCATGCTTGACTGAATAACAGACAATCTTTAGAAGACTGCAAAATATCACTTGCGCCAAGTGGATCGGTGAAGAATAAAACTGAGGACGAACCATAATGCTTGTGCTACTTACAAAGGGCTGAACATAAGTAACTGCTGCCAAATCAGCCAAGCCCTTTTGGAGGCAAGTACAACAAAGACACAGATTTCCATTGTTGTCATTGTTAACCAACAAACAAAAGTCATAACCAACGAGATACATATAGCACACTGGATTAATGTGCACTTGGTGATGATGATGATGACGACGACGACGACGATGATGATGATAAGATGCTGCTGCTGATGATGATAATGACGATGATGATGATGGTGATGGTCGTGCTGGTAAAAATGTTAAGGAATCGCCACTTAAACATTCAGCGATGCTTGGTAAAAAAAAATAAATGCTTAATCTGAAAAGGAAAATGTTAACACTGCATTATGAGTTTTTTGCTCTATGTGTGTGTGGGGTGTGTGCAGGGGTGTGTGTACGTGTGTGAGGGTGTGTGTGTGGGAGGGGGTTGTGTGAGGGTGGATGTGGTGTTTTGTGTAGGTGTGTGCACATAAGTTATAACTTCTTTGAAAAATTGATTTAATCTTCATCCAGCCACTTGGCGCAAGTGATATTTTGCAGTCTTCTAAAGATTGTCTGTTATTCAGTCATGCATGCAAAGATCCAAATGAAAAGGGTACCAATAAATGCTGGGAGGATAACTCTACCAAGACATATCATGAAACCCATGATTAAATGTTCATACTTCAAACAAGACAACTTCAAAATGATGGGACATTTTTTTCTGACTCACTCTGTATAACTACTTCTCTACTAGTCAGAGAAGACCCGTCTGATTCGGTCGAGTAGTCACGAAGAAATAGGGATTTTTGTAAACAATGTCATAAGTCCCTACCGTCCAAGTTTGAACAAAAGGGACCCTCAAATCACTATACATGTATATGGACAAATCACATTCCTTTTTTTAATGGTTTGCGAAGGAAATCATTATTTTGTTTTTATTTAAGCTATGGTTGTGATGGCAACAGTTTATTTCATATCGTCATTCTTAATGTTGTTATTGCTGCAATCGAAGGGAAAGTGGATATTTTTTCAAAAGCAAAATAAATCGTGAATCGTGAACAGATAAGCAGTTTCACAGATGTTGGTCACTTGATTATAAACAAAATTGTGAGACTATTTTTGTCTTGACCTTTTAAGGGAGTTTATATTTACGTTGTCTGGAACAAAATTAATGAAATAATTTTGATATGTACTCAGGAATGTCATGTAATCATTATTTATTATTCACCAATGGTACATTCCATGATAGCCAGATGAAAGTATTATTTTTCATGTGGGAACAAAAGCCTCTAGACTTTTGTTTCCCATGTAATCATCATTTATCCGTTTATTATTCACCAATCATTGTGCCAATGGTACATTCCATGATAGGCAGATGAAAGTATTCTTTTCATATGGGAAACAAAAGTCTAAGTCGCAAGACATCACTGCTGAACTCATGAATGAAAAAAAAAGGCTGCTAGAAAGAACTTATCCGTTGATTTCGGGAGTTCTACCTGACTTGATTGATTGATTGAATGATTGATTGATTGAGAGACCTCTCCATGTTAAAACATTTCTCTGGAAATCTGGGAAGCTTGTGGCACGCGCTTACATCGAACTGGTCTACACCCAACACTAATATCAGATCATGATCATGACGATAAACCGTTTGTTATCTTTAAATTCAAACAATTTCTTCAAAAGTATCCTAAAACAGCAAGGTTCCCATGTTTTGCATGATACACTTTCAGGGCCGTACGCAGAAATTATTTTGCCCCCCCCCCCCCCCCCGCCGCGTACGGCCATGTACACATTTAGCCTTGGATGGTATGAACGTAAGATGAAATCACAAAGTCAGAAGAGAGTGAGACATGCATAAACGTAATACAAACCTGAAATTACTGGTGTCGATCATTTCAGTGCCCAACTAGTTTATTGTCAGATCCGGGGAAAATAAACCAAGTTTGTGGTGTTTTTTATTTTATAGTTCTGACAAATATTTGATACAGATAAAAGAAGTATCTTGTGTTTACTGTGGGCAAAACACACATCCCAGATGGGCGGAACCTCTTTATAGATCACCATCTCCGGCTGCAACCTGCAAAGTACGCAGAAATTTGCGGTACAAATTCGTATGCCCTACGTGTATTTGATTCTGTTTGCCAGCCTGAGAAAGAAATATATACTTATTTACAAGTAGGTTACTGGAACAGATTTTACTTCGCTTCTTTGGATATGGAATGCTTATTCTGGAGTCTCCGTTGGTGAAAGAAGATTGAATTTAGTCATCTAATACATTCTTGGCCGCTTGGAGAGATGCGTATATCTGGCATGTTACATCTCCGAAAGTACTCGGAACTTGAACTTAGTCGTTCTCAGCAAATCCTTCTACATTTCATGCAATTTAACTGTTATTCTGGTCCAACCTTTGGTTCATCGAGAACAGACTGAAAGGTCGTCATCAAGAACAAGTACCTCACAAGCCACAGTATCATTCAAGATTTCTCATTTCAACAGCAATGGCTCGACTGAGAAAGGCTCCTGGTGGAGGGCATCAGAATGAGTCTGTCCAGAATCTTACAGATGGCAAAACTGTCCGTCTAACACGTCAGGTCACGCTGATAGATAGCGTATCCCTCACCGTTGGTATGATCATAGGCTCCGGTATCTTCATCTCCCCAACCAGCGTCCTGGCAAACTCTGGAGGGATAGGTTGGTCTCTGCTTGTCTGGATTCTCTGTGGGGTCTTCTCCATGTTGGGTGCCCTTTGCTACGCCGAGCTTGGGACTACCTTCCCGGTGTCTGGAGGGGACTTCTCGTACCTCCTGAAAGCCTATGGTCCTATCCTGGCCTTTCTCAGGCTGTGGACCAGCGTTGTGTCCATCAGGACAGCATCAGCTGCGGTGTTGTCTTTGACATGTGTGAATTACATTCTCCTTCCTTTCTACACCGATTGTGAGATTCCACCTGTCGTGTTACGCCTGGTTGCAGCATGTGTACTTTGTAAGTAGCGCTGATTGAATCTTGAAGAATATGATTGTAAGTTTGTCTGAAGTCTGTCATAATGAGCCTCATAATCCTCGACGGAAAAGCATGGCCCTTAATTTTTAACAGAAAACATGCCATTAATGCGTTGTCTTAGGTTATTTAGAAATGATTGCTATAGCCCACGACACCAACACAGGCCTGCACCAACAGTTCAAAAGACGGAAAACCTCTCGAGCCTTCTGAAAAATTGCCAAAAAGCTCCTGAAGACCGACGTCGGAGGAGACGGACAAGGCAATGGGATTAAGATATCGGTTTTGCGGATTTACTGACTTGTCTGAGGATTCCCCAATATTATATTAATATTAAAATAATTTCCCTTTGAATATATTGATAATTGGGGCATTCATATTCTTCTTAAATGTAGGTGCTATACTGTTTGTGAATAGCCTGAGCGTTCCTTTGAGTCGTAGAATACAGGTCTTATTCACAATAGCTAAGCTCCTTGGTTTAGCAGTTATCATCGTTTCAGGGATCATCCAGATAGCAAATGGTAAGTCTCGTGTTTCAAGCTGGTTTCATGTTAAACCGAAATCGCTATCCAAGCCAGTTATTGTAAGAATCTAAATAAGAGAACTGTTTTTTTGTATATAGATTTGGTAGAATCTGTTTGTACAGAATATATTTTTAACTCTTATGTATTTCATGTAAAATCCACTGCTTTGTTCCTCCATCTGACTTGCAACAATAATTCACACTTGATAATAGTGCACTATAAGTTTATTTTCACCTATAGACTATAAACTTAGAGTGCACCTTTTTCACTGTTACTTTGCTTTTACATTTATTTTTGTAGAGAAATGGAAAATGATTTATGAAAACTGCCTTATGATCATATACAATCAATAGAACTATATTATGGCCAAGGGTTCACCCATCAGTTTCATATGAACTTACAGTTATATAGTTTTGATAGTGACAACGATAAATGTATGCAGAGAAAAGGGCATTTCATTCATTTCATTTATTTCCACAATAAGAGCAAATGATTTTGAACGATTTTGACTTTACAACAATCGATATAAGCATAGAAAACCAAAATTTAAGAATATTATTTTGGTGAACATAGATGCAGGATAGATATCATGTGCCATTTAATTATAGGTAAATAATTAATGATGCTATAGCTGGAAAGCAAGCTTGTATTTCAGGCTCACTTATATACTCGGACTTAGATTCAAGGTACTCCAGACCTTATATGTAACCACTCGATACGGTGTGAAAGCAAATAGGAATGGAAGAAAATAAACTTATTTGCATGCTTTATTTATTCATTTTAGGGGAGACATCAAACTTTGCAAACTCATTCGACACTTCTAAGTTCAGTTTCCGAACATTTCCGCTCGCCATATATTCAGGATTATTCGCCTACTCAGGATGGTAAGACGTGTAAAAATATAACATCTTAACAGTCTATTTTGGTTTCCATGAAAGTAATGACACCTGTATCTACAGAATTTCATTCATAATGTGAAGGATATCTATTTCACAAATGTACTTTTCAGATTTCCCTCACGGAAAACCGAACAATCAGTTTTACAGTAAAAATTTGTTTGCTTGTTAACATCTATGTTAAGAATAGCAAATTTATATCTTTTGATAACAGATGGAAGAATATTATTTTGCTGTAAGTTGTATTATACCATAATGTCCTATATAATATCAGAATGATTATGTTTTGTTGATTCTGTTGTTTATTTGTTTACGAATATGTATATGTTTTGTTATAAATTTATTATATTGTAAAGTCAGATACAGAATGGAATAAAGATGTTTCTTTAAAGAAAAAAAAAATGTTTGCATATGAATGTGGAAAGGAGAGAGATATTATTTTGAAAGTCTCTATTCCAAAGCTTTCAGGTATAGTGTAATAATATTGGCAAATATATTGATTTGGCAAAGAATACACTTACTGAAAAATATTAATAATCCCTTAATCAAACTAAGTACAGGTATCTATCCTTTTCAGGCAGTATCTGACTCAAGTGACGGAAGAAATAGTGAACCCTTCAAGGTAAATATCAGTGAATATTTAAGCTGCAACTAAAATGGTCTTTATCACTAAATTCTATATGCAATGATAACTGAGCGTAATTGCATTCAAAACAACACGATGGCACTCTCCCCCCTTTTTTCCCGAAAAGACGGGGTCTCTCAGTATCGCAAAGGGAATAAAATCCTGTCTTTCTGTATCAAAACTATTTTTGACATGCAAGCAGCGTATCAGTCTTACTACAGAGAGTGAGAAATATTGCAAGATGAAAGGCACGTCATAGTTCTTAGCTAATATCAAAGGGGGGGGGGGGGACTTTCATGAGTACCAGTGAACCCCAAACACTGATTTTTTTTTTTTTTTACATTTTTGTCTTTTCAGAACAATTCCTTTGTCAATCGTCATCTCTATGATCATAATAACAGTGGTCTACCTGTTAACAAACGTAGCATACTTCACCGTGCTATCAGAAAGTGAGATGCTTGCGTCAAGTGCCGTTGCATTGGTAAGAGTAGGGGGTGGGAAGAGATAAGAGACTTGCGCCAGCTATACACACAGAGCGTTAATTTCATTACGCCATTCAACCCTAGCAGTAGAGCGTCTCATTTTAGAGACAGTTTTGCAGCATCTTGTCATCTAGTATGCTAGGAATTAGACATTATACATGAGCAGAAAGAGAAAAAATTCTCTAAAACGTTTTAGTCTATTTTAGCGCCGTATGTTCTGCTGTTTACAAATAGGAGACGATTTAATTAAAGCTCATCACTGAACTCTCTAAATTGCAATGCAGTGTAAAATATATGATTAGTATTTTCATTTGTAAATTGCCAATTGTTCTGTTAAAAAATCTGCGAATTTCATTCTCCTTGGTCTACGTTATTATTTTTGTTTTGTCCAACTATATAGGAATGGGAAATAATAGCTGTTGCCAATTTGAGGAAAGAAAGCTGATTGAACTTAGACCATAAGAAAACTCTGTACTGCATGCTATTAGTCGGTTAGACAGTCCTATTTAACTGACAGTGTAACCTAGGAAAGTTCTTTCCGTTGAATTTTTTTTTGGCTGAGTTATGATCCTAAGTGGTCTATGAACATTTTCAGCTTGGTTGCCCAAACAGCAACTTTGAGCAATTTGCATAATTTGCATAAATCTGTACACATACAGGTTTTACAGCGCAAAGACAACTTACACAGAATGTTCAAACTGAACTACGTGCTAACTGTGTATGTGCGCTGATACGGAACTCTAATAGTGTTGCCTATCTCGTGAATTCAACCTGTGATGAAACGAAACGACCTTATACAAACAATCAGATATGGTTGCACATCCAATTAGGGGTTTGTGGGACATGGAAATCATTTCAATGTTATTTTTACAATTAGAAATGATGCTATTAAGAATCATGTTGATATCAACTTAATATCTATAAACCACTGTGAGTGTACTTTTTTGGACCTAGAATGAGAGTAGGCCTGCTCCTATATGAACAGGTATTAATGTACGCTAGCAGGTTGGCAGCCTTCTTGTATATTGTTTTAGTTCCTTTTAGGGTACCTCTTCGTAGAATGTTAGCCGTATGGATTAAATCAACGTTATTTGAACACCCTAACACCACAAGAATGTTTCCAACTCAATTGTACATTTCAGAAAAATGTGTGTGTTTTTTAATACGATTGTTGCAGTCATATAATAGGGTGCATAATGGTGTGCATATGTACCTATTCAATTATAAGACTTTGTTGTTTTTTTTAATGCTAGAGCCCAAATTTTTTTTCAACCACTGATATGTGATTCTGTGCGTGAATGCTACTTAAGTCCGACTATGGCTGCAGTAAACACCTTTTTTTAAAGATGGGCGAAAACGAAGGATATAAACCGTTGTTAGTACCATTCTTAATGACTGTAAGACTAAGTTTAAAATCATTTAGATAACGAAGTTGACATTTCCTTGATTTTCAGTACTAAACCCTGACCTGTAATTGCAAAAATATGTTTAAACTTTATTCTACATCCCTATAAAACCCCTCTTTTATGGAAGTATACATCGGTGCACCCCGTTTCGTTTCATCAAAGGTTGAATTCACAAGATTGACAACGCTATTAAAGTTCCGTATCACCGCACATACGCAATTAGTACGCAATTTAGTTTACACATTCTTTGTAAGTTATCTTGGGTGGCATATCCTGTATCCATACAGATTTATGCAAATTATGCAAATTGCTCAAGGTTGCTGTTTGGGCAACCAAGCTGAAAATATTCATAAACCACACAGGAACCTAAATCAACGAAAAAACTTCAACGGAAAGAACTTTTCTAGGCTTGTAAATTGTCTAACCGACTACTAGAGTATATGGGTCAATCTGAACATTAATACACCCATGTATATCCTAGCACAAACAGCGTCAACATTATTTATTCCATCCTGAGTTCCTGACGAATGCATTTTCAGTATACCAACACTTAAACATAATTATTCAGGTTTACTTTGAAAACTTTTCATTTGCATTTATGTCAGTTATTTTATATTGTTTCGAAAGAGTAGCAAAATGCAATATGATAATAAAGAGTGTTTCTTCATGTATGGAATGTGCTTAGAGATAACTCGACTTGCATGTTGTGACTCATGTTTACCATTTTGGAGTGATTTTTTTTTTGTCATTAGGACTATGGTCAGCGGGTATTGGGCAGCTGGGCGTGGACCATGAGTGTTGCTGTGGCTATGTCAACTATTGGATCTATTAATGGAGGAATATTTGGTTTCGCAAGGTTCTCCATATTGCTTTTTGTCAGATTGTATCTTTATAGACTTGATAGGACTCTTTCAGTTACAGTCATATTGATTTTAAAGGCACGATTGTGTAATTATTCTTTCCAAGTCGTATTTTTTTTAAATGAAATAATTCAGACGGTTTCTCAGCATGTTTTGTTATTTTCCGACGGCACACTTTGGTTTCAAATGATCATGATATGTAATAAGTTTTCATATCGCTGGAAAAGAAGTATTGGTTTCTGAAAATTAGCATTAATCTGGACATATTTCATTCTTTACTAAATTTTCAAGATAACGAAATAACATATACAGATCGATACTTATACCTACTGCATCTCTTTGAAAAAAATAGAAAAACAAAAAATAATGTCATGATAATAATGTATTATTTGATAAATTGTCTGTGCAGTGTCACGAATGGAACATATTTCCTACAGGCTACAATACTCACACTCGTTTTTATTCCCCCGAAAATGACCCATTGCCATATTTTATCATAATGCCTGTAGGTTCTTATTGGTTGCATCACGTGAGGGACACATGCCTGCCATAGCATCAATGATACACATCGATCAGAAAACCCCTCTGCCGGCTGCTACAATACTGGTAAAGTATATCACGAGTTTGATAATTGAGATCAAATTCTATCAAATTTTCAGTAGTATCCATTGCTAAGCAAATATTATTCATCCAGATAAGTGGTTTTAAATGAGGGGTATATAAAGACCTACCTGGAAGATTTTCCTTGTATTTTGTTTGTTTTTTGTTTGTTGTCGTTGTTTATTGTTTTTTTTTTGGGGGGGTGGGTATTTGTTTGTTTGTTTTTGCTTTATAATGTTTGTTTGTATTACTTGAATATTATGGGCAGTTGATGAAGAACAGAACTGATATACATGTAGCATTGCGTTTTCTGAGTAGATTTTTCATGATTTTTTTTTAACCTTTATCTCGTCCACATAATAGGCTATGTAAATCTATCTTGTCGTGCTAATTTCAAAGGTGTAAAAAAGTGTATCATGGTTCCAGATCAAGTGGTGGCGGAGGGAGGGGTGGGCATGGTGGGGCGGAGGAGGGGTTATCGATTTTGTTGGGTGGCTCCTACTTGACTGATGAATTGAAGTACAAATTAACGAGGCCATCGATTTGATGATGGTGCGGGAGGTGACCGTAAAGTCTTCTTTCTTTCTTTTTCCCACCATTTTAGGGAGTATGTGCCCATGAGCATAAATAAATATCATTGAAATCAAGTCGTGAGGAAACGACTTCTGTGAGGACACATGATATAGCAGATAGTTGGAAACCAATAACCTTAGGGTAGCCTTATAATCATCATGATCATGTAATCACAATAAGTAGGAATTGAGAATCAGTCAGGGGTAGATATGGCCTAAAAATTTCAATTCAAATTAAATCTAAAATTGGTGTTCATTTGATATTCATATGACTTTCTTTCAGGCTCCTATCTGCCTACTGATGTTGATCAGTGATGACGTGGGAACCCTTATCAATTATCTCAGTTTCACTCGGTGGCTTTTCATCGGGATCACGTGTTCAATCATACCCTACTACAGATGGAAGCATCCAGAATTACATCGTCCTTTCAAGGTTGACCTTCTAACAGTCTGAGGGGATGTTGCAAGAAAGTTGCAATAAATTGCAAATCCCCCAAATCAGTCGCAAGTCTTGGGATTAATTGCAAATTGGTAAATGATCGCAACTTACACTCAATCCTGTTTGCAATTAAACGCAAATCAAGCGCAACTTTACAACCATTTGCAAAAATTGCAAGTGATTTGCAGTTGATCGCAACTCAACTTTCTTGCAACACCCCCTAAGTATACATCAGGGACCCGGTAGGGGCATTAAAGGATATTCTTTTCATCATATGACTAATATATTCATTTCATATTCATGCATATTATGGTGACTGTTAAATTGAGCCGACTTTGTCACTTGAATTGTTTGTGCAATTAGATTTTGTTTGTTTTAATTTACTTTCACGTGCGGTTGTGGACGTAATGGGATTTCCATATCTGATTTAGAATAGTATTTTAATGAACTTGTTTTGACAAAGTTGTAAGCTGGAAGAGACAACCTTAATTTAAAAAAATAAAACCCCTATATTCTCATAAGAGAGAAACTATCCTTTCACATTTACTGAAAACGGAATATTATCTCTTTAGGAAAGTATTTTATGGTTATTTTAATAACCATTAAATTTCTTTTTTGACCTAATTTTTCGAGTAAACTTAACTCGAAGCAAAATCAAGAGAAGGAGACGTAAGTTGGGATTGTTATCTAGAAACGTGAAGAGATGGCAGCTTTTTCATAGGAATTTTGCAGTAAAAGGATACTTCAAAATTTTGTTTTGCTTCTTTCTACTCACAGATTACTTGTGCCCCATGACGGTCCGAAAATTTCTGGAACCGGTACTATGCACATGTTCAGATAAAATAATGATCATAAAGTATATTTTATTTGGTTATTAGGTATTTAATCAGCGGCGGCGGAACGTCGGGCTCATATTGTTTGGCAGACAAAAGGTGCGACTCCACTTCCTTTTTCCGAGCCCGACGTCCGTAAGAACATTTATCATTCTTGTAAACGGATGACAATATTAACCCATTCGTGACAGGAATTATTTAAAGCCTAATTTGATCAGCTTTTATTCTTCAAATTGGCAACACTAACATTTTTATTTTATTGCTACATTTTATTTATAAAACGTCATGTATCAAAAATGAATATAAATTGCCGGAAATTATGAAGAGAAGTCAAAAAGTTGCCAATTTCCAGGGGAAATCGGTGATTTCAAACTTTCTATCACATTGCCAATTTAAGGATTTTAATGCTTATTTTCCTTTTAAAAAATTTCAGCATCAAACAATTCAATATTGATGCAACCAAAATGGGCACAGTTTGTGTAGAATTTTTTGCACCTTCTGCTCATGTATTTGGTATGATTTTTAGGGCTTTGCATCAAAAGATATTAGGCCAAACCACAAAATGTGGACCTCTGTCACGAATGGGTTAATGAGAATAAAATCGCTATGTTTTAGCAGGTATATATTGAAATAGTCATGGTTCTATTCTTCTGACAGGTGCCACTGGTGGTCCCCATCGTGTTCGTGCTGTGTGCATTTTTCGTGGTTGGTATGTCGCTATACAGCAGTCCTATAGATTGTGGCATAGGATTAGTTATCATGCTGACTGGTATACCTGTCTATTACCTCTGTGTCTGGTGGAAGAACAAGCCCGTGTGGATTAATGATGGATTAGGTGATTAATGATCATAAATTATTATGGGCCCACAAACGTAAGAGGCGAAGGGGGGGGGAGCTGATGGCTGCAGACCTTCAGATGTATATATTTTTAATTGAAAACCAATAATTATTCAAGAAGGGAGATGCCATGTATCTTGAAATTTGGGCTATACGGCGCCTGAATTATGCATTTTTCTAGCATAATTATCTTATCTAGTGTATGTTGATGACCTAAAAGTAACATTTCATCTTAAGAAAATGTCCGGTCTTTTGCTCGTTTGCTTCGCTTGCTCGCTTCCCATACGTCTATGTAGTTATTGGACCATGACTCCGTGTGGTATAAAAGTAAATTGATCTCAAAACTTCATGTATCAATATAAGTCACTTGTTATTATTACATTTCATCTGCGAAAATACCTACATCCACCATTGTCTACTTAGTAGCAAGTTTTTAATGAACATTGAATCCCGCCACAGGTAATTTAGATTTATACGCCTTCCCCGCTCCCTCTTGGTACATTGTGCCACTGGGGTAGCCAGGAATTTTCAACAGGAAGGCCAAGGCGAGGAAGCGAAGCGACCGAGCGGAGGGAGGGTGTATCCCCTCTCCCACGGTAGGGAGATTTTTGAAAATTCGTGCATGAAAATGGCATTTTCTGCACACTCAAATTCAGTATCAGGGGTAACTTATATGAGAAGTGGCATATTTACGTTTTAGTTTCATTTCGCAGGGTAGGGGTAGGGTAAGTTATGTGAAGTGGACTCGAAAGTGTTTTTTTTTTTTTCTTCTTTTTTAAAATAGTTTTTTTGCTCGCCGATCAACAGGGGGCATGCCCCCCTTATGCCCCCCTTAGCTATGCCAGTGCATTGTGCATCATCTGCCGACTTCCAAAATACTCCCCAGATTTTTTCTTTAAATAGACGATATCAAACGTTAATTGTGGAGTTTAAAACTTTAGTGCATCTTATATCCTTCATCTGCATGATACGACTTGGCAATTAATTGTTGTTCCATTTTTCTGAATTGTTCTATATCAGATCGCGCAACTGTGTTCTTGCAACAACTCCTCTTCGTTATGCCCCCAGAAGAGCAGGAGGAAGAGGAGGAACCCCTGAAAATTGGTCAGCGTCATGAAGACCGACAGTGATTACTATGGCTTAAAGGAGAATGCAACCCAGACATCAGTGTGCTTCCAGTGAATGAAGAAGAACAAGTAGAGTAAACATTGAAAGTTTGAGGAAAATCAGACAATCTATTCAAGAGTTATGAACTTTGAAAGTTTAAGTAAATCCTTATTATGGGATCCTTGAGTTGGCAACTTTGCCAGCATCTGTGATGTCATCGTGGACAACTCTCCATTCATTTTGTACACAGAATTTCACATTTTCTTTATTTTCAAGAAACATAGAAATTTGTTTGATTTACTGTTTGAGTATGACATGGCTACATCAGTTCTGAAAGCATTTTGGGAAGAATTATGTTGATTCCTGACTTGAAATTTCATATAAATCAATTTTTTTGAAAATTAATGCACAAAATAAATGGAGAGTTGTCCACGATGACATCACAGATGCTGGCAAAGTTGCCAACTCAAGGATCCCCATAACAGGGATTTACTGAAACTTTCAAAATTCATAACTCTTGAGCAGATTGTCCGATTTTGCTCAAACTTTCACTGTTTACTCTTCTTGATCATCTCAATTCACTAATAGCACACTGATGCCTGGGTTTCATTCTCCTTTAAATATAAAAGATTTAATACTGGTTGCTATATCTCTTCTTTCTCCTATCATAACCCCCGTCTTTCTCATTCCCGTTGGTCTTCCCACTCCTTTAACCTTTTCCTCCTCAGGAGGAACCCCTGAAAATTGGTCTACGTCATGAAGACCAACAGTGATTACTATGGCTTATAAAAAGATTTAAAACTGGTTGCTTTGTCTATATCTCTTCTTTCTCCTATCATAACCCCCGTCTTTCTCATTCCCGTTGGTCTTCCCACTCCTTTTACCCTTTCCTCCTCTTACTTGTCCTTTTCTTTCTCTATTTTATCCCCACTGTGTATATCACTGTGATCTTTTTATTTCCCTCTTTGAATTTCCTGCAACTGCTTTTTGTTTACGCGGGCATTGTTACAAATTTTTTTTAAAAATCGCAAACGTGATCAGAACAGAAATATGTGTCAAGCTAAGATTTGCGCTTCGTGGTTTTGTTACATGACTTTAACGATCCACTAGTTGATTATATTTTCAGACTTATGATACTGATGATATATAAATTTCATTAAAAAACAGTACTATGTATCAGCTTGAAGCAATAAAACTGGATCATTGAAAATAAAAAATCGATTCTTTAGTCTTAATGTTTACAGTGATTGTCTTATATGGTTTAATTTCCTATTTGTCTTCATTTTATAAAAATTGTTATTCATTAAAATAAAACTGAATAGTTCACCAGTATTCACGAAGGACTGACTTACTACATGCCTATCGTATCTATCTGTCTATACCATTTGGGGGACAGTGGCGTAGATTTGAAAAAAAAAAAGCCCCCTGATTTTATTATGGAGAAGAAGGTACTTGCTCCATTCGGTATGAAAAGGCCGGAAACAACTTCACCTCTGTTAAACTCCCATTCATTCATCCCAATTTCCATATCAGCAAATCTCTCATTTTCCCCACTAATTTCAGAAAGCTTCGGCAGAAAATCAAGGTTGGGTGCCTGGAAAGCTATATTGTTGTGGCTGTATTTCCCCAAAGGAAATATATTCCTATTTTGCTCATCAAATACACAGGAGACGAATGAGACGGGGTGGGCGCTATAAAGGGGTCTGGCGTACAGAAACAGATACCTTCTGATTACTGCTGATGATAGGAAAACATAAAGGTCAGTTAAGATTTAACTGTGTTCCAGTTGCATGTTTGCTATATGTTCAAAGTACAGCTTGGTAAGAGGCTCCAATTGTCATCAGATTACTCGTAAAAACCAGCAAACAATACATAGAAGTCAAAATGTCAACTGTTAAGTGCAACAGTAGACAGTCTTATTTTGTTTTACGACCAGTAGCTACTTGTGTACAAACATTTGATGACGGGTGATTTAGCCCCCGTGATCATGGACTGTGCCTGCTGGGGTCATTTTTGTTTTAGAAGGATTGGTTTGAATTATCTTACATTTTACGTATTGTTTACATTGATCATAGCCTTCTAGCATATCTACGTCACTGTACCTCAAACTTAGGCAGAATCTTGAATGTCTTTTTTATCACCTCTCGTTTTCACGCCTAATCGGTCTGCATGCAGACAGTTAGATATTCTCGAGCACCCGGACAAGCACTGCAAGGAAAAAAACGAGGGCCGTTCAAACCCGCGCTCGCAAGGAAGGAAAGCAGCTGCAGCAACATTAATGTGTCTCGAAAATGTGCTACAGCGGTAGTGTTTTAAATCACACGGCCGGTATTTATGCAGTTAAATCCCTGGGCCTAATTTGTGTTTGAAAAAGGAAAACGTAGACCTCGGTATAACTTCTTTTGAAGAAAATAAGGAGAAAACTTTAGACGGGCCTTAGATCCCAGCGACGGCGTTTAATTTTTATAGAATACGCCGGGGCCCTGGAGAAGAGACAAAGCGGGTAGATCGATGTTGAAAAAAGCGACTGAGCGATTTGTCTGCTAACTCTTCATGAGGGCTTTTTAGATCACCAAAGGTTTCTCCGTTCAACTGCAATGGTTCGACTGAGGAAGACCCCTGGAAGTCTCGATGAGTCTGTCCAAGATGGTTCAGCCATTCGCTTGTCGCGTCAGGTCACGCTGATAGATAGCATTTCTCTAACCGTCGGTCAGATCATCGGATCCGGTATTTTCGTATCTCCAACAAGCGTCCTGGAGAACTCTGGAGGCATCGGCTGGGCGCTGATGATCTGGGTACTATGTGGGATCCTCTCAATGCTGGGAGCCCTGTGCTATGCAGAACTTGGGACTACCTTCCCCGTATCTGGGGGAGACTTCTCCTACCTCCTGGAAGCCTATGGTCCAATATTGGCCTTTCTCAGGCTGTGGACCAGTGTAGTTTCTATTCGGACGGCGTCCTCTGCAGTATTGTCCTTGACGTGTGTGACTTATATTCTCCTACCTTTCTACCCGAACTGCCAAGTACCACCTAATGTGTTACGTCTGGTTGCAGCATGTGTACTTTGTAAGTATCTACACTAATCCTTCCAAAAATCTATCATATTCATCTATAGAGCTGCTGACATTTTGTTCGATGTTATACATGTTATACAATTAATATTCATCAGTGAGCATTATGGTGAGGGCATTAGTAAGAATTATCTACATAAGGCACCTTGGGACGGTCCGACATCCGAAGCGATAGCTGAATGCATGTTGACTGTTGCGGAGGTATCGAGGGTGGATGATAATATTAGCCTTTTATAGAATGTTATATTTTGTATGATTTATTTCATAAAATAGTGACAAGGCTTCTTATCATTTGGCAAATCACCTTTATCCCAAGTTACACACAATGTGCAGTAGAGTGCCACAGTTAGATCTAGACGATAAGCTGACTGATCATTAGACGAAATAATAACTGGTCACTTTTTAACAGCCAATAACTCACCGAAATAAAAAAAAGCAGTAGTCTCGTGTCCGTCCTCAAACTGTTGTTTCATTGGGTTATGCGTTAATTTTCATCAAAAGTATAATGTACGGTATTTATGTTACGTTGTCATTTGCTCATAGGCATTCATTTTTTTCATTCAGTCAGTCGTATACATGTACACACCCAAACAACCACCCACCCACCCACACACACACAACACCCACCCACACACACTTTTGTTTTTCCAAATATTTTTTATTAGAGATTTCATCCAAAATAAATCGTTGAAAAAAGTCCTTATATATATATATATATTCTTCTAAAACAAAAATTACCCCGGCAGACACAGTCCATGATCACGGAGGCTAAATCACCCGTCATCAAATATATAAATCCATTAGATACAGGTTGTCGAGGATTGACGAAAAATGCTCTTTGTACAGCAGAGCATTGTAGGCTTACCAATATAAATGTATCATTCCTCCTGGTTTATGAACTCTAGGTACCATCTTTTTCGTGAACAGCCTGAGCGTTCCTTTAAGTCGAAGGATACAGGTCATATTTACGGTAGCTAAGCTTCTTGGTTTAGCGGTTATCATCGTCTCTGGGATCATCCAACTAGCTAAAGGTGATACTCACATTTGAAAGTTTGAATTTTACCATCACAACAACGTAGCACGGTTCCTGTCATGGGGGGGGGGGGGGGGCGGGCGGCGGTTTTTCTCAGTGGAAGAAATGCCACATAACAAGGCCATCGAGTTATATAGAGAGGGATCGGGGGATGTCATATCATCTTCTCGACGTTCTCTTCCACACTCCCATTTTACCCCTCCCCCTCCCCTATTCCAGTCTTTTTGGGGATTCGAGCGATCACCTTTATGACCTCGAATCAATTGTTGAAACCCAAAGCATAATTTTATCACGATAATAGAATCTCTCGATATTGCAGACGTGTTAAAAAACTTGCCTCATCTTCGCATCTTTTCTTTAGATGTTTCACAAAATTGTAATGATGGATATCGTCCGCTAAGAAACAAGATATCGTTAAAAATCGTTTATTTTTTGTGTAGACAGATAGAGATAATACCTTTCTGTCTTTGAACGGACGGCATGCAAGTCTTGTGAAAAGCTTAGCATCATAATCACTACCTAAAATGAGAATGTTTATCAAAGGTATCAATTCATTTGTACCTATTTGTGGGTGGAAAATTGGTCGTATTTTCTTTTTCTTTTTCTTTTTGTTAACACCTATAGGAGAGACCTCCAACTTCAACAATGCATTCGACACTTCTAAATTCAGCTTCCGAACATTCCCCCTCGCCATATATTCGGGACTCTTTGCCTACTCGGGATGGTAAGATGTGCTAAAACCGAACCATAATGATATTCAGTAACACATTTTCGTATTCGGCATTTCGTTGGAATTAAATATCGACAGATTTCATTTGTAGTCTATTGACGTTTCACACATGATATGAAATTACATTTTCAAAACATGTTGCTAGGCCCTACATAGTGAAGTTTCCAAAAATATGGGCACAAAAGGTAACGATTTTTTTTCATATCGGAGCATCGGAATTACATTTTACTTTAAAGGGAAAAAATGGTAATCATTAAACCGCTTAGAGACGCTTTTTGCTTTCCTGGACACCTTAAACATATACTCTTTGTGCAAAATAATGGATTATTTTCGCATTTCGACACACTTATTCATCTTTTCAGGCAGTATCTGACTCAAGTGACGGAAGAAATAGTCAACCCATCAAGGTTAGATTCAACATGTTCAATGAGGATGCTCCTTTGAAATATATCATGAAAAAAAAAATGTTTGATGATGATTTGTTTCCGTCTCACGGTTGTATCTTGTGGGGGTAGCTTAGGTTTAGGCAAGTACTGTTTCGAGAGAGTATTTTGAAACAGCTGGCATTTAGATGATAAACCACGGTGGGGGGGGGGGGGGGGGAGTAGAACATTACCTCTTTCCTTGCCGCTTCCCTTGCCTTTCTTATTGGTAGAGCAATGGACTCATAACTGGGAGTACCCGGGTTCGAAACCAAGTGGATGAACTGTTGCCCTTTGTAAGGGATTAATTTTCTTATGTGACCAAGTCCCTAGGAGAGAACTTAAAGCCGTCGGTCTTCAGGTTGCTTGCTTCAATGCATACACACATCATGCTTTCTTATCACTCGCGTAAAATAACCAACCATTCAGCGTTACAATCAAGGTACATTCGGATAATTCGTTTTTCTGATTTCCAAACGGAAAAAGGATAAACAAAATATTGAGTAAATATGAAAAAAAAAACCCGTTGCTATTTTTGTTATTACAAACCGAAAAAACGGTCGTTTCTTGATAATTTGTGTCAGGAATAGAACGTATAAAACAAAAATATTGAAAAATAAACACTTCACACCATAGCTTCACACACTCAAAAATCGTCCTGCAACTTGGATATAAACGTAAGAACGATGAAGATCAAACTCTCCACTTTTAATTCTTTTTCAGAACAGTTCCGTTGTCCATCGTCATCTCTATGATAATAATAACAGTGGTTTACTTGTTAACAAACGTGGCATATTTCACTGTGCTCTCAGAAAGTGAGATGCTTGCGTCAAGTGCTGTTGCTTTGGTAAGAAATATTGTGTTTTTTTTTTTTTCATTCTGTGCCTTAAATGATAAAGATAGGTTTACTCACATCAGTGACTGATTTTTTCAAACAACACTCTCTCCCAGTATTCCGATCATAAGCTATTGCTCAAATCTCACTGCATCATTAGCCATTATAAGATAATCCAAGACTGCCTAAATTATTATTGTCAGATCTAGATTTCATGTATCAACATATCATCATATCATCAACAAATCAGCAATACCATGATGTCTTGCCTAACATATCTCTTAGCAGGACGCTGAGTTCATGCATAAAATTTGGCCCATGCACAAGAAGAGCACATGTACACTAGGTAAAATGGAAAATATCAATAACTCAAAATTCGTTGATATGTCACTTGCTTCCTTTTGTCAAATTAGAGCAGAATAAATATCATGGTTTGCATATTTTATATGGTTATGCATGGCAGTTATAGCTCATATAACAATTGCCTTTAAACGGGTTTAAGTGGAATATCACATGATTTACAATGCTAATGATTCCATTATGAGAAATATACAACACCTGTTATTACATTCATGCCTAAATTATAGGTGATGAACCAGAATTTTATTTGGCCAAATGTATATTGAAACATCCATAAACTGTCTTTGCTTTCCATTGTTCAAGTGTGACGAATAGTCATAATCATATAGCTTACGCATGTCGCATTCCCTATATATCACATCTTTTTTTTCTGCTGTAAGAATATTATTTCCATTGTTTTTTTAAAAATAATTTCATAGAAAAAATGCTGATTAAAATTTCCTGTATAGGATTTCGTTGCTGCTACTGTTTGTTTTCTTTCTTCTGTTCTTGATCATATTCTTGTTCTCCTTCTCCCTCTCTCTTCTTCTGCTCCTCTCATCTTCCTTCTTTTTCCCAATATTATCATTTCCATCATTTTCATTATCATTCTTATTATGTTTATTATTATGATTAAAATTATAATAATTATCGCAATTATAGTGGTAGTATCACTGTCATCATCGTAATCATCTTCATAAGTTTTGTAAGTGTTGTGATGATGATGATGATGATGATGATGATGATGATGATGATGATTACAATTTTCCATTATTATCATCACTATCATTGTTTCTGTTATCATGATTATCATCTTTATTATTATAATTATGTGGGTGATGAAAGCAATGATGAGGATGACTGTGATTATTATTAGGTTTTCTCGTCCATTTTCTATTTTTTTTTTAAATTCAACTTCATATTGTTTGTCATTCAATTTTGTCCAAAAAGTTCGCGATCTTGCACATCTCATGGTCAATTTCGTCTTTGTTCACTCACTTTCAAATTTTCCCCATGATTTTGCATCCCATTTTGCCAAAGTCAAATCAATTTCATCATCTCCGGTTGGTATACAACGCACAATTGCATGAATCAGTTTCCTCATTTTGGGATCAGTTTTGTCGAAGTGTCATTCAAATTCGTCACTCTATACAGTAGTTTGCCATATTGAAATTTAGTAAGCTACGTCTGTTCGGGTCTGTTCCTTTATAGGATTCCCCGACTGTTTTCTTCTGAAAAGATTCATAACAAACTGTGTATGCGCATAAAAATTAAATGCTTGTATTTTAACTTCAAGTTCTCATACACATCTTATTTTATGAATAAGGAGACAGACATTAATTTATAGGAAAAGAGCCTGCCATGTCCTTAGGAGTGTTTGAAATATAATATCTTGCCTTGCAATAAACTTCAGCAAAAGCCTCAAAATGGGCATTTGGATTCTCTTTTAATCTTACTAAATAAACCAGAAGGCAAGGGGCAGGCAAAAATTATACAAGAAAATGTATTCAGGCTATATCACTACGCAGAACCTTTTCGGGACGATTTATATCTAAACTATCCAACGAATTTGAATGAAACTCTTTTGAAGTTGGTTGCACAAAGACGAAATTGATCATTACATTCTACAGCGAATTGCCAAGTGAGACGAATTTGAATGAAATATGACGAAAGTGTATGGACCACTGTTGAAACTGATTGAACATTGACTAATTTTGAATGAGAAATGACTACATCGACTTTGACATTTGCACATTCCTGGAATTCTAGGACGAAATTGAAGCGAAGTTTGGTGAAATTGAATAAACAATGGACGGGAAATCCTTAATTATTCTTATATTTATCATTTATGTATATTATTTTATTTCATTTTTTTTTATTTTTTTTTTTACTTATATCGTTCATTTTATATAGGACTATGGTCAGCGAGTTCTAGGTAGTTGGTGGTGGACTATGAGTGTTGCTGTGGCTCTATCAACCATAGGATCTGTAAATGGTGGAGTATTTGGTTTATCGAGGTAAAAGAACATAACAAATTATGGTGTTGATTACATGGGCAAATCCACGATTTCAAAAAGATGGTTGAAAGGGAGAGGGGAAAAAAAAGAAGAAGAAAAAAAGACGGAACAAACAACCAACTAAACAAACAAACAAAAGAATATGGGGCACAGTTCTGTGGGTTGTGAACTTATATAATTATGCCCAAAGACGTTTATATACCACTTGGGTTACGAGAAGGACGGGACCGGTTGCTGTAAAGGGGTTTATAAATCTCATTATCACAATTATTAATGTAACGTTTTCTCTTGATGTGCATAAAGGTTCTTATTGGTTGCATCACGTGAAGGTCACATGCCTGCCATAGCATCAATGATACACATCGATAGGAAAACCCCTCTTCCGGCTGCTACAATACTGGTAACGTTTGATCTGAACTTTTGGGAATAGATGATGCAATGAGTAGAATTTTCATTGTTTCATCCTTTGACCCATTACAACAGGATAATTGGAAGGTGTTTTTCTGCCTGCAAACCATTTCAATAATGAATTAAAATTGTTGGTTCTTGGCACAAGGCCCAGCGTCGAAATGTAAGGATATGAGATGAGAGCGAATTAAAAAGAAATTGTACAATCACTGCTTCCGGGGCCACAGTTTCTTTGATATGTATACGCTCCCTTTATAAGTACATGATAGATATCCCGTCATTATTTTTCTTGAATGCACATAACCAATTTTTGACGATTTACGGAATCTCGGGGATCCAAGAAAACAATGACGTCAGTATTTCCATGTCATTAAAAATTTTATCCACAATTAAATTGTACTTGTTACGATAGCAAAGACTGGCAAAAACAAAAAAATTTTAAGATTAGTTCTGATAGCCTGCAGAAAACAGGAAAAAACACTGAAAAAAAAAAGAAGAAAAACGAGAAAAAAAAAGGAAGAAAGCACTCTTTCATATCCGTTGATATGAAATAACACTGTTAAAATAACTGGGGAGAGATCTTTTGAAATATTCGAACTTTACAATGACACTCCGTATTAAATTCTTAAATTCATTCGATTTGTATTTCAGGCCCCTATCTGCCTGTTGATGTTGATCAGTGATGACGTCAGCACCCTCATCAATTATCTCAGTTTCACACGATGGCTGTTCATAGGGATCACATGTACAATCATACCTTATTACAGGTGGAAATATCCAGAGTTACATCGCCCGTTTAAGGTCAGTCGGCTCTATATTTTGAAGGGGCTCTGCAAATTGCCTTTTAAAGTCATTCTGAGCATTTTTTCTTCTGAATTTAAGGGCAAGTCCAAGCTATATTTTATCCCATACTTTATACTGACCATAAGACTTTAATAGTTGTCTTATAACTGTAATAAATTCGCAAACGCTGCTCGAGCTTGGACAATACAGGTTATCAAATAACATGATACTTTTTATGTCAGTTCATGTTCACAACCAATACTTCATACCTTATGGGACACCAAATTACCAAATACCTCAGGCTTGCCCGTGGACATAGGAGGGGGCACTTCCCTTTTGATGGAAGGTTCACGTTCATTCCTCAACTGTCTTTTCGTTTTAATGCGATTTTCTTCTCTGCTTCCCCCTCTCGGTCCCTCTATTTTTTTCTCTCTCGCTCTCCCTGTTTTTTTCCTTTCATTTCACCTTCCCTTCTTCTCTTTCCGCTATCACTCCGTTTCTTATTCTTTCTTGTTGATGTTTACATGAATGGCTTTAGCCGGATGAGTCAGAATTCACTATTCTGATGCATGTAAACTAACTAAAAAATCTGCTCGAAATATGTCATATCCCCCTCCCTCCCTCACCCCCCTCTCTCTCTCTCTCTCTCTCTCTCTCTCTCTCTTTCTCATGCATGAAATATGCCGTGCATCTCTCTCGTTCTCTTATTGCATTACTATTCTAACACAATAACAATGAATACATATCTATACAACTGCATCTCTATGTGGTACGTCGCTTCGATGCATACTAACTATAATTCTTTACATTGCAGCCAGGGGCGTCGCTAGACTTTTTTTAATGGGGGGGGGGGGTGTAGAGGCCAGATTGCCGACAAATTATGCCTCCGATTGCCGACGACCAACGTCGACAAATTCAACTGTATAAAGCCCACGAGGCATGTTAAATTGCGTGCCTCTATTATATTTTCCTTCTAAATTATATTTGTTCACCTCCCTTGCTGAATGTGTTAGCTTTCCGAAAACATTCTCTATCTAAATATAATACGAGCGAGCGCAGCGAGCGAGGAAAAATATACACTCTCTTTCGTAGAAGTGATAGTTCTTCATCCAACTACATGATGGGCTTAAAGATATCTAAATCATATATTTGGTCACCTCTCTCACATGATTCATTCGCTTTCAAAGACCATCCTAAATTGTAATATCATACGAGCGAGCGCAGCGAGCGAGGAAAAATATATATACTCTTTTTATGGTAGGTGATAACTCTTCATCAAAGTACATGATGGGCCTAGCTTGCCGAATTCGTTTGCTTTCCCAAATCCATCTTGTATCTGCATATTGTACAAGCGAGCGTAGCGAGCGAGGAAAAATACTCCTTTTCATGGTAGAAGTGAAAGTTCTTCATCAAAATACACGATGGGCCTTTAAGATACCTATTGTGAGATATTTGGTCACCTCTCCTACCTAATCTATTTGCTTTCAAAGACCATCCTGTATCTAAATATTATACGAGCGAGCGCAGCGAGCAAGGAAAAATATATTTACTCTTTTTCATGGTATAGAAGTGATAATTCTTAAACAAAATACATGATGGGCCCCAAAATATCTAAATTATATATTTGTTTATTTCACTTGGCAAATGTGTTTGCTTTCCGAAAACATCCTGTATCTTAATATAATACGAGCGAGCGCAGCGAGCGAGGAAAAATAGGCTCTCTTTCGTGTTACCAGTTTTATTTCGTCGTCAAAATGCACAAGCAAATAAGCCGAATATGACTCTATTTGGGCACCTTACTCATCTTTCTTTTTTCTTTTTCCCTCCTTCCTCTTCCCTCTCCTTTCTCTCTCTCTCTCTCTCTCTCTTTTTTGCCGACAGCGATCGCGAATTTGCCGACAAGAATTTTTAATGGGGGGGGGGGGTGTCACACCCCCCCACACCCCCCCTCTAGCGACGCCCCTGATTGCAGCTCATGTAAGTTGCCATGCGGTTTCCAATGATTCGGCCAAACAAGACAAGAGGTTTCGATCGCCGATATGCAAACAAAAGTGCAAGGCTCACGGGACCGAAACTTCAGGAAAGCAACATTAATTAGACATTTAGTCTCGAGACAACTTTTTTGTTGTCATAGAATGCATTAACTTATGGTGGAGTTTTACTGCAGGATACCGTTATATACTTTCCCTTTGCTGTACTATATACATGTGAACTATTTTGCTGCTGTGTCGTTTCATATTCAAAACGTCAGCCTAGCAATTGTTTCAAGGAGGCATGCACTAATCATGACTGACAAACTATTCCGTCGGGATGGGTTGTCAGACGGTCCCTAAAAAGTGTCTTTTCTTGAAGAAAGGTATAGCTGCATGTAAATTCATGACTGACTTACATAGCTTTTGGGAAAAACCCCCCTGGAAATAAAAAGCACCAAGGTGTCTTTTTTAAAATAAGCTTTACTCTCTCCAAATGCTCTGGATATAGTTTTTTTTTTTAAATCCCATTTCTTACTCTGCAACCTGAATAACTCAAAAGTTTCTGATTCCATTCAGGTCAAATCGATACTGGACAAAATTATGGACAGCCTCAGTAACTTTAAAGTGTCAATTCTAAAATCTAGTATTTTGATTATTATTATTTTCAATACTTTTCTAATAATAGGTTCCCTTGGCTGTTCCAATCGTGTTCGTGCTGTGTGCGTTTTTCGTGGTCGCTATGTCTTTATACAGCAGTCCTATAGATTGTGGCATAGGATTAGTTATCATGCTGGCTGGTATACCTGTCTATTACCTCTGTGTCTGGTGGAAGAATAAGCCCGACTGGTTCAATGACAGATTAGGTATGTACATGTGACATAATTCATACCTTTGCATTAAAAACGTGTGGGTCGCTATAGCCTATTTTAATAATGAATAATATCAGAGCAAACAAACTTTTCATCACAATTTTCAAATTTGACGAAAAGGCAAAAGAAGGAGTTGTCGAACTTCCACCTTGACTACATATTTTCAGACTCACCTTTTAAAACTTTTCAAAATGTTGGGGACCATCACCGTGTACATACATATTCCGACAAGCTGTACAAATATGTAATTTGCCAACAGAAATGATAGGAAGGGGGGGGGGTGTCACACCCCATATCTAAGGAATCCCTCATCTTTAAGACATTTTTCCTTGAGTTACATGTACTATAATGGTGCCAGTGATGAACGATCTAAAACCTATCAACCAAAACTTTCAAACCGCTCCTTTAAATAGCAGCTGATTATCACAACCTTATCAAGGTTTCTATTACTTGCATGACGCTCTCTCCTGCATGTGCAACAATATCATTGCAATTTTTCATCAAAATTATTTTGTGGCCATCGACGTAGAAACTTTTTACTGAGTTATCTAGCCTGCTGTGCTTAATACAATATTTACATTTTTAGTTTGATTTGATAATAACATACTAACGCAAGTAGAGGCCTAAGCACTGCTAAAAACTTTTCAAATTTTGTCAAGTGTGTGTATATGTGGTTTTGTGATACAGTGTCTACTTGCATGCTCGACAGCTTCTTTGAAAATTCAAATTTGATGAGTTTTCCATTCTTCCCCCCCCCCCTCACCAGATCGAGCTACCGTGTTTTTGCAACAACTACTTTTCGTCATGCCCCCTGAGGAGGAGGAGGAGGAGGAGGAGGATGACAATGAGGAGGACAAAAGGTCCCTAGAACTAGACCAACATGACGGACAATAATTTTTCTATGCCAGCCTTCACAATCATAAAAATAAAATACGTAGTGACGCTTAATTTTACAACAGCAAAAAAAAAAAATTCTTCTATACCTCTTTCCTCTTTACTCTTTACTCATTGTACAGTAACCATTTTGTACATAGGCCTAAATTTGGGTCTAATTAATTATAGTGAGGGTTGAAAAAAAAAAAAAAATGTCAACCTGTCGGTTAAGCGAATTCGGAGTCGCTGAAACCACTGGCCCGTCTCCGTGGTCTAGTGGTTAAGGCATTGGCGTTTATAGTCAAAGGCTCGGTTCGATTCCCGGCGGAGACATTTTTTCAACCTTTGCAAAATTTCCAAAATGGTAGGACAGCTCTGGGGAACTTTGATTCATGATACGCTATTATTCTCTCAATTGATCTCACATGCATATATATATATATCTGTCATTTAAGTGAATTTGGAGTCGCCGAAACCACTGGCCCGTCTCCGTGGTCTAGTGGTTAAGGCATTGGCGTTCATAGCCAAAGGCCCAGGTTCAATTTCCGGCGGAGAAATTTTTTCAACCTTTGCAAAATTTCCAAAATGGTAGGACAGCACTGGGGAATTTTGATTCATGCTACGCCATTATTCTCTTAATTGATCTCACATGTATTTATTTCCACGATAGTTGACAAAGCTGTTGTATATGTTACTTGATCACATATATATATATATATATATATATATATATATAGGAATCAGATTTGGTGGTAGAATGCCATAAAAAATAAAATCATAGATTTTAAAAGAAAACGGAGCATAGCTCTCAAAAATGAAAGGCGAAGTCACACTCTTCGTCAGTGCCCACGGTGTGACAAAAAGATGTAAATCAAAATCCGTTTCTGAAACAGACGAAAAAACACGTCTGTTCATATATATATATATCTTTTATAATTTGTTTTACACCTTTTTAATAAACACGTACTTACTTCATTTTAAGCAAGATTGTGCAATACAAAGGGATTAATCTTTCAATTTATAATTGTGGTAAATCACGGATTTGCATTTCTAACACATTTCATTGGATGAGCTCTCTTGAATGTCCATGTTTTAAAAAAAAATTGCTGTGACTTTTGATAAATGTATTTAGTTTAATTATGACCGGTGAGATAAAACGAAATGACTTGTTGATGATCTTCTTCGTATATATTCCGTTGAATGTGTATACCTGAAAAAAAGCTCTTATTAATGTATCATGGTTACTTCTAGATAAGGAAATAAATTTCAATGGTTTACTTTAATATTGTGCCTAAATTCATGTCATTTTATGGCCTAGCAGTTGGGTAAAATTAAACTGTAAACTATTAACCATCACTTATTGTTGATAATAAATAACAATAGTGATAATGAAGATATTTATACTGCGCAACATATCCACCCCAAAGGGTGCTCAAGGTGCTTACAATGAATTATCATAAAAAATCGTTATTACCCCAGCAGTGACAGATACCCATTTAAACACCTGGGTAGAGTGTAGCAAAGGTGGATTAAAATGCTGAAGGATATAAGGCGTCTATGGAGGGAATCGAACTCACGACCCTTTGATTAAGAGCGCGCGCTCCTAACCAACTTTGCCACAACACCTCCACATTATTGTTACATCATCTACTTTATATTGTAATTTCACTTAAATAAATCGGAATACTGACATAACTTCTATTTAAGAATAAATTGAAATAATTTGGTCTTGATAACTGTACTCTGTTGTTACTTTTTAAGCGTTACATGATATTTGCCATGTTATACTGTGTACAATCATGAATATCTCTATGAACAGACCGATGTTTTATATTAAACACACTGAATAATTCTGAACTTAACGTTGATCGTGTTTCTGGTTTTTGTTTGTTTGTTTGTTTGTTGTTTTAGTTTGCGAACCTTATGACGTCACAGTGTTTATTTTCTTGGGGACAACAGCGTCCTGGGGCACTGACCAGCATCAGGGCTGCGGCAATCGCATGTGCCGAAATAAGTCAAAGGTGTAATCAGCAAGCCCCCCCCCCCCCTTGTAATCAAGGTTCATACAAGATGTACCTCTCCATGAAATTGTGAAATTATGTTCTGTTGAGCTTATTTACATTTTTAGGAAAAGTAGTTTGCCAGGCAAAGTAATGATTAAAAAAGGAAGGAGGGATAAATCTAAATAAGAGGATTATTTGGCAAACTGGATCATAGTTAGCTTGCTTTTAGTAAGCGGATTTTTATTGGTTTTAATGTGAAAAAAAACATCATCATTTGGTTCAAATAAGTTGGGAAATGTTAAAATTTTATCTTGAGATATTTTGATTATAGATTTGATTATCAAACAGATTAGTTTTATACTTGAATCATTTTAAAGAAATTTTTATGCCGTTCTTTACCCGATACGTTACTATAGGCAACTCCCAAGGCTTAGAGTGTTGTGACAAAAGCAAGGAATCCTTGTACGTTCAGGGCCGTCGCTAGCGGGGGGGGGGGGGGGGCCCCCCCCCCCCCTGCTCAGGATATCGTCGGTAAATTTGCGCTGCCGTCAGGAAAAATGAAAAAATGGAGAGAAAAAAATGAGAAGGGGAAAGAAAAATAGAAAGAAAAAAGGAAAAAGAAGACAAAGAGGAAAGAGAAAAGGAAAAGGAGAGAAGGAAAAGGAAGGCAAAGGAAAAAGAAGAGAAGAAGAGAAGGAAGAAAAAGAAAAAGAAAAGAGAGGGGAAAAGGAAAAGAGAAAAAGAAGAAGAAAATGGATAAGAAAAACGATGATGACAAGGTAAAGAGAGAGAAAGAGAGGTTCCGAGGTTGTGCTTGCGGGAACGGTGCAGACATGGAGTGTGGGGGAATAATGGACCATGTCGGATCAGGAAGGGCTGTTCCGGCTGTAGTTTGTCGGTTATTTTTGCTCGTTCCTTATCATCCTTGGCAAGTTTTGATATTACGCAACTGGAGCGCTCTCTGTATACCGACGATAGTGTACCGTGATGATGGGGTCGTCCAGTAATCGGGTTTAACAGCCCTTCATCGAGTCCGGACTGGATTCTACATTAATTTTTTAAAATAGAAAATATAGCATTATTTTGTCGGTCGCTCGCTTCGCTCCGCTAGAAACAGAATGGTTTTAGACGGCAAGCGAGGTGCCCAGCCCAAATAGAGGCATAATTGACAAATAGGTGATCGAATATTATTTAGATATCTTATAGGAGTGTATTTTCGATGACGAAATAACACTTCTACCATTAAAAAGAGTGTATAATTTGCCTCGCTCGCTGCGCTCGCTCGTATATAGATGCAGGATGGTTTCGCCTTTTATGGCAAATAGACGATCGAATACATAATTTAGAAAATCTTATATGTTTAAATGTATTTTGATGACGAAATAACACCCATTCTATTAAAAGGGTGTATATATTTTCACGCTCGCTGCACTCGCTCATATAATATTCACATATAGAATCGTTTCGGGAAAGCAAAAGAATTCGGCAAGCGAGGTGACCGAATATACGTGTAGTTTGGTGATGAAATACCATGAAAAAGAGTGTATATTTTTCCTCGCTCGCTCCGCTCGCTCGATAATATTCAGATCTATACGGGATCGTTAGGAAAAACAGAATAATTTTCCAAGCGAGGTTACCGAATATATGATTCAGATGTCTTACTGGCCTAAGTGCATTTTGACGAAATAACATGAAAAAGAGTGTATATTTTTCCTCCTTCGCTGCGCTCGCTCTTGTGATATTCGGATACGGGATCGTTTTGGAATAACAGAAGAATTGGGCGAGCGAGGTGACCAAATATATAATTCAGATATACCTTTCGGCCCATCGTGTATTTTAATGAAGAATAATCACTTCAACCAAAAAAGGGAGTATATATATACATGTTTCCTTGCTCGCTTCGCTCGCTCGTATAATATTTAGATAAAAGATTTTTTTTTTTTTTTTTTTTAAGCGAATGAATTTGGCAAGCGAGGTAACTGAATAAATGATTTAGATATTTTACCGGCCTAAGTGTATTTTGACGAAGTAATATGAAAAAGAGTATTTTTCCTCGCTCGTATGATATTTAGAAACAGGATGGTTTGGGAAAGCGATATTTCGATGAAGAATAATCACCCCAACCATGAAAAGGAGCTTCGCTCGCTCGTATAATATTTCGATACAAGATGTTTTTTTGAAAGCGAATGAATTCGGCAAGCGAGGTGACAAAAATAATTCAGATATCTAATAGGCCCATCGCATATTTTGATGAAGAATTATCACTTTTACCGTGATAAGGGGTATATATTTTTCCTCGCTCGAAGCGAGGTGACCGAATAGGCTATGATTAATGTATCTTATTGCTCAAAATGTATTTTGATGATGAAATAACATGAAAAAGAGTATTTTTTTTACTCGCTCGCTGCACTCGCTCGTATATAGTTAGACACAGGATGTTGGGGGAAAGCGAATGAATTTTGCAAGCAAAGTGACCAAATTTATGTTTTAAATATCATATAGGCCCATCGGGTATTTCGATGAAGAATCATCGCTTCTAAAATCAAAAGAAGTATTATTTCCTTGCTCGCTGCGCTCGCTCATATTATAAAAGTCACCAAATCTGGTTGAAATTGAATGAAAAAGTGTAGCAGAGACGAAGGAAAATGTGATAGACACACACAATTGAAAGTGCCCATGGGCTTTATACGGTTGAAGTAAAAGACGTGCGGGTCGTCGGTAATCGGTGGCAATATTGTCGGTAATCAGTGGCCTCTACATCCCCCCCCCCCCCCCCCACTGAAAAAGGTCTAGCTACGCCCCTGTGTACGTTTGGCAAATTTCGCATCGGATTGGCCCTTTGCATGATTTTGAGGGTTTAATTCTCCTACTGCTTACAATTTGTACTATAAATTATATAGAGAGTGAAACAAAAGCTTACATTAGCTTCTGACAGAATACACATTTCAACGCAATGCAACACAAATTATTTCTACACTTCTTTTTTTTTTAAATGGTGATAAGTATTTTTCATTTTTTAAAAAGACAAAATTCTTCAATGGAATAAGACATGTTTTTCTGCACACAAAGTGAAGCAAAATGATAAATTTGTTTCCAGTGCAGTAGCCCATAAGAAAGTGATAACTTTTGGTAACGTTTAGTGACTAAAATGCATACTTCATGCTTATATTTCAAGTCATTGTACTCCATGACCGGGGACAACACTTAGAATGTGCCATTTAATGTTCCATATCCGGCATGTTTTCAAGTTAATAAAACACATTGGGTTGCAGAATAATTGATTTAAAACAAAAAATGCTGCTCTTATTTTTTTTTGTAAATTTTCATATGCTTTATACGTTTTCTTCAAATCTGTATAGGTTTTTTTTTTTTTCAAATATACCTTTGTACAGCGTTAACTGAAAAGTCCCATATAATGTCAGAAATAAATAATTATGCCAGAGGTAAAAAGTCAGAATATCGTTCAAAGTTATGGTCAGCGAAGCACTTCGACTGTCGTCGAAGTGTACAAGGTCGCATTATAAGGAAAATAATCGGGAACTCATTAAAAACAGTTGTATGGATCCGAGGGATGACTAGATATCTATTCAACTGACACGATCGCTATATCTATTCAGTTACTAACACGCTCGCTGCGAACGTTCTCTGATTCTATTCATTATAATGCAAAAGTTTTGAGGCATTAGGTCATTTGATTTGAACTCTAATTATATCAAAATGGGACCCAGTAAAAAGGGAAGGAGCAAACAGTTGCAAACTGCCCACCTTGCCGCCCTAGTATGGGCTGCATGGTGTCGTGGGCTATCGGTTTAGGCCTACATGTATATACTCCAAGGGATTTCACTGATATTAGGCGGAGAAAGACTTTTAGGAATGTTAACTCTGTAACCATGATAACAGCCAACAGTTATGGAGCTGATGAATAGTGACCACAATAAATGTTACATAATAAGGATATATTTCATTAGTTTTGAACTAATATTATCATTTTTGAAGAGAACAAAGAAAGCATGTCTGTGGGGGACCGCATCTGGCCCTCTAGCTTTTAATCTAAAACCAGCCCTAAGACCAAGTTATCGACCGGCTCTTCAGCCAAATGATGCTGCCCGCCGCCGTGGGAAGGTCCTCAAAGCCCCACGGCCAGTTCCTTCCCCCCCCCCCCCCCCCGTCAATATACTGGTGGTTCTCTGAAATGTCCAAAGGATGTGCTTCTATTGAAAAGAGGTTTCAAACTCAGCAGATAATTAAATTCCTTGAAAAGTGGTAGAAATGTAGGCCTACCCCAAAGGCAGCAAGTTTAAAAGATGTCCCTCACGGTACCTGGTAGATTTTTCTCAGACTTATACTTTCATAGTTTTATTCTGCCCAGGGGAGGAATCTGAGATGTCTACACATCTCGTTTTGTTTTTATTACGTATCCCCAAAAGTGTGCCAAAATTTGCCGCTTTTATCACAAAGTTTGTTGTATATAATATTATGCCGTTCCTCCATCCGAGTATATACCAAGCAAACCCCACTAGGGGTTAATTGATTTTTCAAGATTGCTTCCGTCTCGTATTTTTTCCTCAGACTTTTGATGACTTTTATAGTTCTATTCTTACATTCAAATACTATTGAAAGACATCTAATGCACCAAAATCTATAAATGATTAAATGAATACATGATAAATGTATAATTATTTGAATGATATGGAATTGTTATTCTTTCTTTCAACCTTTCAAAAAAAGAATAAAATAATAACAACAGGAAATAAACTAATTATCAGTTTCATCGACTGCCCTCACTCAATGTGTGTTCTACAACGCGGAAGTGGTGTGGAATAAGGATATCCCTGGCCGGAGTAGCGCTGGGGTGGATATGCATGCATAGAGAATTACATACCGTGGGCGAGGCAGGCAGCGCCGTTGTCGAAAGTTCCTGAATTTAGCTGTGTAAGTTACGCTATTTCCTTTGTTTTTACTCTCTTTTGGCTAATGCACGTGCTAGTTTGTACGTTATATAGACATTACACTGTAGTGTAGGAATAGGATCTAGGCTAGCTGAATCGGTTCACTTTCGTCAGGCTTTAAGTTAAAAAAATACACGCAAATTAACGTTCTAAGACAAGAGTAAGAAGACTAAAACTAACATGACTAATGACTGATTCATGAAGATAGAGGTCTACTTATTGAATGAAACTTGTTGACTTAATGCCTAATAGTAATACTGATACTATAGCACATGTATGTCGATATAAACTAGCTGAAATTAGATCAGATGATAACTGTTCAATTTATTTCCCTTTAGGATTGGGATTAGGATTTGGGGTAGGATTAAGAATAGATGCAATGTTTGGATGAAGTTCAGGTTCAGGATTAGGGTTAACTAAGATTAGGGATTGGGGGAAAGACTTCCTTTTAAGTTTTGCGACAGCCACCCAAATTCGCTGAGTAAAAAATGGAGCCTTTCAGTTTCGCCCTTTTTCTTTACGAAGGCAATGTACGTATGAATTCCAGCCAGGTAAGTTTCTTAGAGAACCACTACCACTACTGATGTCGATCGCTCTTGCAGCTCAATAAGTTATGCACTTGCTCTACAATCTAAAAGTCTCGGGTTCGTTTCTTGCTCTCGTCCTATGCATTTTTGCTGTAATAATTGATAACAATGGCATTTATTTCATCAGAAATAGTTAAAAGTATCAGCTATTACTGATACATTCATTTCTATGATGACGTCAAATTAAAAGGTAAAAGGTAACTGCGTGCGAGCGGCAGGAACTATCCTCTACCCTCAGAGTGAGAGAGAGACGTCTCCACGAGTGAACCGTCGCCCCCCAAAAAACCTCAAAATTTTGACCGAGAACCCTATCCATATTCCAATCTTTTCCTGTGTGTGAATGGTCAACAAAAATTGAAATTTGGATCATGATTTGAATCGCGATCCAAATTTCAATTCCTCTGGTGTGTGAATGCCTCTCTGTTAAGTGTTATTTCAGTCACCAGTCCAGCTAGGCTTTGTTATTAGTTTTATGATTGCATTAAGACTACAGACTGCAGTAAGAACTTTCCCTCATGTATCGTAGAAAGCACCAAGTAGTGTAATAATGGGGCAGATAGATATCTTCCTTGCCCTAGAAGTTGTTTGGCGGTGTGTCCAAACTCTAGGATGGCCACTTCTTGTTCACAGGGCATACAGGGTATTTGTAATTCAAAACTAAAATTTAAGATTTTTAGAAAATAGCACCAATGGACAGAGAAACCTTAAATTTACCTCAGGATTAACTTTTTCTTTGAAATTGGGGAAGGGATTGTGAAACTACAGTGTATTGACAAAATATAAGCAGACTTTGCTATATTTTTTTCATCCATCAAAAAAACTGAACTTCCTGATAAGGGTAAGAATTTCTAAGCCTTATCGGTAAGTTCAATTTGTAGAAAATTCTTTTTTTTTTTTTTTTTGAGAGAAGACATCAAACAATTCTTAGAAATGTTATTTGAAAATTTTAGAAATATTCAGTTTGTCTTTTTGAGAAAAGATGTCATCAAACTTTTAATTAAAAACTGATAGTCTGATTACGGTGATACCTAATGATTTTATGGTATTTTGCCTTGCTAATGATGTAATAATCTTACCTTTGATGAATCGCTACTTTGGATGAACACAGGGGTACTTGTATGTAACCCCGTGTTCAGACACACAAAAAAAGTTGTATGGCTATACCAAAACGGTAAAGCTATACCGAAATGGTATAGCTATACGATGGATTTGTGTGTCTGAACACTGACTAAGGAAACAATGTATAATGAAACTAGGGTCTGAGCATTGTTTTGAACTAGAACTTGATAAAGAATCACGGCCCGTGTGTGTCTTAACGTATGGCGACCATAGAACGGTATAACTGGGCGGGGCTTAACATGAGCGTGGTCGTAGGAGACGTGACCTTGCCATGGCAACATGCACAGTAGAAAAATGCGCATCTATACGATGTTTCTTCTGAGAGGTCTGGATGTTTGTCTGGATGGTCGGTAGGCTATACGATGAAAATTTTATACAACATATTTCTTTATCAAGTTTCGGTATAAACGTTTTGTGTCTGAACAGGGGGTAAATGTATGTGAGTGGGCCTTGTCTAACATGTGGATTGGAAACTTGTGGTAAAGTGATATCCGAGCGGCTTCCTTGATTAGGAGTAAGATACTACAGATAAAGATATACTTGAGAGTTGAAATGCAATAATCAGTAGAGTAATATATGAGACTGTCCTACATGTATTTGGGAGACTGTGTCTAGTACTTGCATTAGAGAGACTTAGTCTAGATCAATATTTTTGGTAGCCTGGTTGGGAGACAGTCTCATTTAGGATACCATTTTTTTTGTTTACATGCTAGGGTATGCTGCAAATGGATTGCAGTGTACCTTGGTTCAACTTGGTTCAATATGATAAGTAGATTCCATATGCATAATTACTTTTTATGACCATCTACTTAATGTTTTGATAACATTTTTGTTATGATTCACGTACAGACCAAATGGGCTTCTCGCCTCAGTAAGGCGAAAATTTGGCTATACACAGGGTTCTCACTAGAAAAAAATTCACACACGGTTCCCACTCTGCGCAAAGCGTGGAAGTTTCGGAAGTTTTACGGAATAACACCTAAATTTAGGTGTGGCAGCAGTATATGCTATAGACCAATTTCACAACGCAAGAGGGCAGCAGACTGTTCGACACAGTTCGACATACTGGGGTGGGCGCTCCAACTTTTATAGTACACAAGTCAATAGCGCATTATGTACATTCGTTCGATTTTTTGTCTATTTTGACCAGTATATTCAGATTTATTTTAAAATTTGCAATGAGAAATTATCAGGGAAGTTCAGGTCGCAGCTGTGCGGTGTTCAAATGCCACAAGGATTAGAGAAAGTTTAAAAATTGGAAGCTAACTGAGTGCGAAATTCACTCGCTTTTGACTCATGAAGCCTGTTTGTGTGAGAAGCCGTACTCCCTACACAGGTTTCCGTAAGCAATGTGAAGGAATTCGTCGCCAGTGGGTAAAACATCAACAGAAGGGACTTTTAAGTCAAGAAACATTATCATTATGTACTTTGGCGTAAAATTTAAGGAGTGAAAACTTGACTTTGTAAACAGGGTAAGATTTAGGGCTCCAGTTTACTACGGCTTCTATGCTGCAATCGAACTTTTACTGACAAAACTAAGTTGAAAAACCATCGAAATTACAAAAATACATCATACCTTCATCCGTCAGATATGACCTTTGTCTTACCTCATCTACCCATGTATCCATGCTTTATTTTATTGATCTAGAATAAAGTAAATGGAACAATATCGGGGCATATCTCATATCTTACATTCATTTTGTACACAGAGCCAATTGCGGTCAGCGCGCTTGCCCACAGCAGCAATGGCGTCGCCGATAGAGGGCCAAATACATAAACCGGCCGTGAAATTGGTCTATAGTAAAAGGATGAAAAATACTTCTTGGTAAAGCAGGAGTTGTCTACTAATGGCATAAAAGTAAAAATACATTGCCAAAAAGCAAAACAATCTGTGACATGTATCATTATTGTTAGAAATATATACTCCAATATTTTTTTACCCTTGTTGCCACGCATGGTGCAGCAATTTCACACATGGTTCTTCCTTGTCTTTACGCATGGTATTGGAACCATGGGTGTTATGTACTGGCAAGAACCATGGCTATACATGTAGATGAGAATTGTTCTTGTCATAGGTGTTTTGTTGTTGTTGTCCTTTTGAAAGCTTTAATTAGTCTTCCATATTGGAGACCATCTCTCAACTACATGTAGGTGAGAGTCTCCAATTAGGGGGATGTGCAGTGCAGATACCCGAGTGGCAGAGAGGATGGCATGGGGGGGGGGGGTGGGGTGGGAGGGATAGGGGGGGAGGGATCATGGTGGATAGCAGGTTTTTATCCAGGATTTTTTTGAAAATCAAGTGTCAAAACACAAAGGTACATGTATCTAACATGGATTAAAAATAAAATAGAGAGCATCTTTTACAAGAACAGGGCCTCTTTGGAGATACATGTAAAACCCTAAAAAGCATATCCACTTCAGAGGTACATTGTGTAGATTATGAAGACCAATTGCCATAAAAGGCAGTATATAATACATTATTGCATTATGTACAATGTACCCAGGTACACTTGCTTGCATCAGTTGATGAAGTGGAACTGCCCCATTGTCATGGTATGGCTCAGCTATAAAACCACGTAGTTTTGTGACCTTCAATGTTCAAAGTATACCCTTTAAAAGTGAATCATAAAATGATGCATTTATATTATTTACATTTAATTCAGGGAGGTTCAGTGGTTTCAGGTTGGTTCTCTCTAATTCAAATTTCTGTATTATGTCAAGTAAAGGTGCTTTCACACATGATGCGACAGTGTGGTACCACACTGTGGTGCCACACTGTTTTGTCTTCACACATGGTGGGACTTTGTGTCACCACATATGCTAATGAATGCGCATTAATGCGTCAACTCTCAATAAGAGAGCATATTGTCAAAACTTGCGCAAGCAATATCATGGCAACAATTTTTGCGCTAACTTTTTAGAAATTTGATTGGTGTGCATTCTCTTTGTATCTAGGCAGCAAACAAAAGTCTGTCCTGCCTCGGCGACATTGTTTCCCTATACCCCATAGGCTTGTACACAAAAAAGCGTGGTGACACAGCGTGTTACCACACTGTCGCATCATGTGTGAAAGCACCTTAATGCATCTTTTTGTCTTGAACATCACAGTAAGCCACAGGAATGAATAGAAAGCCCATGTACACTGTAAATGACTGTATACTTCAGTCACAAATATTTGATTTTTTTTGTTTGTTTCAGTTTGAATTATGAGGCACTTTTTATGGTACTCCCTGTATTTTGTAAAATAAGGCAGATATTGCTTGCTTACATGTATCTGTGATTGTGCCATATAAGGCTTGACATGGGGAAGCGCCATGCTGTTTCACAGCTTGGTTCTACTTTGTAGCAACCAACAGGTGGAGTGAGTTAACCCATTACCTCTTGGACTTGGGTGAGCCCTGTAATGCCTTATGAACATGTCTATGGGAACAAATGAATCTTGACTTCAGTGGGTTAAGGTTCATTATAGAGCTATGGCACATGTGTGATTTATATTACTCTGTAGTCCAGTGGAAAAAGAATGGGAACAGTGAGAAATTGATGTCTGCTGAAATGGTGACACGACATTTGCTCCTATGACAATTGCTCCTGTCTTAATTTCTCCAAAGACATACATGTAGGGTTGGGGTTGTGATAGGGGCCTTGGTTTAGAATGATATGAAAATAAGGAGTAAGATTAGTGCTAGGTTTGGGGTTAGGTTTTATGTTTGGCTTCACATGCAGATTTTCAGTGGGAGCAAATATTGCCAAAGCAGATAATGTGTAATACACTGTAACTGTGAGCCTCCAAAGAGCCTTGTTCAAGAGAAAAGAAAAGAATACATGTTCATGTATGACATCATAGCAATGAATTTGCCTGCTCTTGTGTCCTTGCAGACAAGTATTTTGTTTATTGCTTTTTGGTCTTTTGAAATCGAGTTGCAAGAATAATTCATGCCAGGTGAATTTAGTAATTTACCCCGGGGGGGGGGGGGGGGGGGGGGGGGGTCACTTCCATTGAAGAGTGGACAGCATCTGTGAGAATCGTCCTTAAAAAAGCGCCCTAAACGAGGATTTAAGGGCAGGCCGCTAGGACACCCTAAACATGGATTTTGTGCAGATGTCCCAGATTTGCACACCCTGAACAGGGATTTTATTAATTGTTGGGATATTCATACCCTAAATGAGGATATTCCTGGGTAATTTACTTTGTTGGTGCATTGATGCAAAAGTCATAATACCAAGCTTATACATGCCCCCCGGTGCCACTGAAAAGTAGTACAACAGAATTAGATCAGCATCGTAACTCAAATGGCAAAAATCAGTAAGCTGCATGTTGGTAATTGATGATGATAATAATAATGATAATGATGGTGATAATTCTGGGTTCTTGTATGAATATCTGTCACTCACACATGAAACTCCTGGCACTCCACTGTCATTACCTTAGCTTTGGCATTGCTGTCATTAAGGTGGCACTCTTGCATTACAAGGAATTTATGCCTACTTTGGCAGTGTGTGATGTAGGCCAAATGAAATAGAATGTCCAGTTAGTAATATTTGAAAGAAATGCAAGATAACAGCTACACTACTCACTTGTATGCCCTAAGCTAGAACCTGTGCACCCTGAGCACTCCCCACAAAACAGTCATAATGCTGTGTTATGCTTGCAGAGACTCCAACTCTCCCGTTTTCGGCGGGAAATCTCCCGCTTTGAGTCCATTTTCACAAAATCTCCCACTCTCCCGCTTGAGTTTGAATTTCTATTGCCCTAGCTGTGATTCTCCTTTTTTTCTCCTGCCCAACCACCTTTTTGAAAAAAAAAAAATCTGAATCACTGGATTTTACCTCATTTAGTGTTGTCATATGTTAAAAAATAAGCCTAAGATAGCACCAGAGAGCTTCTATAACCCTAAAAGTGGCCTCTGGCCGCAAGGAATTTCGTGCTTTGCGCTGGTGATGTGGGCTATGTGCACATTGAGTCAGAGTCTCCCATTTGCTAGGGGGTCTCTGCGGGAGAATCTCCCGCTTAAGAGGTGCTTGGGGTTGGAGTCTCTGTGCTTGTTGCAAATACAGAACCCTCAAAAGGTTTTACATGTGTGCAGGTACTACTACTAAGGCATGTATACGTTGTTGGAGGTCTACGTCTGTAGCCCAAGGATCTAAACTATATTTTGCCTTTCATTTGTTTGATATATTCAACTCGTAGAGAAAACTTCACAGCATCTTAGTATTGCTAATATCTTGCTTTTTTCTATCCAAAAGCAGAGAAATCTAATGAAGTTTTTTTTTCGGGCTTACCAGAGCTGTAAATGTAGAGGATCACTTTTGCATTCCCATAATTCAACTTACGTTCATACACAGTAGCTCGTCATGTGGTAGAGGAAGATGATTAAGATCTTCTCTCACAATAACAAAAATGTCAACTTTTTGTTGATGGGGGAAAAGCGAAAAATAAATTTCAATTGAATTATTGACGCGCCTATGTACACATTATTAGTAGTTATGGCATGCTACAAAGACATTACAGCCTTGTGGAAGGGGACATGTTTTTGACTGCAGTGATGTACATGTCCGGGACTATCCCAGTGAACATATACAGCGTTATGTGCAACACACACCGTAGTACACGTACGCGCACCACAGTCTTATACACACACTGATCCGGACAAATAGCGGCTGTTCCATTGAAGTCTAGAGCAATGACACAAAGTATTTGCCTATAGATGTTTTACGGGTCAGCAAAAGTACACATGTACAATGAGTTTTTTGTTAATTTCGCAGTTTTACTGACGAGTGTAAAAGGTGCGATGAAAAACCGTGGAGAAAACAAGTGTAAATGGGCCTATATTCAAGATTCATGTTTTAATGTCCATATACATCTATAATGAATTGATTTATTTTCCATATGGTACTTCATGTGTTGTACCATGCATGCAAAAATGTGTTTGCCAGTATGGTCTCTGTGTAGGCATGATAGAGCCATTATTCTTTCAGGAAGTATGCAAAGACCTTCAAGGAAGTTAATAGTATTCTACAAGGCCACACTTGTACAGTACAGTTGGTCTGATTGATTGAGCTTTGCACAATGTGTATTCTGTGGCTCCAATTACATTTTTTATGAAGCGTTCATGGGTGAAATGCAATAATCCTACATTGTAGACGCTGTCCAATGTGCTGGCCTCCGCCTGTGTGTGTGTAACCTGATGCATTATACATCACAAAATTGTCTGGAATTAAAAGGAAATGGTGTTATAATAAATCTTTCTTTCTTCTTTAAACATCACTTTACTAATCAAATTTGCACAACTTTAGGTGACATAATAGCCTTGGACATGACCAAATTACCAATAAATATTGAAATGAATTGATTATGAAATGGATGAATGGTATCCTTAGGTTACCTTACTTTGCAAAAGTAAAGTCAGTTATTGACTTGCTATTTTCTCTTCCATCTCCACCCCATTCAGATTTGTCTCTAGCTGATATTAAAGACAGCACGATATTTTAAGACAACACCGCTATTACAATACCTCCTTAAACAGAGTATAATGCTTTTCAGTATCTGTTGACAGTGAGCTGTTGCCAACTGTATTTAATAACCCATTGACTACCGAATTCTGTAATTCCCAAAGGCTCAAGGCAGACTCTCCCCAGTTCCCATAGGCAACAAAATTTGGGACTTAATATCATTTTCATTATACCAATTATCGGTATGTTTATAGGTAATATACTTTTATGCTATCATCGGTTTCAGGATACCACTCAGAAGGGTGTTAAAGTGATTACACAATGGTAAATTTTTTTTTGATATATGATCGAGAATAGAATTCTAAGAATAATATTAAAAATATGAATTTCAATCGAAAACATTGCATTTTGGTTAATTTTCTCATAAAAAGTCAAGAGTTGACCAAAAAATTTGAGTATGAGGTATGACGTAAAAGTGGGTACCCAGCTTCGTGCATTGCAGTTGTGGTGCGCTAGACTGTACAATATGTATTATACCTTGCGCGCATTTTGCTAGAATTGCGCGACAAGGGACCCACTTTGACGTCATTTTGACGTAAAAGTGGGTACCCAGCTGAAACTGGGTCACAGCTGAGGGGTCAAAAATATCCTGAAATCTTACCACATTTGGGGGTTTCCTTGGCAACACAACTTTTAAAAAACTTGAGGCAGATGATTTTCTGCTAATAAAATCATGCTCTTTTAAATGAACTAACATTGTTTCAGCATTGGGTACCCCCTTTAAGTCATACCTATTTGCACAACGTTAATCCATTTGTGACAGAGGGTCCTCATTGTGTGGGCTGGCCCGATACAATGTAACTTATGTTGCAAAGCCATAAAAAACATACCAAATACATGAGTAGAAAGAGGACAAAAATTTTACACGTACTGTGCCCATTTTCATTGCGTCACTGTTTATTGTTTGATGCTTAAATTTTTTTTTAAGGAAAATAAGCAACAGATCCTGGAATTGGCAACACGATGGAAAGTTCACAATCGCTATGTTTCCAAGAGAGTAGGCAACTTTTTGACCTCAACATGCATACTTTCTGTCAATTTGAATTTCTTATTTATTTCTGATACATGACTTTCTGTACAGAACCTTTTGTTAAGAATCACCATGCCATTTATCAGATCAGAAGAAGCTAATAGCATGACTCTGACATCATCCCACTTTTAAGCGTGATTCATGTGTGAGTGAATGAGTCATAGCGCATCTTATGACTGATGTTGAGCTCACAGTCTGTTTCTGTCGGGCATGACTGAATCGGTTCTGGTTTAGAGTGTGTCGCCACATTCATGTGGTAAATGTGAATTTAATGAGGTAGAAACTACAAGTTCATGAACCAAGTCCAATTCAAGACTTTGCTGGAGTGTGCAGTATGTATAGAATTTGAGACCTCATTGGGAAGTTGTACAGTGTATCTGGCTTTAATACAACCCCTGTCCCCCACCTTACCATGTTTAGTTTGGTTGTAATTTTGGTCTGCTAAGGTACATTGTAACTCTTGGGTTTCATTGGAGAAAATTCCATGGATTATCCTCCCCACCCCCATAAAAAAAAGAAAGAAAAAGAAAAAACATTGTGAAATATGTCTACTGTACGAGGCTGCTCAGGAACATTCTTCTGGGCTGTTTATCAAGGATTCCACCCCCTCCTATTTGTTGTTGATTTCTGGATATGCTCCTGCTTGGAAGCTTTTTAGTTTTTAAGATCCAGTGTATGGTTCAAGTGCAGCCCTCAAGTCACGGGAGGGGGGGGGGGCACTGCCATTACAAGGTGGACACCATGCTCGTACACAAAACCGCGTACAGTAAAAAGGGTTGTTTTTCATGGACGGGCGATGTACGCGCGTACAGTGAAAAGGGTATCAAAATTGCAAAAATCAGGAAAAAAAGAGTATACTTTACCAGCATCTTGATTTGAAAATACTTGTTTAGGATGGGGAAAATATGACAAAATACATGTACTTTTTAAGGATATTCTGAGATTGAAGGATAATTACTTTTTTTAGGGTCCATTTTGAAAATCGATGTACGAGCATGGTGTCAACCTTGTAATGACAGTGACCCCCCGGGCCTCAAGCAAGGGCTGTGAAGATACCTGGGCTGCGTTTCATGAAACCGTCATAAGTCTAACTTCTTGGACATCCCATTGAAACGCGTGTTGTAGAATTAACACGCGTTTCAATGGGATGTCCATGAACTTAGACTTATGACGGTTTCGTGAAATGCAGCCCTGAAGTTTTCATGTTGCTGCTTCATCAAACATTACATGTATTTCCCATTGAAACCTTAGAATGCTGTATTCTTTAGACTGTATTATACCTATTCACAGTACTTTGAAAAAGTCGACGGTTGAATTGCCCCTGCATGTTCATCAGTCAACCAAAGCATCTACAGAAAGGTTCATGAAGGAAATGCAAACCTTGCAGTGAATTGAATAACAAGGAACATTCTCATGCACACCTGTACATTCGTGATTAGGAGAATGGAGTAGGAAGTTTGATCAGATGAACAAGGTTATAAGTTACAGTTAGTTTAGCCAAGACAAACACACATTGTAGTGGAAACTCAGTATTTAGATGATAATTACTTAAAATATAGCAGGTGTTGATACAGTAATCATGTTAATGATGTAGTCAGTTCTTGTTCATGTACATGTAGCATGTATCACATGTAACAGTAATAATATTCTTTTCTTGTATTTTATGATGCATTTCACATTTTGATCTAATATTTCTGTTTCTTCCAAAGGACTTTGGTCTTTGGATGTTATTACAATGTATCTGGCTTTTGCTCCAGCAGCTGTAGTGCTAATGTAGATTAATTTTTTGCTGAAGGATGTTACTGCTGAAGCAGGGATTTGAACCCTGTACCTTGTGGTTCACATTGCAGAGACAGATCCACTAGACCACAACACCTCTACATATCTAGCCACATATCTGTGCACTTCCCACAAGCTTTGGACTACATGCAGTTGGAAAGTGCACTAGACTGGCTCTAAACCAGTTGCTCTGATGAAGGGCTGAAACCAAGGAATTTCATCCTACCATTCCCATTTATTTCCCATTAGTCAAATGTGCATGAATGTCTTGCCGAAGGACATTGGTGTGATCGTAGGGATCCAGATGGTGTACCTTGTGATTGACTGTCCCATCTGGTTAGTTCCACATATTCATTACACCAAGTGCGGTTGATATAGATCAGGAATGTGTAAAAGGAACTTTCTTGATAAAAATAAAAAAGCCCAGCGGTCGTTTTCAGTTTAGTACACAGAGTTAGTCTCTGATTACCGTCAACCCCCCCCCCCAAAAAAAAAAAAAAAAAGAAAGAGAAAAGATATTTTATTAGAAGCAAATAAAAATTTAAAGGATTTTCACCTGTTTTGCAAGGTTTTTTTATTGTTTAAAGAAAAAAAATAAAAGAGGGACATATTTTTCTTTGTGTACTTGTGAAGTGATGGATTTGATGAGCCAGTTATACCCCACCTACATTTAAGACCACCAGTGGGCCAGACACTAACACCACTATTCCTGTACTAAACCCATTAGTGAAAGCTCACTTTTTGTTTCACTCTGAGCTGTTCTAAACCTTGATACTAGTCAGCTACAAAACTCAAATGAAATTCAAGATGAAAGTGTGAGTTGTTTCTTTTTTCATACTCTACCTTCAACCACTGCAGGATATTAATCAACTTCAAAATCCAGAATGGCTGAAGAAGAGCAAATCCAGGCTGTGGATGACAACGACGAGCCTGATGTCACCCCAGGGTACAAGGCTCCTGCCCAGAAGTCCCTCCAAGAGATCCAAGACCTAGACGCGGATGATGAGAGTCTGGTCAAGTACAAGCAGCAACTGCTCGCCGGTGCAGCAGAAGTACTGGGTAATTATTATCACACTTTTTCCTGGGCAAAGTACAAGTAAGCGTACATAATCTTGGACATATTTGCAGATTAGCCTATTAAACCGCAAAATAGCGGGGCTATTGTTGATGCATCTCCATCAGCTCAAGTTTCAGGAGCTTGTTTATCCATTCCATCATGCATGGTGTGCCAACATCAGGCTATTGCTCGAGCTTTTATTGCAATACACAAAGGTATTAAAGCTCAAGCTGATGTGAACGTGACTGTACACTTCAGCGGAGTTTGGGCTAAAACACCTGATCCCCAAAATAACCAGGTATTGATAGCTCGAACTGATGAAGACCCACCTATTTAGAAGCAGCGACTCTACAGCTTTGATTAAAGTCATTGATTTTAGATATTGATCTAATTTATACCATTGCATAGGAGATGGTTAGATCGAACAAACCTATCAATTTTTCTTCTTAGAAATATTAAAAGTAACAAATATTATCAATAATAAAATGATGAAGTACAGCCCCATAGTAGGGCACTTGAAAAGTTCTCCGAACGCTGCTGAGCTGTCTGACGTCTTATGATGGAACATAATTGCACAAGCAGATGATGTCCCATAACACATCACTCATTTTTACTGTCTGTTTTGTCATCTCTTCTTCACTTCCTTCTTTTTATTCATTAGCATCAGTCTAAATATTTAATCTGTTGCCTCACTCTAAACTTCGTGCATGGTATTGTTTTGATGAAAAATACAGCATTAGAAAAATAAAGGAATCAGTTGCTTGTAAGCAAAATAAGACACCATGGTATTTCCAGTGCTGCTCTATTTTTTATACTCTAAATTTAAACTTTTCTTTTTGCTTTCAGATGAGGGTGGTCCAAATGTACTAGTTAAACAGATGATCTTTAAGGTACAAGGCAGAGAAGACATAGTGGTGGATTTAACAGGTCAGTACATGATGGCATAGTGGTCAGTTTAACAGGTCAGTACCTTGTGCCTGCATTGAAATTGCACGAGTGCACCAGAATGGCAAAAGACAGAGTTAAAAGGAGAGGTGTTGCAATCAACCTCCGGACCAGGAGAAGATACCTGGATAGAAAGATGGACATTGTGCCTGAGAGTGGATTGATGTGGGGAGGGGGGGGGGGGGGGAGGGGGGAACGCGTGATTCTGCGTTCTACACTATTTTAATATACCTCCCACGCCGCCTACCACCCCTGAAGGTAGTGCCGGAGGCACTATACTTTTGGGTTTTCTGTCCATCTGTCCGTCCAGCTTTATTGTTGATATGATATCTCAAGAACCATTTGAGGTATGAACTTTAAACATGGTACTAGTGTGTATCATAACTGTAAGACAATCTGACCGATGTTGGGTTACATACTTTAAAGGTCAAATATCACAGAGATCAATTGCCAAATTTTGGGTTGTTAGTGGTTTTGACGCAAGAGCCATTTCAGGTACGGACTGCAAATTTGGTGCAAGTATGCATCACCATAGGAAGATTATCTGTTTTTTAGATTCTGGGATATATAAGGATTAAAGGTCAATCCCAATATTTTGGATATTAGCCCTGTTAATGCGATTTCTCAAGAACCATTGAGGTATGAACTTCAAACTCGGTGATAGTGTACACCATTATGTAGGAAGATGATCTGATAAGATTTTGGGGTACTTAGGTCAAAGGTCACAGAGGTCAATTCGAATATTTCACCTGTAAGCCTCATTAAATGCAACATCTCGAACAATGTGAGGTAAGAACTTTAAACTTGATGTCAGTATGCATTGACTAGGTATATTTTTGGTTTACTAGGTCAAAGGTCATATAAGTCAGTGTGCATGAAATTGAAGATTTGTTAGTTTTGTTATAATGATATTCCAACTATTTTGTATGCATGACTATGAGGAGAATAAGTTATTGTATTTTGTTAGGCCAGTGGTCAAAGAAGTAAATTAACTTGTAATCTTTGGGGTCTTTTTTTTCATTCTGGTTAGCACAGTGGTTCTAGAATAGTTTGAGCCACAAAGTTAATTGAATATAGGCAGAGGCATATAGATGCAGTCTCGTTTATATTGTTTGAAAAAGATAAATTAGATCGGTATTTCTGTAATCTTAGGTTTTATCTCAATGTCTTACCTTTTGCATGCACACTACAGCTACACTGTATATACAGTGCGTGTCCAAAAAAAGTACACACTTTGAAAATATTCTCCAAAATCATAATTTAACAATATCGATATGCTATTTTCATATGCAATTATGGGTTACGGTCTTTTCCATCGGATGACACTATGATTACTGACAATATTTTACGCTTTTAGTAGCGTTTTACTGGCTACTTTCGTAAAACTGGCAAAAATTGGTTTGTGCAAAAATTACTCAGTCTTGAATTTGATCAAAGTGCCTATGGAGCAATAACTACGTATTCTCTGTTCAGTATCAATAATTGATTGAACAATCATTTAATCCTTAATCCTTAATCGTTAATCCTATACCTAGTAGTGGCACATTCCCACCCTTCTCCCACACTCAAACATCCCACACAAAACATTGCAGATTATGTCCTTCTGCACACAATTCCATTTTTGACTGGAGCATGTCGAAAGGATGCAAATTGCAGCGCATTACAGGAAGACGGACAAAAAAAATGCTCCGATTTCAAGAGTGGGAGAGAGAAAAAAAGTCTGGTTTTGAACATTCAATTTGATATCTTTCTGTGCCCCATATCTTAGAATCAGTTGAGGATGTGTTTCTTGGGCATGTCGAAAGACTGCACTGCACCACATGATGATAATTAGGGCTATCTTCCACATGCACATGTTTGACTGAAGAAATGTTAAAACATTAATGTAATCATTTTGATCAGTAAATTTCTTTCTCTTTTACATTCTTATTCCTCATACAAGAAGTTGTTTATGGGGTCTTGTAACATTTACTGGGAATAAGAAATTTGAGGAAGAACGTACTTTGAGGGCTCTCCTCCTGTTATTGCTTTCAATCTTTCTAACACACATCAGGCAAAAATGTGTATTGGTGCAGATGATTTGTGATAGAAAGACACCACCTTTAATGGTGATGGCATTTGTGGGGGAAGGGTGGGGGCAATGGCATATCCAGCCGTTTGGTGAATATGGTGTAGCTTTCCTTGAAGGCCCAGGAAAAAAAAAATCAGTGCAACTTTGCTATGCTCATTATGCTTGTACAAGAACACAGGAGTCCAGATACATTTCATAAGATTAGATACATTTTATAAGATCTTTTATAAGATTTTACAGGAGTCCAGATACATTTTATAAGATCTTTTATAAGATCCACCACCATCTCATCCCCATGCCACACCCACCTACCATCATCCCTGCCACGCACTTCTGGAGACATGACCATGGACTTAAATATGCTGTTCCCATTGCAGCTATAGACTCCTTCAAGTTTTCATTCTATCCAAGAACTATAAGGATCTGAAACCATCTCCCAGGCTTGGCAGTAGAGGCAAAGAAAACATCCTACTTCAAGGAGGCTACCTTACCCTGTATCAGAACGATGCAGCCTCCTGTTGGCTCACTCATGATTTAAGTGGATTTTACTTGCACTGGACAAAGCATATTTTAATGTAAATTGATACATGCTTTGTCTAAACACCAATTATGCACCACATGGCACTCTTTGCAACCACTCGGCTCACCATCCATCCCAGAATAGCTTCCCAAGTAAGCTGCCTAAGGGATTACTTCATCAAATGAACCCTTGTCTTGGGAGCATCCCGTCCCTCCCCTTTATCAACTTCTTGATACATCACTGTCGGTGTGCACTGCTAGGTATAGGGTTAAGAAATGAATGATTGTTCAAATCAATCATTGATACATAACAGAGAACATGCAGTTACTGCCTGCTCCTCACTTTGATCAAATTCAAGATTGAGGCAGTTTTGCTCAAACCAATTTTTGCAAGTTGTACAAAAGTAGCCATTACTCACTCAAGCGTAAAATATTGTCCGCTCACAGTGTCATCCGATGAAACAGACTCTAACCCTTAATTGCATAAGAAAATATCATTTTGTGAAATTATGATTTTGGAGAAAATTTTCAAAGTGTATACTTTTTTTTTCATATGCACTGTATATCACTGTAGGGTCATTTTACATGTACATTATGTCAGATTACCAAATTTTAACCAAACCCCATTTAGATTAACCCACATTTGTCATATGGAATCAATAGCTCTTTTGAAATTTACTGGAATTGAAGTTTTAGCCCTATCAGTTGATTGGCTTTTACACTAAGGCATACCACAGGCATGTCTTCCAAGTGGACAGTTCTTGCCATTTCAAAATCACTGTATCTCTGTTTAATACTACTATGTGAGTATTGTTAATTGAATATTCAGAAAGGTAACGGTATAGGCTGTCTAAATCTGCCATCATTTATCATGTCAGAACATCATAAAGTTTAAGGACCCCTTGATCTTTGAATAGCCTTGACTTTTACATGTATCTTAAAGGTTGTGTCATCACTTTCAGACCTCAGTTTTTCAGGTAAAATGTAGTAATCCTTATTTTGAAGTATGACAAATAACACTTTTTTTTTCTTTATCCCATCAGGTGACTTGACAAAACTCAAAGATAAGCCCATTACAATCAAGGAGGGAATTCAGTTTCGTCTCGGCATAAAATTCAGGGTAAGTAATTGCTGCATCATCGAACTGCAATCAATTGTTGCAAAAAAAATGACAATATCCTTCAGTACATGCATATGTACGAAAATTTGAGAGGAAATTAAGGAAGGAATTCAGTTTCGTCTCGGCATAAAATTCAGGGTAAGTAATTGCTGCATCATCCAACTGCAATCAATTGTTGCAAAAAAATGACAATATCCTTCAGTACATGTATATGTATGAAACTTTGAGAGGTTGTGAATGGTCATGTGAAATTGGAAATAGACCTGCTTTATACTATAAATGTGTTCAGATTTATGCATGTTTCTCGTTACCAACTAATAAGTTCACCTGTTATGCATATTGGCTGCTGAATTAGATGGAATCCAGTTTGCATACATTAGTTGTTGCTATATTGGGCAAGCCTCTGGCAGGCTTCTTAGTTGTCAAGGGAAACTTTTGTTTTGTACAACAACTACCGGTATGCATGAAAGTAGTAAACAGGTCTTTTGCAGGCCTTCCTGTCAAAAACGGTGCTCTGACATTATGCTTTTGTTCAGTTGCTTTGGTCTTTCTTTCATCAAAGATATACATGAATTCACAAAAGAGGTTTAAGCCATGGGGTAGTTTAAACCTCCATCAGCATACTGATATTAACCCATAGAGGTACCGTGTCACCTTTAGGAGACGCTTTTGCAGTATCTGTTGGTCCAGAATGTCGGGCAGTACATATCATACATGAGCAGAAAGAGAAAAAAGCACTGACAAATTTGAGCCCATTCCCATCGCTGTATGGTGTGGCGTTCTCGAATTAGAGCAGTTTAAGTGTAACTAATCATAAACTCTTTAAATTGGCAATGCAGTGAATAATATATAATCACTACTTCTGTGTTCAAATTGGAAATTTCTGATTAAATTTTACAATTATATTTCATTTTGGTTTATGTTATATCCATATTTATTTTTTTCAAGCTATGTAAACGTAGGAAAAAATAATTTGTATTGCCAATTTGAGGATTGAAGATGATTAATTTAGACCTCAAGAAAGCTCTGTACTGCTATGGGTATGTTGGTCATGCGCACGCTTGAAGAAAACAGATAGTTGGACCGGATTCTGTGTGCAAGTACTCTGGAGGTGGTTAAACCACCCCATGGTTTAAACCTCTTTTGTGAATCCCAGTCACAGGGTTTGAATCAGGGTTGAAATATGGTATCAGATGAGGTTTAGTTTCTCAAAACAATTTTTTCTTTTTTTTACCACCAAAACTATACATGAGCTTCAACCATGTTAATCTAGAGGCTATTGCAACCCTAACCCTTCAAGATAAATTGGAGTTCTGGTCATGCAATCATACTGTGAAAGAAACTGTTCCAAAGCAACTGGGAGAGTTTGATTAGTTGTATATAACACAGGTGTCTAGTGTGAGATTTTGAGAAATTCACTCACATGTACTTTCCCTACAAGGTACTTTCACTGCACAAAGAAATGAGTATATGGGCCCGCACACAAATCTGGCATGAATGTTACCTCCAAATTTGTCAGCTTTTTCTTGTCACATATCCAATATGAGGGCATTTGAAGAGCAATCCTTTCTAGGGGACATTTTAATATTATATTATTCTAAATGAAGTGGAAAGAATGATAAAGCTCACAAATTATTTCCACTTTTCCCAGAACTCGAGCTCCTCTTTAACCTCTAGCTTGAAGAAATAAAGCCAAGAGCAACAGTTGCTGCCTTGCTGGGGTATATTTTAGAGCATTGATTAATCATGTAGTAAGCAAAATGAATTCACATTTTTATTGTTGATGAATATATCATGGAGCAATTGAAGCAACATAATGTGTCGGTTAGTTGTTTTTAGGTTTAGCGTGAGATTGTTGTTTATTATTGTTTATGTATATAATGGACTAATTGAAGCAATGTGTGTTGGTTGTTTGATCTAGGTACAGCATGAGATTGTTGTTGATTATTGTTTATGTATATAATCGACTAATTGAAGCAACATGATGTGATGGTTGGTTGTTTTAGGTTCAGTGTAAGATTGTTGTTGACTATTGTATATAATGTACTAATTGAAGCATCATGATGTGTTGGTTGTTTATTGTAGGTTCAGCGTGAGATTGTTGCTGGTCTGAGGTATCTCCAGAATTCCTACAGGAAAGGTATCAAAGGTAAGTGATGAAATGAATAATAATAATAATAATAATAATAATGAAGTCTTCTATAGCGCCAGTATCCTCTAACTCAGGCACTCATGGCGCTTGCTCCAAAATATAAATACATCATTCAGTCAGATTCCTTGGGTGCACTGCTCGTGATATTTACAGTTGAAATGAAATTAAATAGCTTCAAAAAGTAAGTCTACAATGTTCAATCATGCATGTCATCACATGGCTAGATTTTCATATTGAAGAGATGGGTCTTGAGAGCTGTTTTAAAAGATTTTGTGGTGAGAGCTGTGCGGATAAGTCGTGGAAGGCCATTCCATACCTTTGCAGCAGCCACACTGAATGAATGAGCTCCCCAGGAGTTATGTGCTCTGTGTTCCAGCAGCAGATACTCGTCTGCAGAGCGAAGATTTTCTCTTGCTGGGACATATGGCTCTATCAGATTACATAAATACAATGGAGAACTGCCATTCATTGCCTTGTACATGATCAAACTGATCTTGTACTCAATCCTGTGTTCGACACATAGCCAATGAAGCTTTTTCAGAAGAGAGTTGACGCTTACACTCTTTCTGGACATGGTGACAATTCTGGCTGCGCTGTTCTGTAGGCGCTGAAGTCGATGTATTTGTGATTTATTTGGATTATACAATACTGAATTTCCCATGTCTAGCCTGGAAGTGATGTATGCATGCACCAATAGCTCTGCAACATGGTCCATTTTGAACCTGCTGTTTATGTGTTTGCAATCTTAACCAGCTGCCTGGTCAGGAAGAATGGTTCTGGAAGGACGTAAAGAATAGCAAAATTGCAGCTTTTTAAGTGTTTTCTGCATACTGGCACTTTGCTCTTTGAAGAAAAGAATTTCGTCATGTTTTTCTCAAGTTATCTTGTAAAGTTTTTTTTTTTTGGGGGGGGGGCTCACCTTTTTGGATTGCATGCATTAATCTCTTTATATCATACATACACTCATAGTTAGTTTTTGACAATTTAGCAGGAGGAAAAATATGTGTCAGACCAAATTTGGGCAATTTTTTGGAATGCAATATTTTGCCTTGTGGACAAGTCAAATCTCACAGTACATGCTGGGGCAGATCGGGGGGGGGGGGGGGGGGGGGGGGGACAGATTGCCAGCAGATTTTTTTTCTGGTAAACAGACACCTGAAAAGGTGATTCCCCCCCTCTGAAAAATTCTGGATCCAGTGCTGTACATGTAGGAAGCTATGAACCGAACCATATATTTGTCAGGTCTGACCTACCATGATGATATCCTATTCATTCTCCACATAAATAGCATGTGACCACTTTGCCGTCAATTTATGGGTATTTTAAAGCAAATAATCACCGTTGGTGAAGGCGATGGACAAACTATTACTTCTGAGGCAATCTAGACGTAGCTATCTTTCTGAAGACCTACCATGATGATATCCTATTCATTCTCCACATAAATAGCATGTGACCACTTTGCTGTCAATTTATGGGTATTTTAAAGCAAATAATCACCGTTGGTGAAGGCGATGGACAAACTATTACTTCTGAGGCAATCTAGACGTAGCTATCTTTCTGAAGCGAAGTTGAGGAAAGATAGCGTGTACATCCAGGAAGTGATAGTTTGTCTTATTACCTGAAACCAGAAGGTGATTATTTGCTTAATATTCCACATCTGAAACCATTTAACTGTAAAGAAAGAAAGAATACTTACTTTTTACGAGAAAGAATTTTGTTTACAAAAAATGGAAGGTTTAAAAACAGTACAGGGAAAGAAGTTACCTGCATGCGCGCTTGCTCGTTTTAGTGCGCATCTTGTGACAGTGTAGTGGAGTGCGAGCACGACTTACTTTGCCTCACCTGCTAATTGTGACATCACAAAAGAAGCAAAGAATATTACTGTGATGGGAAAGAATGGTACAAAATCATCATAGAGTTCATGCATTCACTTTTGACCAATCCTACAGCAAGATTCTTGGTATGTGGAATATAATTATCATTATCATTTAATATTGGTCATATGTGGCCCACGCCTATTACAGCAGCCACCCTGGTGGGTCAACCCTTTAACCTCACATCACCATCACCTGATTTTCTTTTCTTTTTTTTCATCCCAGTGGACAAGTCAAACCTCATGGTAGGAAGTTACGGACCAAAGACAGAAGCGCACGAGTATCTCACACCCTTAGAAGACGCGCCCTCGGGGATGATATCAAGAGGGCACTACACGGTCAAGAGCAGGTTCACGGATGATGACAAAAATTCCATCCTGGAGTGGGAGTGGGCTTTTAACATCAGCAAAGATTGGTAGCCATAGCAACAATTTGAAATTATCTACAAAAGAATGTTATGTATGAATCCAGTGGAACGGTAGATCCAGAAGGAGGTGCCTAGTGTCAAGTACCATGGAGGTTTAGTGAAACAAAGCAAGTCAGATTTCTTTAGCTATAAAGCCAACCTTCATTTACCTGTCTTCAAAGGGGAAAAGAATTTAAATGCTCATCCGTAAATTCTCTCTTCTGTTTCGCTGAACATGTCATAAAGGTGGCTTCCAGCACCGTGCTTTTGCAACACCCTCCAATACTACGGTGCTGTTTTTCCAATATTATAAATAATTTCCAAATATGTATCCAAGAAAATCCTAACAATCAGAAACCAAATTTGGTGTGAAGATGTGTTTGAGCTGCAGAAGAAAAAAGTATTTAACATATAGAAATTGGTCTTGCATTAGGCACACTCCTCCTACCTACACTCATTGTATAATTCCAGAATTTATGAAATGATTCTGTTTCACACATTTTTATTACTTTTGTATGTATCATGTACTAGTAGATATATTAAGTTTACGCAATTAGCAGATTTAGGAAGTACTGGAAGACACAAAACATTTCGAATGCTCATGTCGCTAATTGGAGATTAAAACATTATAGAAAGTTTTCATTTTTCTTTTGTACATGTATAGAAAGATTGAAGTGGCTGATATTCGGTTATGATCTGCATGACGGTTGTAAAATGTTTGAGAAGTATTTGATGCTGTATGAGTCATATGAATAGCAGGAATTAAATTTTTGATTTTTTTTTTCAGGGAATCTTCTTAAATCTGGACAGTTCTTTCATACTTCCATGTCATAAAGCACACGATAGAGTTAAGTAGGGTCTTTTTAATGCTCCTCTGGACATCATGGTACCCAGGTATCCAGGAAATAACGCACATGTATTTGTTCTAGTGTCCTCTTATTCATAGGTGCACCTCCCTAATTATATCGTCGCCCGACTGTCGGAAGAGTGTTAGCACGAGTGCATTATGCGAAAGGTACAGTGTCACGTGCACGTTAACGCCCTTCTGCCAGCTGGAGAGATGTATGATATTGCGCATGCACACGTGCCAATGCCCTTCTGCCAGCCGGGCGACAATATCCGATAACATCACCAACTCTTGTTTAAAGCCTCTCCTATTGTGCATCAAATCTTTGTGTTATATTTTTTTAGTGGTGGAAGTGGCCCATTTGTATATTATAAACCTTCAGTTATCTTATTGTTTAAATGTCATCAATGCTAATCGGCAGTGTGTCTTCCATGTTCTATCTATCAGCAAAGTGTAGTGTGTATAGTTGTATATGTCCAACCTACTAATACTCAAAGAGAATGCAAATCAATTCTATCAAGCACTCAGAGTGTGACCTCTATTGATTTATTAATCTTCAGTTTTTGTTATGCTAGCATTGAATGTGAAATGTACATTTTGTCCACTGAGGAACAAGAATAGGTACGTCTCGGTTCATCCGATTAGTAGATTAGTGCAAAGTTTTTGCAGGAGATTTTGTATGTAGTGTTAGGGCTGCAAGTATCCAATTTTCGAACTTTCAGGAGGAATATACCCAAGCTTGCAATTGTTACCAAGTGTCTGATATTCGGTTATGATCTGCAGGACAGTTGCAAAGTGTTTTTCTTTAAAAAAAAAACACAGATTGATTTCTGTCTCTGTCCATGTAAATGTTGCATTTGTGAAGAAGAAAATTAAATAGCCTTTATTTTACGTCAAAATAGCAAATTCTTGTCAAGTGCTAGATGTGTGTAGTTAGATTAATGCCAGAAACCTTTGTATTGAAAATTCTTGTATGTATATTATCTGAATCATTATGCAAACTGGCCTCTGCAGTTTTTTCATCTGGTCTACAATCATGTACTGAACTGTATTGCCACCAATTGCCTTAATTTCTATCTTTCATTTTTGAAACATAAAATCAGACAGATGTGTGATTTTGTTGATGTTTCCAACTGTCTATTCACCCAGTATTTAAAGTACTTGTCACAATATTATGTGAGTCATGTCCAAGCAATTCCCTGGCTCTTCTCTTCCCTTCTGTTTTTTTCAAGAAGTTATGGGCCTCCTTTGGTCATACGTGTGCATGTTTTCCTATTCACTCTGCTGAAAATGCAGCCTATGTGTAGATCCAAGGGACTTGGGGATGTATTCTTGAGGAATGAAATGATAGGCTAATCTAGTCTCACAATGATTGTGGTTTATTGAAATGGAACGAGATATACTGTATGTCAGTGGTTCATACCAACTTAATCCAAGATGCTGGCAATTGTTCAGTATATTACTGTGTATAAAAGCGTTTTGTTGATGAAGTGTTTCTTTGTTGTTTTCTTTTACACAAGTGTTTTGTTCAACTGTTATTCATTGTATTATCCTAAACACCCATAACACACATAAAAATAGAGTAATTGAAGAAAAAATATCATTAAATCACAGACATAGTCCTGAATGTGTGATAGGTTATTATTTTATTGTTTGATTTACTACTAGTGCCCCTTAAACTTCGGTACAAAAGCACTATGAGAAGAGATAAATCCTTTGAAGAATTCGATAACACTGAAATTACAATAATACCCTGGATTTTATAGCGCCTAGCACATCTCTGATGTCTCTAAGTGAAATATTGGTAGTATGATCAGGCTCTCTGTTGCATTTACCTTAAAATTTGTTTGATCTAACACCAACATTCCTTTTTTTTCTATTCGTCTGTATTTAATCAGGTGTAGGATAGTTTGAATTTTGCAGTTATACCCAGAATCGTTTTCTACTTTTGTTGAATAAGGCAAATGAGAATATAAGTTGATATATATTTTTTTCCTTCAGCTAGCTTCTTGTACATGTAATTTCTGGTAAACTAAGTTTTATTTTCCAGAAGTATACATTGTTGTTGTTTCTGATGGGTGATAACTGTCAACAGTTCTGTTTTTTAAATGCAAGTATATTGTAGAGTACTGGTTATCGCTGGTCATAAAAGTAAAACTGTGTATGCACATGTATACCTATAAAGAAAAGAAAATACAAAAATGGATTGTTACAATTTCAATGGCATTATTCTGTTTGCATGTGCAACCCTGTCTCAGTATTTAATTGCGCCTTGGTCTAGTTGGTAATCAGTGCCAGGAATGTTCCCATTAGTAGATGTTTAATACCCTGTAAGTGTTTTTTTAAAGTGGTGCACAGCCCATATGGCATACCCATGCGTGTACACAACATGTACATGTATGTGTGAGGCGACGCTGTGGATACAGTACCATGCATGATAATGCTTAGAAATTGCGCTGTGCTAGTGAAATGAGGCTTGTATGTCGACTGAGATCATGTGTAGCATTGTAGATGGATGGAGTCTGTAATTAACTGGCCACATAATAAAAAGATATCAGCAGTACAACAATTAACAGTTGTCCTCATTTGTGCCTCATTGGTTTTTGTGTTCCTCTTGTTTGAAGTTTCCCTTTTTGAAATGTCTGTTCCTGTCTTTTCCTTGTTAGTTTTTTTTTTTATTTCATCTTTTATTATTTCCTGTTTGCATAATTTCCCTTTCAACTCTTTTTACCTTTTTGGGGCATTATTCATTTATTAGTGATATCTGTCTATCTATTCATCTATCCATCCATCTTTTCATATGGTATCCATCTATTATATACGGCTGGCCCTAAAGTTTTCTTAAACAAAATATCCTTCCTGACACCTGGCAAAAAAGCAGTAGTTCTCACACATTTACAACTTTTGATTTTAAATATTTATCAGTCACATACATGTACATGTTACCGGATGGTGTTATTCGATGTAAACGTACGTGACATATAAACCAAACTTTAAAAATCGGCCATCGTGAGAAGAAAAGTTGGCAGGAATGATAACGGGTTGTTGAAGGGGCGGCGCCAGGATATTTTGACAGGGGGCAAGATGACCCATAGGTGAGTTCATTTACATTGTAATGGGTATGATATAGTTGCATGAGCAGCTCTCTCTGCCCCATACCCTTCTTTCTTCTTCCTCCTCTATTTTTTTTTTTTTTTTTTTTTTTTTTAGTGACTTGAAAAATCATAGAAAGGGGGTGGGGGCGCTCGCCCCCTGCCCCTCCCCCTGTAGCGCCGCCCCTGGTTTGTGTATGTGCTTGTATCATACGTCAGTCAGTGATTATTCTATTGCATGTAGTTAAGACGAAAAGCCCATCATAAAATCAAATGAAATCAAATATATTTATTGACATCGAATCCCGTTTCAGGTGAGTTTCATGAAATGTACATACGTGGTAAGAAAAATGCATAAAAGTGCTGAAGCAAAGACGGTTAAAAATGTTCAGGATTATATAATGAGTAAAGCCAAAGAAAATGATAAAATGGAAGAAAACCCAGGGGAACAAAAGAACGACTGTAAGCTCGAGATTTTTCTTAATCCATTTTCAAGCAAACACGGGCATCAGTGAGAATGGCAAAACGATAATATTATATTGATCCATATCAACTATTCTTATTCCAAGGTTTTAGTATTATTTCATGCGTACATAGTCCTAGATCACTGACCCAGTAAAAAACTGTGTTCTGTGTGGGTTATTGATCCCAACGATTATAATTACCATTCCAGGTAAGCCTCTTGCTCATAAATGTGGTTCTGTCCAGTATGATTATGTTATTATATCACGAGTTGGATTATCACTCATACAAACAAACAAACAAACAAGCAAACAAACAAACAAAAATCGCCTTTGCTCAACGCTTGAAATCACCTGCCTCTGAAAGTTCAAACAGTTAGCCTAAGGTAGAACAATTCCCCGGTCTTGACTGCTTCCGGATGTGAAATGAATTTTACTTAATATTAATATTTCATTTGGCAAAGAAAACAGAACATCTTTTGAAGGTTTCCATGGTGATAGAACGTATGGTAGTGCAGTAGAAGGCTTCACGGTACACCAAGTGATCTCTCTTGGAAATGAGTAATTGAGAATGGTCCTGAAAAAGAGTCCCTACTTTACTCGCTCTCGAGGTTTCGGTAAGCATGTTCTTACCGTCCTCAGGAGGACGGGAAAGAGAGGGTGGCATGAGCGCGCGCACATAAGTATATAATTATTCATTTGTACATTTTAATAATGATATTGATAATAATAATAATAATAATAATAATAATAATAATAATAATAATAATAATAATAATAATAATAATAATAATAATAATAATAATAATAATAATAATAATAATGATAATGATGATAATAATGATAATAATTATAATAATAATATGATGATGATAATATATGTAGATTATAGGTGTAGAAACTATACGAAAATATATTCTACTTCTACTGCACTATATATTCTCTCTCTCTCTTTCCACGTTGATTTAGAAACTTTAGATATGTTCTTATATTTATCTACAAATTTACATCAAAGCTTACTTCCAAGAAATACTAATCAAAGAAAACACTGCCATTATATTATTCGTTATAATGGGAAACAGAAGTGAAGAGCGCACAGAAATTAGATCCTAGTATGAAAACCCGAAAGAAAAACACAGAAAACGGTGAATCACTTTTTCTTCTTTTGAGTTTTGAGGTGAAATGCCAATAATGGGTATAATATACAGTGTATGTAGAAATTGATTTGTTGTATTCAAAGTACATGCTGTATTTCCTTTCACCTATGATAGTTATCCCTAATGAGAGAACATATGGTACACATAATGATACAGCTTCTGGCCGATTAATACTAGTAGCTGGGAATAGGGGAAGACCCTTCAACTTCTCTGACCAATCACAGGCCTACACATGAAGGAACTCTGCGAATTTCGACCCAATCAAGTTGACACACGGTCGTTTACCTGTGTGACTCAGAGGGCGCGTCGTAACAATTTCAAGAACAAGTGTTTCCGTGTCAAATCTTTCTCTTCGACTTGCCACGTACTGCACGTGAAGCACTGCATCCTTTTTCTCCCAGAACACGGACAGACTTTCGACCTAAAAATGAAGTTTTTGGCTCTATGTTTCATCGCTTTGGCTTGTGCCATCCACGCAGACGAGATCGAGACCGAGGATGAAGTTTTCGTCCTGACGGAAGCCGTCTTCGATGACTTTATCGCACAAAATGAATTCGCTCTTGTAGAATTTTGTAAGTCATCAAAAAATATTTGCACTGCACGTTCTCTGTAGTTGGATACGGTATTCCAGCCATAAATCTTCTTCTTAAGTTCTAACCTACTGCCTAGATCTAGATCTAATGTTAACCATGAACTGAGATCCAATATCGACACGTTAGCGACCCACCTTAGACATGAGGTTAAATGTATTTGATTTGAAAAAAACTGAAGTTTTGTTTTACAGTGAAACAAGTGTATCTTACAGTCATGACAGTCTAGATCTAGATTCTACATGTTCTAGATCTAAATTCTAAGTTCATGAAGTTAGACCCCCGAATTTGTGAATCTTGAGCTGATGATGATGGGATCACTTGTTTGTTGGCCGAGACTGAGTTGAGGCTTCATTGACTTGTCAAGGTTGAGTGAAGAAACAGAAGAGTTCACCCGTAGCTGTAGGTCAAAACAGCGTTTTGAATACCGGTATGACGGTAGCGAAACTAAATGCCGACGCGAATGCGAAATACATTGACTTACCCTCTACATCTTCTATAAAAGAGGAGAAAAGTTTTGATTTTAATTACCAGCAATGTTCTTGAGGCTCTCAATTTTCCCCTTTCTGCTTCATATCTGAGTGATGAATGAACTGAAAATGGTGAATTTTAAGAAGAAAACTGGCGCTTATCAGACTTGTACAAGTTGTAGGTCGACAGCATGCCGTTGAGTAACCAATAGAAAAGCATGCTATGTACACATGATGTAGTTTTGGTAGACTAGTCTAGATCTAGGCCGCTACAGACTTGTCACGTTTGCGGGACGAGGACAATTCATTGACCGAGTACACAGGATGAGTAGATCTAGAAGAGTTAGTGCTACTCTTGTGGTATTATAACTTACAACTTATTTTTACAGTTGATGAAGATGTAGATTTGACATAGGGTGTAGATCTAGACATAACTTTAACTGTTAAAATGAGAATTTGTTTACATGATTTGATATGGAAAAAAAAAATTGTTAAATTGGAAGGGAGGTTAAATGTGTGTAAGTTACTGAATACTGTGTACCGTCTGTAAAGTTAGATTGAGAGACTCTTGAACTATAATTGTATGAATCTGAATTTTGCAAGAGCAGGGACCAGAGACTGAGTGTTCTGTAATTGTTATGGTGTGACAGAATGAAATGCAATTCAGTGCCATTTGCCACGTGCATGAGCATGCGATGATGTTGTAAAGATGGGTTGTACTAGTAATGGATGATATGGCATCTCTGCTCAGTGTACAGATAATAAGCAGCTCAGTGAAGCTAGCTATGCGGGGGCCATATGTGGCAGAGACAGTACCGTATCCAAATTCCATACATGATTTAACTTCATCATGCAGTGAACTTGTCTTCAGAATTGGGTATTTCAAAATTTAGCACAACTACAATAAAAAAAAAACAAAACCTGATATAATGCCCTTAAGTTACTGAATGACTTGATTTACCTAGATCCACTTTCATCTGGAATTTTCACATAATATCCAAAACGTATGCTCATGTGACTAGAAGATAAAGTTATTTGTACGTATGGCAGTATGTACTGTCTGAACTAAACAAGGATTGTTGAAGGTAGGCAGAAAAAAAATGTATCAACATTATAGACAAAACATGATGATAAAACAGATCTCAGACACTGTAGTGATTAGACTTCTTCTAAGGGAGCCTTAGACCTCTGTTGTTTTTTTTTTTAGCTCAAATTGTTCTACTGCTGAAATAGATGTACAAAAATTATATCACAGTACGACACCATTCACAATATTAACTGGCCATTTCATCTCCAAAGCGAAGCTTAGCTAAAGATGCTAAAATTAACACATTAAGTCAATTTTTATGTGTGGAATTTCATGTATCAGCCCTGGTTATTTTTTGATAAGTTAGCGAGTAAATCATTATTTCAGCAAAGACCACACTTGAAACATCTGGTTAGTTCCCAAGCCTTAAACAAAGACATGTGTTGGATACAGTTGGGTTTATGTGGATACAGGTGCATGGATAGTGTACACACCATATTTGGTCAATCAAAGATGATGGATTAAGTTACACAATTATTAAATAAAGTCTGAAATTAATAATGGTGTTAGTACTACCCTGTGATTTATTTGGTATGAAAATTCCACCTAATTCAAGAACTATGTCATGGATTTTCTCAGGCTTAATAAATCAGGAGAAACTGCCTTTAATATTTGATATTAATGTAAATTGTGATCAAGTCAGCTGCAAGGCTGCCATATACAATGTTATTTTATACCACAATGAATAAATAAATAAAGAAATTAAAGGGCTGTGTTTCCCTTTTTTAGGAAGAGGAAAACATAGCTTAAATACACTGTAAGTCCAAGCATGATGTACAGCATTTCAAATTCTTAAAGCAGACATTGCACAATGCCATAGAGGATTGTTGTTGAAACCCCCCTCCTTTTGATACCCAACTATGGGCAGGGGTATGAACACACCGATAACATGCTGAATCACTTGCTCTAGAGCTATTCCTTTGAGACACTCTGAAGGTGATTACCATACTTGAAATACATGTACTTAGCATATTCATTTCAGCAAGCATGTTTGAAGCTGACTTAACTGTTGTGTAGAGTGGGTTTGGACATTGAGGATGTACTCCCTGACTGCAGCACTGGAATTAAAGGGGGGGGGGGGGGGTGAAGAAAGGCAAATTAACATGACCATAACTTATGGGGAAAAAGGCTTAGGGATGGAATCATGGCTTCTTTTCATGTTCCTTTTCCCTCCCCTCTTCCACCTTTCCTTGATACACTGTATCTCACCTTTCTCTGTCTCTCCTTTTCCCCTTCTGTCATTTTATTGGGAGGTATATTATCCCCCAGGCTCTTGTACCCAACAGTTACTCCACTGTTCTTTAGTACATACAGTATTCCCCAAGCTCAGATCTAATGCATGGGATATTGTGCAGTTACTGTAAAATGTGAGAGAGAAGAGCAAAGGAAGTAATGGCTTTTAAAGGGGAAATTGAGGAGATGAATTAAAAATACTAATCCTTCCACAACCAGACATTGAAGACTCAAATAATTTGCAGAGGGTGGACAATATTTGTTTGATGAATTACAAACCCAGGAAATGGCAATCTGTAACCCAGCTTTCTATACAAGATATGATGAAGACTGATACAAAACTACTTAACTGCTTGTAATGTGGGTCTACTTTTACTTGTATGAGATGTATTAGATTACACCCTTCATAAAATGCTATGGAAATAAGGCCTACTAAAGATCCTGTAAGAGGAGGATGACACTCAGCCTGCCTTGAATGAATGAACGAAACTGCAGTTAGTCTGGCATTCATGCTGGTACTTTTCTCCTATTCTAAAAAAGAAAATATATAGAAATTGTAAAGTGCAGATTTCCAAATGTGCAATTAATCATGCTAGAATGAACAAAGAATTTCTTACCAAGCCCGTTCGTCTGTGTTCTGTGGTTCATTTTGAAGATGTATCAAACAATGAACATTCAGTCTATATTCCCACTAGGGCTTAACCGATAAGGCAGAGCGCGGCTAAAGTAGAGATGAATAATACAATAACAAAACTTTAATCCCGTGTGCTACGCCTGCAACGCAAAACAACATAGGGTCTAAGTGTGATTGTAACCGCCAAACATCTGTTGCTTGCATCGGTTCCGCATTGGCTCACCATCAAAATATTTACCGATTCCGATGTTTAGCCGATGCGGCCAAGAATTGGCAGTCACGATCTCCGATGCGAATATCGGTTAAGCCCTAATCCCCGCCCTCATCCTCTAGTGAAAACAATGTGAAGGTCATGAGGGCTCTGTAGTGCACATGGTTTAGATGGGGTAGGAGGCGTGGCCTATTGATTTATTGATTGTTTTCTTCAGACAGGCCTTATCACAGATCTCAGTCAGCACAATTTTTGTTTTATTTGTAATTCCTCTTTTGCTACATGATGTTTAAAATATAGTTTGGCTCTTTCTTGAATGGAACATCTGATTACATTATAAGAATGTGATAATCAGGAAACTCTACTTTTTTAGTTTTTAAATATCTGTTGAGATATATTTACATATTTTCCATGTACTCTGTTAGCATAGATTACTAGTAACAAAAATTAAGCTCTGGAATGCTTCAAAATGTATGTGGTTTAACATACAAGATATACATTTAAACTAGAAAATAAAAGTGAAGAGAGAAAGAAAGAAAAAAAAATTGAAAACCTATTATCCAATGGAATTATCATGTTCAAAAGTTTTGCTTAAATCCCCAAAGAGATCCCATGTCATAATGTTTTAATGCTGAAACAATCAGCTAATCTGATGACATATGAAATGCAGAGCTGCCAATTAGTAGGATTTTTATCCTATTTAGTAGAATTTCTAAGGGGAATATGACACTGAATAGGATTTTTCCCATTGAAATAGGATTTTTGAAACTTGTAAGAATGATTCTTTATACTGTTGGATGTTTCAAACTTTGAAACAAATAGGATTTTAGGCTTGAAAATAGGATAAAAAGAAATAAAGAATAGGATTTTTTTCCCAACTGGGGTTGGCAACTCTGGAAATGGTGTAATACAGTGAGACCTTCAGTATACCTGTAGAGTTTGACCTTGTGAATGATATAAAAAACACCTTTGTTTATTTAACCTTTATGTTCTTAAGTGGATCTTCATACTCGGCGACTGATAAGTGTTTTCCATATACATATCATAATAATAATTGGTTTTTTAAGATCAAAGTACACATACACTGAGGCAGTCATACTTGGATTGAATAGCTTAGTTTTGGTATTGTAATAATTCATAACTTGACAACTTCCTGAAAGAAAGTCTCAGATATTTCCAAGCCATTAAACAGGCAATAAAGCAGACTGATTCTAAATTCTTCAGGAAACCCTAACACTAGAAAAAGCTTTGAAACGTTCAATTTTTCATTAGTATTAGGAAGAGAATTACCGGTAATCTGCATGTATGTACAATTAAATTAAAACACTCATAATAATTAGTTATCCTCTTCACAGATGTACAAGGAACCTGAAAATGGCTAGGATAATTGATATTTTTATAATAATTGTTAGCTTAATAAATGACTGCACAAAGGATATCAGAATTTAATGAAAATATCAAAAGAACATTTGTCATTATTTTTCCCTAGAAATTATTTCAGCAGGCAAAGTGATAATAATGTTTGGAGGTCATAAGTGCTCTTATTGCATCTGAAATCAGATCCTTGCTATATTTGGAAGGATACATTTAAGCTATACCTATAAACCTTGATGTACATGTAAATAATACTGAAACCTCCATCATACCAGATTATTCTATTTTCTGATTTTTTTATATGGAAGAGATAAGTGATTTATTTATAAAGTACATTCAACCCCTTCAATGCTGTTGCTGGCAAATCTCCCCCCCCCCCCCCCCCCCCCCCATGAAATTGATGTGCTGATTGTTTCCGACTAAAAATAGCTTTGTAATTCTTATTGAAGGTGAAAGTTTTGTTGAATATTATCCAATATTAAGCATTTGATATTCCAATTAACACCAAACTGAATTGGACTCCTGATGAAGACGATAATTTTATTACTCATTTTAATTGCCTTTCTTGGATCAAAAGTATACTTGGCAAAGTACAAAAACATTTTTCCTTTGAGGGTTAAGCTTTAAAATGAGGTTTATTATTCCAACTGAGTTGATTCTAGTGAAAAGGAAATGGAGTGTTGCTGTGCAGAATGTGTTCGTATCTTTTTTTTTCTTTTCTTTTTCTTAAAGGTGTCCAGTGAAATGAATATTTGTGCATCTCTTTCTTTCACCCTGTTTTTTTTTTCTTTTGCTTCCAGATGCACCATGGTGTGGACATTGCAAATCTCTAGCTCCAGAATATGCTAAAGCTGCTAAAAGTCTTAAAGAATCCGAATCCAGTATAAAACTAGCTAAGGTTGATGCAACCGCTGAGACCAAACTTGCAGGAAAATATGGCGTTAGAGGATATCCAACGCTCAAGTTCTTTAGGTCAGGAAAGGATATGGATTACGCAGGTAAATTTAAAGTTATTTTATGTTATTTAATTCTGTATAAAAAAAGTGGATATAAGCCATCATAATGATGATAGTAACAGCAGTAATAACTATTCAGGAGATACTTTTTTAAATTTTTTTTTTTTTAAAGTTTTATTGGGTTTTCATGATCTTCTGATAACAAATCACAGATAACTCAAAACATACAATTTTAAAAAAAGAAAAAGAAAAAAAAAAGAAAAAGAAAAAAAAAAAAGAAAAAGAAAAAAAAAAGAAAAAAGTAAATAAAATAAAGCAGCGTTACACATTATTAGTATACATCGGAAACAATACAGCATATCTACAAGTAATTAACAAGTAATTAACAAGTAATTATGGCAGTGCACTTCGTCTCTTCTACATACTCATCCCCTGTAATATAGTAAAGGCAAGTGTGTAGTAGCAGAGGGATAAAATGGGCAATTTTGCTTACTAAGTATGTACAACTAACAAAAATGAAAATGGTCATAAAAATTTGGCTTTCATAGTTACCATGTGAGGTTACAAGTGACATTAAAAGTTCCTTTTCATGCACAGAGGGACACACTGAAGTAACGTTTTAGTTACAGAAATCAGTAACGATAGAATTAATTATAACTTAAATCTCCATTTCTGAAAATGAGTTGAAAGTTTATTATTTTTCTTGGCAATACGATGTTCAATATCTTTGTTAGTAGTAATATATGCTTTATAACCGTCAAAAGTTGGTGGTTTATTCTGGAATTTACAAATATAAATATAATATTTAAGTAAAAGAAACAAATATGTAAGGAATTTATCTTCACTATAACCGAACATCTTTTCAAATTTTGAAACTTTTTCAGAATAAGAAGTGACTGAATGAATCTCTTAATAGTGTAGTGTTACTGTGCCTTGTTTTAAAGATAGTTGTGCTTGTTTCAAATTGATTGCAACTTGAAATCACTCGCAGCTCATATCTTTTTGATACAGAGTTGCGAATTATATCAAATTCAAAGCAAACACAACTTTGTGGGGACAGGCCAGTTGATTCAATAACAATTTCTCCATTTACATGATTCTTCTCCATGTGTGTGAGCAAGTTCGTGATGTTTTGTTACATAAGTACTATATGTGGAGACCAGTGACAGTATGAAGTTGGCAGCACTAATGTAATTTTATCAGATCAAATAACATAGGAAATTATACTTTGGAAATATATGCATGTTCTTGTTATACACCCCCCCCCCCCCCCGAAGAATTATATTGATTACTAATAAGGCCATGCTGTTTTAGAATGAACAGTAAATGAATTGATAAATGAATGAATAAATAAATGAATAACACAAATGGATAAATTAATGAATGAATGAATAAACAAATGGATAAATGAATGAATGAGTAAATTGTTTCAGTTTCAGTTTCAGTTTAGTTTATTTTCATATTTCATGTCATAAGTGGAATAGAGCATAAACAATAATATTGAAAAAAAAATATCTACAAAGCTTTTAACAAAAAACAAAAACCATAAAATAGGGAAAAAATAAGTGAACATACAAAGACACAGATCAATATTCCATCATTGAGATAGGACAAACTGATTTGGTGAAGTGAAATGTGAAGGAATCTAATAAAAATTGTTATAATTGGTAATGTACTGGATGCATAATGACCAGATATATTGGACTTGCCTGTCTTTTAATTGAATTATTAGCTGTTAAAATTGTGGGAATAATTAGTTGTAAATTTTATAGGGTCATTTCTATTGATTCAAGGCCCCTCTGTTTGTAATGTCTTGTTTGATATGTAGGAGGAAGGACGTCAGACGAGATCGTTGCATGGTTGAACAAGAAGACTGGACCTCCAGCCAAGACGCTTGCATCCGTTGAAGATGCTGAGGCTTTCATGAAGGAGCCGGACGTTGTCGTTATTGGATTCTTCAAGGAGGTCCCAAAGGTGAGAAGCTCTCGGGGGAAAATCCAAAAATTTTGATTGGCCTTTATTTTGACTTCATTTCCTGTTACTGTTGAATAGCGCGTAGGCTATCTTAATGGAAGCCAACTTTACAGGCAAGTATGTGCATGAACCTCTTTGTTCAAAAGAGAGAGAGAGGGAGAAAAAAAATAAGAAGACATACCTAATACTATTCATTCTTAGTCTACAAACATTATACAAGATTACGGTGTTTTTTGTTTTTTGTTGGTTTTTTTTGGTTGTTTTTTGTTTGCTTTAGATAGAAAAGTGGTTGAAGAGTTTTCACACCATTGGTATTATTTGATAGTTTCATGATTATTTATTTAATTTTGTAGGTATTCTTGGATGTTGCTGTGAACAATGACGATGTTCCATTTGCAGTCACCTCGGAAGATGCAGTATTCTCAAAGTACGAAGCTAAAGATGGCAGTGTTATCCTGTTCAAGAAGGTGAGATGTCTGGTCGAATCACTCCTATGTGCCAATCCATTGCTAGTTACTGTACTAGCTGAAATTTTCATGGTGGTTTTATTTTCGCAAATTACGCGAATCACTCACCTATCACGAATTTAACAACACGCAAAAATGTCCGCACATTTGCTTTAGCTCTCGTCATCAGCATATTACAGAAAGTGCAGCAGTCCTCCGTGTGTAGCATCATATCACAACACACAGGGAAATTGTCACTCACTACCAGTTAATTCCGTAGTCACCTCCAAAACCCCTATTAGAAGCCAAATTCTGCTACCAAAAATGCGAATTTGGCGCTGTTTTCCAAAGCATTTAGGCCTTAGTGGGGTGGTAAGAAGGAGAGTCGCCGAAAATGTGCTATAATTAAAAAAATCAGGGGTTTTATGACGGCTTTTTTTTGTTTATTGCAAGCTACGAGTGTGATGGTATTGGCAGAAAAAAAATTTTAAAAACAAATCCTCCGGATCAGCCGATACGGTGCTTTCATGTACAAATAAGTCCCGTCTTGACACTGCTCTTGCGCTCCCGAAATCAATGACTTGCAAAAATGTCTGTGAACCTTTGATTTCCAAAAATAGCTGTATGCGAAAATATTGGCTTAGTTGGTAGAGTGTTTGCCAGTCTAACCTCGTGCATTTAAATCCACCTAGGCAGTACTTCCCTTTTTTCACAACCCAGACCATGGTGGAAAAAATTGGTGGAAAAAATTTAGTTTTTGCATTATTTTTTGATAGTGGAATCATTGATCATGCATTTAAATCCACCTAGGCAGTACTTCACTTTTTTCATGCATACAACCCATATAATGGTGGAAAACATTTAGTTTTTGCATTATCTTTTGATAAGAAATGCTATGGAATACACATAAGACATGAGTAGGAAGAGCATAAATGATAGTGCAGAAAATTTTGTGTTAATATCTGTTTCAGTAGTGTTTGTTGTTCATGATTGAGAATAAATTAATATAAAGAAGTATGTTAATAGTCCTTCAACTGGCAACTTGGAGTGAAATTTGTAATCATTGTTTTCATGTACAAATTAATGTTTTTGGTGCATTTTCAAATTCTTATTTGCATTTTGCATTTGATATACATTTTGATTTGTCTTCATTAAAATAAAAGTGAATAATAAGTATAATTGGCATAAGAGGTTACAGTATTCACCGTGTGGTTAGTCCTGTTGGTTTGAAATACATGTAGATAGAAAATAGATCGAAAATAGATAAAATATGTAATTGATGCTATTACGAGGAATCTAAGCTGTTGCTTATTATAAACCTTTCAGAAAACCATAATAAACTGCTTTAGGAACATTTACACCTGGCCCCTTTGTGTCTGACAAAGCATGTTAATGTTTATCCATGAATCAAGCTTGCTTTGATTACATTTCCTTGACAGTTTGATGAAGGCAAGAATGTCTATGAAGGTGAGCTGACCAGTGAGGACCTGACTAGCTTCATCGCGAAGAACAGCCTGCCACTCGTTGTTGAGTTTGGAGAGGCGGTAAGATCAACTCCCAGTAATGTTTAGCTCTCGTATGTACATGTATATTAATTTTGTGCAGAAATTCTTCATTCAGTACTGCTTACAGCAAATACTGTTTCAGCTGAAATTTTTGTGGTTTAATTTTTGCAAATTTTGTGAATATGCCTTCACTAAACTTTCCGCTCAAAAAATGCCTGTACTTAAGTATAGGAACATCATTCAAAGTGTGAGAATGATAATAAAATTAAAAATTGTATGAAATATGTCAAAATTGTCCCAAATTGCTGAAATAACTATACTGCCGTCCAAGGACGAAAGGAAGTAACTCTGATGATAAAGATGATGATGAAGATGATGATGATGATGGTGATGATGATGATGATGAAGATGATGATGATGATGATGAAGATGATGATGATGAAGGCTTCTTGTAGAGGGCCAGTATCCACCTCAGCTGGTCGCTCATGGCTCTGTAGACTGAGTTTCTTAGTAAGTGAAGAAAATATGTCACTGTTTTATGGTGAAATCTATGGATAGCTAGTGATATCATATTGGTTGTCGTTTCTTCTGCAGACTGCCAACAAGATCTTTGGAGGAGAGATCAAGGTTCACAACCTCCTCTTTGTCAAGAAGGATGCCAGTGATTACCAGAACATCTATGATCAGTTCCACGCTGCTGCTCAGAATTACAAAGGACAGGTCAGTCTCTGAAAACGATATCAAAGTTCTCTCTGATGCTCTCTGGGGAGCGTTTCATCAAGTGTTTGTCAGTGATTTTTACTGACAAATGTGTTCTCAGCCAATCAGATGCAAGGATTTCTGTGGCTTATAACAGTTGTCGGTAAAAATCCCTGTCTAAACACTTGATGAAATGCTCCCCTGTTCTATACACGTTTCTGTCCTGCATAACACACTTTTGAAAATCATTAAGGGTCAATAAGTATGGCATGCTGTTTGTGTCATTTTTTTTTTTTTTCCCTTTACCGGCAAGGTGCCTGCTTTCTATTTTTTTTTTAACATGCCTGATTTATTTCCTTCTTTTTTTTGTAATTTTACATAATTTCGTAATACCGAAATTGAGAGTCAGGTGTAATTGATTTCATATGTATGTTAGATGTTTACACCAACGTCATTTGTATTTTATTTATTATATGACCCGTCATACTGCTGATGTAATGTTTCATTTGAAATGCAAAGGATCAATAAAGCACAAATTACAAAAAAATAACACTCTTGGTGCTGTTAACAAGCGTGGGAGGAAATAAGTCTCCACCACTGAGGGTATGGACAAGGATTTCAGCAAGTTTAACGATTCGTGATGATGGGTACTTTCAACATGCGATATTGGTTGGTCCTCCAAAATCATCTTTTGAGACTTTGCGAGTTCCTATTTTACTCAGTTTGAACCTAGAGTAAACTAATTCTAGTTGAGAAACTTGATTCTACATGTTTCAATACATTCCTTGTGCATGTGTCTGATCACCTTTAAAGGTCTTTCAAATGCATTCTGAAATTTAATATATAATTCTGAAATTCAGTTTTGATTATTTTCTATGAAAATTTCCAGCTTTCATATAAAACCCCATTATCTTTCCCTGTTTCTCTTAAAATATATTAACCATCCATCATTTCTATCTATGTCTTTCCAGGTTCTGTTTGTTCTTATCGATGCTGCTGCCGATTCCAACTCCAGGATCCTGGAGTACTTTGGTCTTGATGATGATGAGATCCCCACTGTCCGTCTCATTACTCTAGATGGAGACATGAAGAAATACAAGCCAACCGTTGCTGAGCTCACCACAGAAACACTCACACAGTTTGTTAAAGACTACCAAGATGGCAATCTCAAGGTAATTCTTGCATTTCACAATGCATGCGTCACCAACGTCTGTACCATGAGGGGCCTATTTTCCCACTCGTGGGTCAACAACTATTTCCAAGATAGCAGATGCCGCGAGTGAGAGTTGACCAATTAAAGAAATATTTAAACTGACCGAGGGATGCCAAGCATAGGGAAGAAGAAGGATGAGTTAGTAGAACTAGCAGTGAGAGCCCACGGAAAATATGAAGTGTTTGAAGTATGTAATCACTTAGAATAGGAGCGGAAAAGGGGGCTAGTGCAAGGTGTTGATGGTACTCCCAGAATCAGCGCACTAGAGTGATTGTCGAAACTGAACTGAATGAGGGCACACGGATTGCGCAATGCGAGAATTTAAAGATAACGTTGAGTTCTGGTCATGCAGTTAAATTGTGAAAGATACTGTGTGTAAACATCTGGAAATGTCATTCCCCCACTTTTCATTTAATAGTTGCTTTATTTTGAAACCATAGAAGCACATCCCACATGCAGCAGCTAACCACTTTTAAAAAAAGAACTGGGTTTTGGTATGATACCCAAATGCAAGTGACACAAAACAAAGATGCTGTTATGTTCTCACTTATCTTTGTGTTAAAAGATACAGAAATTTGACACACAGTATGCCTGAAAAATGCAGTTATCTTTTTTTTTTCAGTTCATTCTGAAAGAACCTTAATAAATATCACGTCATATTCCCAAAGGGAAAATGATTCCCTCTTGCTGTTGCCTAGGTTTAAATTATATTCTATTTAACGTACCTTTATGAAATGAGTTATTATTGTCATGTTTCTTGTTCTCTTTTGTTGAACAGCCTCATCTCATGTCAGAACCTGTCCCAGAAGATTGGAATGCCAACCCAGTCGCCGTTCTTGTAGGAGAAAACTTTGTCGAAGTCGCTCTTGATCCATCTAAAGATGTCCTAGTTGAATTTTGTAAGTATGTGCTGAACTCCTGTACAGTTTAATAGTGTCATAATCTTTATTTTATATGTATATATAATGTTACAGTTTATGGAGGGAAATTATTGAAGTTCTTTTGTTTCACATTATTGAAGTTCTTTTGTTTCCTATGTTCATGAAAGATGTATTCAAATATTCTTTGAAAATGTGTGAAAATATTCATTGAGAATGCATTCAAATTTTCATTTGAGAATGTGTCAAGGTATTCAGTGAGGATGTATTCTAATTCTTTTAAAACGAGTATGTTTTCACATATTCATCAAGATTGTATTCAAATATTCCTGGAGAGTTAAAGTGAAACTTGTATATGTGGACCACTCAAGGGAGACAAGAAACGCGATCTTTATGAGTAGGTGGTCTTTATGAAAAGGCTTCCTTAATACACTTTTCATTGGGAAAAATATTCAAGGGAAACAAAAATTGTGATCTTTATAGATAGGTGGTCTTTCTGTAGACCGATCCGAAAATTGATGTGGGCAGCGCCATTACTGCGATGTCCCCCATATAGTACGTATGTAATCTTTGCATGCTACATTCAGCTGTGCTGCATTGTTGTATGCAACTCTATGGCGGGACACCGCAGTCGTAGCTGATCATCCTCTGCCCTCAGCAGGTAAGCCTGATGTCTCTACAGGTGGTCGCTAAAGCAGGTTTGACTGTGTTTGGACATTCCTTCATGATGCATTGTAATATTCTCTGAAGATTTATTCATAAGTTCATTGAGGAAACATTCAGTGAAAAAAAAAAATGTATTCATTGCTTTCGTAGATGCCCCATGGTGTGGACATTGTAAACAGCTTGCACCCATTTATGAAGAGCTTGGTGAACATTTTAAGGATAATGCAGATGTAGTTATTGCCAAGATGGATGCTACTAAAAATGAAGTAGAAGAAGCTGTAGTACGCAGTTTCCCCACAATCAAGTTCTGGAAGAAGGAAACCAATGAGGTGAGTACTATCACTGGTGATCGCACATTCGCTTGAATGACTTTTTCTCCTAGCTCTATTTATGTAAAGATAGAGGGAGGGTGTTCCAGTAGGTTTTAGGTTCAGTTTAGCAGGGTAAGGACTATAATTTATAGATAGTAGGGCACACTGGTACAGTGTTTGGCAACGTTCGACATTAAGAAATTGAATAGTGTAGTATGTTGACTTTGGAGGAAATGTCGCAGAGAATGACAACTGTCCATATTGTTATGAGAAAAGGATTTGGTTAGATATGAAAAGCGTAAAGGCCAGCTTTTGACCAAATTCTAATGCTGCATGTTGGACTAGCTTGTTGATTTATGTTCTTGTAGCTTAAATTTTATGTTACACATTTATACAGGAAAGAAAAAATATACTACGTTGACATTAATTAATGATAACAATATTACTTCACTTTACTTTTTTCCCTCTAATCTATCGAAACAGAGCACAGAATAATTGAGACTAGCTTTCTTTTATGACAAAATATTACATGAAGATACATTGCTACTGGATTTGATGTAGATTGCAGAAAATTATGTCTTTTCCTTATTTTATTACTTCATGTTTTTTCAAACAGGTTGTTGATTATAATGGTGACAGAACATTGGAAGCAATGGTCCAGTTTGTGGAGTCAGGCGGTGAAATGGTCGTAAGTGTAAAGCTCATCTCAACTTTTGACATTAACAAGTTTTAAAACAATCTTCAGTTATAATGATGATGGAAAATAAGTGCTTCAGAATCAAATGGCACTTTACTAAATGTTCAAAATAACAATGTCTCCCTTGTATGGCACATATGCTTTTGGTGGAAAACAAGTTGTAACTGTTTCCGGTATTAAGAAAATATGAGAAAATTGAGGAGTCTTTGGCCTGACACCTTTTCACAACAAAGTAGGTGATAAAAGTAATTCTCAATTACTTGGAGTTAGTTTCACTTTGAATAGAATGTTATGCTTTGCATGGACAGTTTATAAGAGCACTATCAACAGAATAATAGGCTATCAAAGGCTGTGATCACAATTGTATGTAAGCAGTAATATGGTATTGCTTTGAAAAATCATGTATTGTTTTCAGAAAAATATGAAGATGGATTAAATTACGCTGTCAGGATGTTGATCCCAACACTGTTTGAGGCATCAATTTTAAACCAATAAGACTGTGTACCTGTATCGCCTTAAGGAAATAAACTGATTAGATTGGTGTCAGACTTTAATCCGCTGAACATGATTTGATTTTGGTACATCACGCATTTGCCTTAGACCCCAGCCTGAGTTATTTTGGGCTTAGAAATCAAAACTGGCATACTTTATATCGCACTTTTTGAAGTTAGTGACAAACGCACAAGTAATATATCTTTCATGCTTCTTTCTTTCCATGCAGGCCGACATCGACGATGAAGACATGGAGGATGATGAAGCAGTCGACGATGATGATGAAGATCAACCCAAGGATGAACTTTAAAGGAACTTAGCTCCAGATAAAAAGAAAAAAATATAGATTTCATTTTCATTTAGGTTTCATGAGCTTATAGCACACATGTCCATCCCAAGTCTTTGTAGATAAACCTCTTCATAGATCAATACATTAAGATATTGATCAATGCTCTCCTAGATATAGAAATACAACCAGGAGAGCGGATGAACAACTTCCTGAAAAGATGTCAAACACCAGCTTTATTTCATCCTAGAACCTTGATTTTGTTGTCAGATTTTGCTTTGTTTTTATATATACTTGGGGAAAAAAGAAAAAAAATGATCCAGTGATTGTCCGCTGGAATGTTTCACGTGTGTTTATGTTCATGTTGCTAAATGATAATGATTGTAGAAATGATAGCAATAGCATTTTTCATGACATCATTGAAGAAGCATTTGATATTAATTCAATTAGCTTCTACAATATTTCAATGTTTTGTTGAATTTTATTATTTTGGTGATTATTTTTAGTTTGCCCTCAAAAGTGGTCATTATGATATATATATTGATCATGCAGGAAATAATGTGTGCTTCCATCAGAAATCAATTGATGTGAACGTCGTCTTGAGCATGCAAATCACATGTTTGCTTGATTGTGAACTAATTTAATTTTTGATGTTCTTAAAAGAGCAGCTTCAGATGGACACAAGCTTTGATTAGTAGTTAGAGACTTGGGGTGGACAATTTTTCTTTCCCCCTCTGATTTCCTATAAAGTTTCCCTTTTTTCTTTAGCCTTTTCCAAAGTCATTCCATCTCTTCTAATTCTTTTGTCTAAATAGAAAATGCAGAGAATGGTTTGTCTTAACTTATTTTTATTGCAATCATATTACATATTTTGATGTTGGGTAGGATTTCGTTTTCTTTGTCAATTTTGATGTCTGGAATCTTAGAAATATTGTGGTGACCAGTAATTTTATAGTTATGGTGGTGTTTTACATTTCTTTTATCAGAAATGTTAGTTCATTTCATGTGTAGTACATCTGCAACAAAGTGTATTACAACAACGAAGTGTGAGTGAAAGTATGATTATGAAAAGACGAGAGATTTCTTTCAAATCAGTCACAGTGCCTCTTTGTGTTTCAGGCATCGTTTACACACAATGCGACAAACCCCCTCTCAAAAGTCAGTGTAAAAATAAACACCACAGTACGTGGGAATAAAAGGCAAGTGGTTGTCGTATAGCTGGTTCATTAATACACGTTTTCACTTATCTTTGTGTAAAACTAATACAGAAATATCATTTGCAGTTGACTGGGACATGTAGGTTATTTTTCCTCGGTGGTGTGTTTAGGTTTTCTGCATCGTGTAAACGAGGGCTGAAACTTCTCTGAATTCTTGTTAGAAGGTAAAAACATACATGTAGAGTAGTATTCATGTAATTCTATCCAGAAATTATCTTTCCGTTCTGGGATCACTGTGACGCTGCCGTTACTTGCGAAAATACATTTTATGCATGCGTGTGGGACGCAAATATTACTTTTAATAAGTTATAATTATGTCATCTTCAGAGTTGTATAAGTAAATTGCGAAATATATTTTGAGGAGTCACAAATGTTTATATTCCCCTATGATGATAGTGGTATGAATTTTAAAGTAATTTCTGTAATTTAAACAGAGATATGCACGTATATTTAATTTTTGTGTAGTTAATCATGACTTCCATTTTAATAAACTGTTATTTTTATGCAGTCCCGGAAGAGCAGAACACTGCCCCTTTTATCATGGAAGTTTACATACCAAGTATGTATCCAAAGTCATTTTATATTTGCGGTATTGAATACATGGATCACATTTCTTGAAAAATTGTCTTTTGCTTTTGAAAGATTTCCCATCGGTTTCATGTTATGGAACCCGTTTTATCTTCAGTATTTGTTCATTAAGGTTCATTCTTGGTTTGATAACATCCCTAATTAAAAAAAAAAAAAAAGTAAATTAAATTTGGGTGAATTTGTCATTTTAAAAAAATTTTTAATTTATGAGTTTTGTCACTCCATATTCTTTCTCTCACTCCCAGATATTTTTCATTCTTTTCCTCTTCCAAAACAATCATTCCTTTTTTGCCTCAGTTTACGTCCTTTTCTTTATATTTTTCTCTCTACCTAATATACTCTCTTTCCATAAGCAACCTGGTTTGTATTCATCAACATCCCTCAATCTTCAGGCTGCTTATCAAAAGTCTCCTGTGTCTTTGATCGTCTTCTCCCCGACCGTTTGCTTACATTGGCTTTCCTGATCCCGTTATTTTGTCTACAAACGCGAGGATCGGAAGGGAAAAGATGCTGAGCGGGAAAGGTGCTTCAGATTTTCCTTTTCTTCCATTCAGGTAGCTTTCATAGCCAAATGGGGTGGCTCAAAAGATGTACAGGGGAAAGTCGGTATAAAGAGATCTGATATAACAATACATGTATTCCTGATATGACAAGGTAATATTCCGGTCCCAGCTCTTTATACCCTATTGTTTTTTAACCCTGCTATAACAAGGTAATTTTGATGGTCCCAAGGACCTCGTTATACTGAGTTTCCACTGTATCCTGAAAGTCCTGAAAGCAAACTTTACTAAAGGCAATATGCATTTTGCTTTCCAGATGCATCTTTGTACCATCTTTGGCCCTGATCTTCTCTTGTATTTTCTCTGGTTTAGTATGTATCTTCCTATGCCTACAAATGTATCCATTATTTCCTCTTATAATCTTATTGTCTGACAAAACTTTAATATCCGGTCCTGGCTTTTATATCAGTGGAAGAGCTGCAAAAAAAAAACCCCACAAAAACATCAGGAAGCTCAAAATGTAATATATAAATCTTTTATTTCAATCATACATGTATGCATTGCATGCATTAACCATAAACATGGGGGGGGGGGGGGGGGATAGTACATGGCTAATTTACACAATGTAAAGAGAAATAATGGAAAACACAAGTAGAAGTAATGAGAGGGGAAAAGAGGGGGAGTGAGTGAGAGGAGTTGATAAACATGAGAACCAATTAGGTACATACATGAGAGAATGAAACAAAATTAAACAAAATTTATTCGGAACTTTTTAAAAAAGGAAAGATAAGAGGTTCATGCAACAGTATTATTCAGTGAAACCTGTAAGTGACCATTCTAGGGAGATTGCATTTATGGGAACTTTAACATGAATGGAAACGGAAAATGGTCTTTCTACACATGTTTGTTAAAAGCATGTCTGACTCTTATTTGCCAATGTTTTCTAGCACAATATCATAATTTTCTTGAAGAAATTGTACAGATAAAACCTGATTAAAGGCATTGGATAACTGTGAGCAGCCGATTTAAAAGATTCTCAAACTAAGATGAAACATGTGTATGAGTACTTGTATTTGTACTCAAAAACCCTGAAACCAACCGTAATTTGGAATGAAAAACGGGTAGTAAGACGAAATCCATGATTTTACTATTTTAGGTCTCAGAGACAATAAATAAGAGGACCGTTATTTGCCTCCCTCCGCGTGATACGTCAATACACACAGTACGCATGCACACTCCTTACATCTAATCTGGCAACCGACCAGATATATTTTTCAAACATAGGTTCATATTTCTAATATTTAAAAATACTTCCTGAGGATATCATACTCTGAAACTTTTACACTTTAACCCTTGTGTGCATCCCATTTTCAAGTAACAAAATAAGATTTTTTTAAAATTATAAATTAATTAACCAATGCCTTTAACTGCCAACTTATACTTCACTACTGCAATATCAAACTTTATGATTAACATGGTTAGCAGAACTGCAAGAATTGTTGGGCTCAAGAAAATTCATCTGCTAGCATCTCATTAAAAACAAACAAAAAGAAAAAACTTGGTACTTAACATTAACATACCATCTCAGGGGGTTGCTGGTGATGGCTTTTAAAAGCAGGATGATTACTGGTATTAAAAAGGTGAAGGACGGCAAGCTTTTCATTTCATCACTACCACCTGGAAGAATATCAAAAGGGCTTTGGCATTTCAAAAGCATTTCTTAAGAAGTGCCCTACATTATGATGAGAACTAGTTAACTCCGGACCTACTTTAAGGACATGTTACAATAATCTTTATGTTCACCCTTGGTGAAGTTTGGCAAGATGTAGTCATTTCATATCCTTTGGAAAATTTCAAAATCCTACAACACACAATTTTTCAGATTTACCTGATTGTTAACCAATCTGGATAACGATAACAGTAACATGTCTAAAGCGCTTAACCTGTTGACTACTAAAGTCTCTGATTCTGCCTGGATTAGTACAGGGATCATTTGGTACCAATAGCCAATGGGTTAATACTATGTTTCTAAGTGCTTTACATGTAATTACTACCGCGATCACTGGATTCATTTGTTGTTCCACTCATAAAGTGCACCATCTCCACTCCATCAGGAGTGTTCTGGCGAGGTGCCATTTTACAAGTGCTCAAATGCCAATAAACACTGAAAGGAGTGGTGTTTCAAGTTGATATTTTCAATACACCATACCAATATTTGACAGTATACAAAGTCATGCAGGTCATCATGCAGTAGCAGTAGAACTGCAAGTGGTTTGCCAAGTGCTCCCTTTTGTCAAATACTTCCCAAACCATAACAGGTACCTCCTTTTTGATGTTCACTGTCTACCTACAAGTACTGTACATAACCTTTCAAAAATAACTAATTGGGACCAAAACTAGCACTTCATGCTGCATCAATACTGTGTTAGAATACTATGATGAATGTCTCTCCTTTGAAAACAATGCAGATGAGGTTATATTGAGTACAGTGGAATATCATTACAAAGAGCACTGTTCCAACTGAAGTAGCTTTAACAAAATAAGCTTACTTGAAAATTTGGTCTGCACCTTTTTTGCTGCCAGGAGGTAAAAACAGATAACTTTTGCCTCGGCATTTGTTTTTATTGCCACCTCACATAAAATTCAATTATGTGTTTAAAAAAGAAAAACAAAGGGATTTCCTCTGGGGTTTGCTGCTTCAAGTGGACAAGCCTTACAGATCATTTCATTACTAAAAGTCAACACATGTCGGGATTACATGAGGGTCAAGTGTTGTGCATGCACACGTTGGTTCTGTTGAACAGAAACAATTGGACTGTGTGGAAACTTGTGTCTTGAACACATCACTTTTTAACTACTTGAATGACGTCTTCATGATGTACTAAGTGGGTCAGACCAACCCTTTGTGGACTGTATTTGGTGCTTGTTCCCTGCAAAAAGGAAGAAAGAGAAAACAGAAGAAAAGGCACATTTTTATCTGTTGGCTGCAATTTAAAGGCATTGGCTAACTTTGTGAGTAGCTGATTTTAAAAATTCTCAAAATGAGATGAAACATGTGTAGGAGTACTTGTATTTGTACTCAAAAACCCTGAAACCAACCATAATTTGGAATGAAAAAGTGTAAGTTAGACGCAAATGGCGATTTTATTATCCTTCGTCTCACGAGACAATCACTAAGAGGACCACCTTGCTTGAATGTGAAAATGCCGTTATGTGCCTCCCGCCTCGTGATGCGCCAATACACACGGGACGGTAAGGTGAGTCATACGCGCATGTGCACTCCTTATGTCTATTCTGTGCAATCGACCCTCGTATATTTTTCAAACATTGGTTCACATTTTTGATAGTTAAAAATACTTCCTGTGGATATTATACTTTGAAACTTTCAGACTGGTATTTTTACACTATAACCCTTATGTTTATCCCATTTTCAAGTAACAAAAAAAGATTTTTTAAAATCATAACAATGTTAACCAATGTCTTTAGACATCTAGGCAATTTCTTGTAACAGAATGACACTATAACATAATTTTTCATCATTTAAATGTTCCTAAAGACTACCAATGGCCTAAAGATATTCTGCTCCATATGTTAGGGGCTCTATGTCACTTTACAATATTCAAAATATGAGTGTCAAATACTGTATAAGCCAATATTTTCACGTACAGATATTTTCGCGAATCACAGGCTCAGAGACTTTTTTGCGAGTTGTTGATTTCACAGCGCGAGACAGGCATCGCAGTGAACTTGTTATTATTACATGAAATAGCCATCAGCAGATCCGGGGAATTATTTTCAATTTTTTTTTTGCAGATACCATCACACTCGTAACATGCAATAAACAAAGAAGCCAACCTAAAACCCCTGACTTATTGATTTACAGTGCGTTTTTGGCAACCTTCATCAGCCCACTAAAGCCCCACGTGTTTCAGAAAAATGGTGCTGATTCCACATTTTTGGTAGCAGAATTTTGGCTTCTTAACCCTAAAAAGGCCAAGTTATTTAGGCCATCTCACAGCCGGGGGGCTGACTCTGCCCCGCTGAAATCTGCCATCGACCATGCGATCGCGAAGAAAATCGATGTGCATGTCGCCTGGGACATAATCCACAAAATTATATAGCTATTTTTTTTCTCATTTATTGAATTCTAATGGCTTCAAAATGATTTTTACATTAACATAACAATGTACAGCATACACCTTCAAAACTTACCCAAACTAAGGCATATTTGAATCTTTCTGCTAATGTTCTGTGGATTGAGTGACACTGTTAGAAATAGAAAACACAAGCACAAATCAAAGATAATATTAATGGACAATACTCATCTTTAAATTGAGCTCCATTTTCATACTTTAGATAATTTGACCTTGTCCATTCAGAACAACAGATTAAGGTTTAGTTTATGTATACAGAGACTTTTAAAAATTGACAATATTCTTAGATTTCTTTCACATAGTACTTACTAGCACTACAGCCTAATTATTTCTTTACAAATACACTTGCACATAACATATCGGGAAAGGTAATATCATTATTAAGATTTTATAGATAAAACTCGCTGATAACGAAATATTAACAAACAAAAAAACAAAAACAAAATAAACAATACAAATTTTTTCACTTTTAAAGAATATCATACTGAAGGGAATGTAGCAATATCACACAAATTCAAGAAAAAATGTAAATGTGATAAAAGACTTTTAAAATGAGAATAAAACAAGGAATGATATACATACCACATGTTCTACTGAGCAGCCTTTCCTCATTATAATGCCTTCTTCAAAGTCTGGTCGATCTAAAAAGAAAGAAGAAAAGCATTAATACTAGATGTAGTATCATTATTTCACAATCAACTAAAGAAAGACTAAAGATACCAAAGCCATGTTTCTTGGCACAGAGGAAGATAAGGTAACAGTTTACTTTAATACAGCAATTGTTCTTACAGTAGAGATCAAAAAGTTATTGGTATATTAACAGCTACATTTCTTGGTTCAGAGGCTGTATAAGTTAAGGTATAATCATAATACAACTGTGAGGCAGACAATACTACAAGAATTCTTATTGCTATGTTGGCTTTGTTTCTTGGTGATAATGTAAGTGGTATAATGTACCTATGACTGTCTCCTAGGTGCAGGAGCACATAAGGTGAAAAGAATGTCTACTGCTGTGTTTGTTCATATATTTTGTGTGGAGACAAATATTGTTGCATGAGGCCACTTTCGAATACTCTACACTTCATTCTGACCTATCTAACTTTTTTCGAGGGGGAAGAGGGGGAGGGAGGCTTTTATGAGGGGAGTCAGAGGTACATAGTTCCTATGGAGAATTGGTTATTGTTATTGATTGTTTGTAAGTTTGTTTGTTGGTTGGGTTTTTTTTTTTTTTGGGGGGGGGGGGGGTCTTTTTGTTTCCTGCTTTGATGTTATGTTCCTAGAATTTAAATAAACTTAAACATAAACGTTTAAGCATGGATATAAACATAAACATAAACATAGACATAAACGCAAAAATAAACGTAAATGCAATCATACCAACTGGTCCAGCAGTGTATACACATAGACATAAACGTAAACATAGACATAAACATAAAATGAGTTGTGTGTATACTTACGGCTGCGTTTCTTGGTGTAGAGGCAGATGAGATTGAGGTATTCCCAGACCTTCTCCAGGAGGTAGTCAAGATTAAGCTTCATTTCACAGCTGATGACGACACAGTGAGGCTGGTGAGCTATCCTATCTACCTCCTCAATTGATGTCTGATCGATCTTGTTGTACACCTGGAGAAAGGAATTCAGTCTAAATGTCACATAAACTCAAGACACAATAATTTTTCACATTTCAAACAATGCTAGAAAAAACACTCCTTCCCTTCAGATGAACTTAAATTTTGCATTTTCATGCAAGATGTTATGAGTGAATCATATAAACATTATGTGCACAAACTATGACATGCAGGACAATCAAATTCCTTAAAATTGAAATAGACTTATATCAAAGATGATAACATTATTTAGAGAGGTCAGAAAAATAATACTGAATGACAGGAAATTCATATCAAGAAAAAAAGTTTTTTATTCTTTCATTTTGAACTCTCCAAAATAGAAATATGAGTTATATGCCATATTCCTCCCTAGAAACTAGAGAGGCAGATGGAAAAAAATAAAATTTGGGCAATTCCGCATCGGAAAAACAGTAACCTTACTTCACATTTATAGTAAAAGCGATCATTTTGATAGCCCTGAACAGCCAAATCTTTTAATTAAAAAAAGCTGGAACAATAAAGAATGGCACATTCTTGGTCTGTGTTGGTATAATGCATGTTTGATTTTGAAAGACATGTTTGAAGTTTAAAATTGGCACTTTTTTTCTGGTAATTCCATTACTGCGGTGTTATACCACAATATCATGAATGCAAGAATAAAATGGTTGGAATGAAAGAGCTAACATAAAAGAATGGGCATATTAACAGATTATTAAATGGTGAGAAGAGAGGCAGAGTACATAAAAGGCACAGAAAGTCTAAAAATGTTGGTAATGGAATTATACCCTTACCGTGGAATTGCCCACTTGCATCTTACAAAATTGACATGATTTTAACACAATACTACAATATGGAGCACATGCATAATCTGTCTACACTACACTACACCCAGAGATCTCAGCCAATGACGATGCAATCACGCCGAAAGTCGGCACGCAAAAAAATTGGTATCAAAATTGATTTCTTATATTGTATTTTAAGTTTCTTTACATATTTCTTTGTTTTTCAAACCTTTTGTCTTTTTATTGTTTTTTCAATGGAATTTGTCGGGTACAATTTTACGATCATAAACAACATAAAATTAATTAATTTTGAATAAGTAAAAGTAAAAATAATCATACATTTATGAATTTTCGCTTAAAGCACAATTTGTACATGAAATCACATTTTCGAGCAATTTTTGGTCTGACATGCAAGTATGAAATGTTACTTTGGAACCGCATGCTTGGATGTCGCAAATTCCATCTCAAAAGATGCATGAGATTTTTTTCAAAAAAGTCATGAAATGCTGTATTGATTAAATCGCGCGTCGGGGAGATCTTGTGTGAAACATTGGGGGGGGGGGGGGGGGGGGGAGGGGGAATCCACCAGCATCCCCAGCCTGATTAGGGTTAATAAGAAGAACTTACATATAAACATGGAAGGTAGATCCTATTAGCATTAATGATATCTATGAACTCATCTGCTGAACAGTCTTCTCGAAACAACACCTCAGCATTGAAGATTTCTGAAAATCAATTCCAATTCAGGAAAAAAAAATGATCCAAGCACACATGCAAACTGTTGGAAATGGCTGCCATTTCCCTATCAAAATTTAAAGGACTTTTCAGAAACTAAGGTTGATTTCACAATATTAATCATAATTTCTATATCTGCTACATTTAATTTCTTTTCTTATCCCGTTAGGTGTTCTAGTAACATGTAGACACTGCATCTGAACTCCACAATCCCCTTCTGATACTTCTACTGACTTGATTCACTCAGATGTCATTTAAACATCTCAAGGTAATTCTGGTTATACACTATCTCTGTGCCATTCATGTCATATATCAACAACTAGAGGCAGAACAAGGAGTTGCTCTGATCCTAATGTCCTAAAGACAAAGAGAAATGGACTTGGGAGCCTTCATTGTTGTGAACGATTTAAATCCTATCACAGTCTGAAACTAAAGGGTTGACGGTAATTGAAACAGAGGAATAACCAGTTGCAATAACTGTTATAAGCTATTGAAATCCTTGCATCGGATTGGCTGAGAGAAAATCTGTCACAGAAATGTGGCAGTTGTTACTGATAACAAGTTTTATGAAACAGGGCCAAGCAGTGACATATCTGTATTACATATCACTCAAGTAGCTGAAGATCCTATATATAAAACAAGCAGCTTATAAAGCTACAAAATGCTGAAAGGATACTGTATTCATGTAGAATCATCTGAACCAGCTTCTCATTGCATTTAGTGAGGGTACATGTTGAGTTGAATGAAAGCCCACCTCCTTTCTTTTGCTGTGGAGAGAGAGAGAGGTAAAAGGATAATTTCCCTTCATCAATATGATGACACGTATTGTTCCACACAATAAAGGGTTAATTTAAAGAAATTATAATATGATACATGTAGTTCACATGTCCATTATTCAATGCCCCCAAAACCTTACACAATGAATGAGGACTGGAAGAAATTGAATCAGTGTTAGATTTCCAGAACAGTCTTATTTTACTCATTAAAACTACCAATAACATCAGCAGCTTAGCAAAATACAGAGGGATAGAAAGGTGCATATGGAACATGAATCATTGTTTGTACTGTTGGTGTTCTGGACAGTCTTGCTTTGTGCTACTCTGTTTCCTCAGTTCCTGAAATTACTTTCTTTAGTACTTTTTATATTCAGTAACTGCATAATGTTTGATATTCCTTCTGAATCCTTTGCTCATAACACTTTGTTCAAAATAATTTCTGCTGCCAGCATCAACTGATACGATATTCTAAAATTTGTTGAAATTCTAGATCTTTAAATGCACATTACAGCATATTTCAATATTACATAAATACTGCATGGGTTATTACCTTGAAATAAATGTTAGGCTTCTGCTTATTGAGTCTTAGTCCAACAGTTTCCAACTCTTTCTCCAACAGTTTCCTATTGCAAGAAAATTTGTTAAAGACTATTTTATTGTTCCATAAAATATAAGGTTAATTCACTATGGCCAGACTGTATTCAGTCTATCAAAATTAAAGTGCAATTTAACCTTCATAACATGTTGCTTTGATATATGTGTAAAGCAGACAAGTCAAACAACAGATTCCTAAAATCAATGAATCAATACATAAACCAATCAATCATCGATGATCGAATCAATTAATCATTCCCTTCATCTATGAATAAAACCAATCAAGCACTAAGTGAATACAAAACCATTCAATCTGACCGGCAACAAATTAATCAATTATCCAATCTATTAATCAAGTAATAATTTATAAATCAATCAATAAATAAAACAGGCATGCAACCAACCAATCAGTCAATCAACTAAGCAACCAACCAAAACCAACAAACCAAACAGTCAATCAATTAACCAACCAACCAACCAACCAACCAATCAGTCAATCAACAGAGCAACCAACCAACCAACCAGTCAATCAACTGAGCAACCAACCAACCAACCAATCAGTCAATCAACTGAGCAACCAACCAACCAACCAACCAACCAATCAGTCAATCAACTGAGCACCAACCCACCAACCAATCAGTCAATCAACTAAGCAACCAACCAGTCAATCCACTAAGCAACCAACCAACCAACAAACCAATCAGTCAATCAACTGAGCAACCAACCAACCAACCAACCAATCAGTCAATCAACTGAGCAACCAACCAACCAACCAACCAACCAACCAACTAATCAGTCAATCAAATGAGCAACCAATCAACTGAGCAACCAACCAACCAACCAAACAACCAGTCAATCAACTGAGCAACCAACCAACCAACCAACCAATCAGTCAATCAACTAACAGACTTTAAAACCTTTCTGACTGAAAAATAAGGATGATTTTGCTCAAAATTAGGAAAGAAACAGCACTTCCCATATGAGTGGATAGTAAATATATCAAGAATGATAAGAAAATCATATCAAAACAAGAGCTTGGAATGGTCAAAATTCGGATTCTTTCCTCCAAATTCAGAATGGTTGAACTATCCACTCAACTAACCAATCATCCAGCCCCTCATCAATCGATCAGTCAATCACTTGTGGATCAAGTTGAAACTTACTTTTGAACATCACCTTTGTTAGCATCTAACATCATGACGACTAGATCAGCTGTCCTTGCTACAGCAATGACTTGACGACCTCTACCCTTGCCTGTCAAGAAGGAAAAGCCATACATGTATGTGGAAGGGATTACCGGCATTTGTTTCATCTATTTCACATTGTACCATGCATGTCTAGATTCTAGGCCTCTGATTGGTCATATCTGCAGGCATGAAATTCACTTCTGACTGTTGGGCAGTATAGCAAAAAATTTTGACCAGGCATAGTTCTCCTTACACATTAAGAGCAGTGACCAAAAGATGTGTCTTTTGCTAGTCTCATTTAAGGCTATACAGAATAAAATCGAGCAGAAAAATATGCCTTTATACTTTCAGGAAAAAAAGACAAGTGTTTGATCCAGTGATGATGTAAGCCACAGGGGACTCATTCTTAACACTGACTTTTTGCAAATTTTTAAAGAACTTTTTATCTTTTCACATAACTCTATGGAGAAAAAAAGTACTGGTCTGCGACCATAGAGACTGCATATTAGATCTGCTATTTGGATCTCCATAAATTGACCTTTAAGCATGCCATGCTCCTTATGTCACAATCATCTCTCTCGACAAATTACCTTGAGCAGCTCCCTCTATTATTCCTGGTAAATCAAGAAGCTGGATGTTGGCACCACGATACTGCAAGAAAAAGAAGGTATGATACATCGTCTGTGTAAAAAAGATACAACTCGACACTCTTCTGGCTCCACACAGGTGTTATATTAACCACAAAAGGACGTTATAAAAGGATTCGGTGATGCAAGAGTATTATGAAGTGTATATGAGCTTTCTAATGTTGCAAATCTACAGAGAATAAAGAAGAAAAATACATTCCCCCAATATTGTCACCCTATGTACTATGTAGTAGCATGAGACATACACCAGAACTGTAATTATCAGGGTCAACAAAGTATATGTAAATTACTATTGCTTTGCTTATTGGAACTTCATAAACATTAAACATGTAGGAGTGATATAGTAATTTTTTTCCCCAATAATGGGTGGAATTAGTGATAATAATGACACTAATAATTTTGTTTATCCTGGGAAGCCTTATCTTCTTTAGGACTGCTCTTCCTGGGGGCCCGGCGAATGATTATTACTCCAGCAATTGCTAGGTCTCCATTGCTAGGCTGAGTGGGACAAATGTGGGTAAAACATCTAGTCCAAGGATGTAAGCACCAAGCAAGGATTGAACCCAGGACCTCTTGTATAAGAGTCAAGAGCCTTCACCACTATACCACAGTGCTCCTACTAACATGAGCTTACCTCGATAACTCCTGGTATACATGTGAGGGTTGTGAAGGCGTAGGCAGCGGATTCACTGTGTGTCTTCGTCAGGGTGTTTAGAAGGGTTGACTGGTAACATATGAGATCATTAAAACATTAACAGTATGAACTATGTAGTGTTTAGTCTCATCAGAAGTTGCGACACTTCATCTCATGTATTAGTAACTATATGTAAATATGTTCAAAATCTTCATCTTTGCCACCTCAGGTAAGGGCAATTTCCCATACCAAGACAAATTAAAGTTTCAACCCTTGATCAAACACTAGACAAACCCAAAAAGCTAAAAACCTAATTTCAACCCTTACCCTGTTCCACAATGGGATGATAGGATAAAATAATAGTTTTTGACAAAATTCGACAACACAACATTAATATAGGAAAAGAAGACACTTTTTCTTAACTTACTGTCTGTTATAGAAATATTCATAAAAAAAACCCCTAGACAACAAAGTCTTATACTATGCTTTAAGATTACATTTTAAAGAGGGGTACCCAATGCTGAAACAATGTTAGTTCATTTAAAAGAGCATGATTTTATTAGCAGAAAATCCTCTGCATAATTTTTTTTTAAATGTCATGTCGCAATGGAAACCCTCAAATGTGGTAAGATTTCAGGATATTTTTGACCCCTCAGCTGTGACCCAGTTTCAACTGGGTACCCACTTTTACGTCAAAATGACGTCGAAGTGGGTACCTTGTCGGGCAATTCTAGCAAAATTTGCGCAAGGTATAATACATATTGTACAGTCTAGCGCGCAGCACAACTGCAATGCGCGAAGCTGGGTACCCACTTTTACGTCATACCTCATACTCAATTTTTTTAAACAACTCCCGACTTTTTATGAGAAAATTAGCCGAAATGCATTGATTTCGATTGAAAAAGCATCATATTCTTAATGTTATTCTCTTCAGAATTCTATTCTCGATCATATATCAAAATTTTTTTTTATTATTGTGTTATCACTTTAGCTTTAATAAGACCGATTTTTTCATAGATACAAGCCCAAGTCATTTAATATTAAAGATATCAAGTTATCAAACTCACCTTACCAACCGATGGAAATCCTATAAGAGCTACGCGGGCATCTCCTGATTTCATCACATCAAAACCCTCTCCCTAAAGAGCGAAGAAAAACATGAAAGAATTAAGCCCGCCGCACAATATATGATCCGTCTGTGATCCGATTTCGGAAAATTTTGTTATAGCATTTGATATGAACATTCAAACATGAGAAATCTTAATGATCAAAGTTTTGAATAGTCGTATGAACACAGAAATCAAAATTCCGGGCTATTGCGAGCCTCTTTGTAGGAAAAAAATCGAACTAAATTCCCAATCGTAGTGACGTCATAGCAGTTTTCTGATCGGCTACAACTAGAAGCCGATTTGGCCTTTACTCTGACCACAAGGCTTGCAGTTAACCCAAATTTTGATTTTAGTATTCCTATCATTATTCTGAACCTCAAATAATATAATTTTACTTTTTTAAGCTTTCATATTTAACCCATTCGTGACAGGAATTATTTAAAGCCTAATTTGATCAGCTTTTATTCTTCAAATTGACAACACCAATATTTTTATTTTATTGCTACATTTTCCTTATAAAACGTCATGTATCTGAAATGAATATAAATTGACAGAAATTATGATGAGAAGTCAAAAAGCTGCCAATTTGCAGGGGAAAACAGTGATTTCAAACCTTCTATCACATTGCCAATTTACGGATATTAATGCTTATTTTCCTTTAAAAAAATTTCAGCATCAAACAACGAATATTTACGCAACCAAAATGGGCACAGTTTGTGTAGAATTTTTTGCTCTTTCTGCTCATGTATTTGGTATGATTTTTAGGGCTTTGCATCAAAAGATATTAGGCCAAACCACAAAATGTGGACCTCGGTCACGAATGGGTTAATGCTGAATGCAATTTGTTTGAAAATCGGGTTGCCAGTCAGATTGTATAGCAGGCTTTAAAGAATTTCCACGATGCTCAAAGAATCACATGGTTTAAAGCTTCAAGTCAAATCTGCAATATTAAAATCCATTGGAAGATATCACCCTATATTTGCCACTCTCCACTCAGGGCTGGTACAATGGGTACTGAATGTGAATTAATTTACCTAGGTCTACACAATTTCCAGACTAAAGTGTAATTTGGCTAAAAGAGTATTTGTAGCACTTGGTATGCTTTTAAAGTCCCCAGGATTATGTATGTGCAAATCTAAATGCTGCTTCTATTGTTGTTCATTTTGGTGTATCTGTATTGTCATCATCATCGTCATCATCACCATCATAATTATTCTTACTATTAATACTACTGCTTCTACTACTACATTTTCTACTACCACTACCACTACTTCTACTACCACTACCACTACCACTACCAGTACTACTACTACCACTACCACTACTACTACCACTACTACTACTACCACTACTACTACCACTACTACTACTACCACTACCACTACTACTACCACTACTACTACTACTACTACTACTACTACTACTACTACTACTACTACCAAAACTACCACTACCACTACCACTACTACTACCACTACTACTACTACTACTACCACTACTACTACCACTACTACCACTACTACTACCACCACCACTACTACTACTACTACTACTACTACTACTACCACTACTACCACCACTACTACTACTACTACCACTACTACTACCACTACTACTACTACTACTACCACTACTACCACTACTACCACTACTACCACTACTACCACTACTACCACTACTACCACTACTACCACTACTACTACCACTACTACCACTACTACTACTACTACCACTACTACTACCACTACTACTATCACTACTACCACTACCACTACTACCACTACTACCATTACTACTACTACTACTACTACTACTACTACTACTACTACTACTACTACTACTACTACTACTACTACTACTACTACTACTACTACTACTACTACTACTACTACTACTACTACTACTACTACCACTACCACTACTACGACTATTACCACTACTACTACTACATCTACTACTACTACTACTACTACTACTACTACTACTACTACTACTACTGCTACTACTACTACTACTACCACCACTACTACTACTACTACTACTACTACTACCACTACTACCACCACTACTACTACCACTACTACTACCACTACTACTACTACTACCACTACTACCACTACTACCACTACTACCACTACTACCACTACCACTACTACTACCACTACTACCACTACTACTACTACTACCACTACTACTACCACTACTACTATCACTACTACCACTACCACTACTACCACTACTACCACTACTACCATTACTACTACTACTACTACTACTACTACTACTACTACTACTACTACTACTTTAACTATCATTATCACTACTAGTAGCAGTATTGTTGTTTTTGGTAGTAGTAGTAGTAGCAGTATTGTTATTGTTGTTAGCAGCAGTAGTGGTAGTTTTAGGAGTGGTAGTGTAAGCAGTGGCAGTGTTGGTGATGGTAGCAGAAGGTGACAAACCTTAGCTCCACTCTTTCCTGTTGGTTCAAGAAGTTGAGATCTGTACTTTGCAAGTTTGGCTTTCAGCAGACCCAGATGATACTCAGTCGCTAGCAAGTGGAAAAAAAAAGGAAAGAAGAAAATTAACAAAAGATGAAAAACAAAATTGTTTTGTATCAATAAAATCTCGGTAACAAAATTATCGCAATAACTTCATGTACAAATTTCCTAAAAATCCTGTTTTTATGTCAAATTCACCACCAGTCACTCGTATTCAATTCTCGCACACCTCATTTTGAATGCTGTGATCCTAGCATAACCGTTTATTGAATAGCAATCAATATTTACGTGGAAGTTGTCAAGTTATGGTAGTTTATTTAATGTTTACGTTTTGGTATTTGCTATGAGAGAAGAAGTACATGTAGGTGCATGTGGTATAACTGTGAGCTATGTAATCTCAGATAGTTCTATATCAACGAGAGAATATTTGATACAGTACATGAAAGGAAAAGTGTTTTATTATGCATATTGATATGCATTTTTTTTTGTAAGGGGATCCTAGTTTCAATATAATTGTTTATTAGTTTGTATTGGATTTGGGTCTCCTTTGTTTGTTCTTTTCTTGTAGATGTTTTTTTAAAAAGACACAACATGTGTGTATCGCCCTCCACAAAAAGTACAAGTCGGACAGGGAAGATTTTTTTGTTGGGGCAGGGGGGGGGGGGGTAGTGGTTACTCAACATTTTTATCATAACTGATTTCATTATTTTTCTTCTAAGTTATATATGATTCATGTTTATATTAAGTTTTGAAAAAAAGTCAAAATATGAAATGTGAAATATATTATTTGATTTGAAATGTTAAATTGAAATGTAAAATACTTTGTTCATGAAATCAGAATAAAACAGTATGGAAAAAAAAATAACCACCATAAAAAATTTACACCCTTCCATGAAATAATAAAAAACAAAAAACTACCATAGCTAGCCTAACGTTAGTGGCATTAAAGTTATCTTGACACACTTTAACATAAATATTGATCACTAACTTCAATCTGACTTAGGATCAAAATATGCTGAGTGGTCAAAGAATTGAATATGACTGAATGGTGGTGAATACTTTTCAACCTTAAATAGGTCCATTTTGAGGAGACAGCACAGGACAGACTCAGAAACAGGTTTCAATTTTTTCAAATTTGATATTGTTTAGAAATTAGGTTTTCATTTCCTAACCAACATGACCAAAGAATTTTTTTTTGTGTGATTTAATATCGTTGAGTAGATGCGTAGGGGAGCCTCCAGGCTACCCGGGACATGCAGGAACACACCCTGCCCTGGTACTGTAGTCCAGGGACATCTGGAGAGTAAAAAAAATTTTAAAAACGCTAACGCCATTATTACTCTCCATAACGTCCAGCGTTTTCACCCCTTATTTGTACATAGCAAGCATCTTGGCACTTTAAAACAACCCCTGGAAAATCACTTTCCCATGGGCCAATGACACCATCAGAAATCCAACTGACACTTGGGACTAAAAATCGTACAAAAACCGAAACTATCTAGTCTAGATATAACTGTTAAATCTATCGTAGGGTAGCTGGAAAAAACTTATTTACGTTTCCCCAGCGTCCAGTGAAATGCAGATAGAAAATGGCGACTAACTTGCGCATGTGCATCGGTACACGACTAACATTAATGAGTCAGATCTAGATGCGAGTGATCTTGCAGACGTTTTCAAAAAATTTACGGCAAGAATCTTGTGTTGAAACTTGAAAGGGTGCGTTTCTGTTGTAGTGTTGACTCTTGAGTGCTTTGCCTCTGTTCCGTCGTTTCCGTTGGCTCCGCCCCGGCCCCGCACCCTTTTGCCGAGTGAAGCTGGCCCAGCTCACACGACCTGCCCGCTGCTGCGAAGGCCGAAGCATCGCAAGCGCACCGTGACCGGAAATAGCACACAAATACTAGCCCCTTCGTGTAACACATGAATATCGCTGACTGTTCACTGGTAACTTTTGATTATTTTAGTTTTAACACGAATGATTCAATAAATTCATAGCTCGCAAAGTCATATTTACCTTTATTTTTCTGCGTCCTCGCAATTTCCCTCTCTATTTCTGCTATCTTCTCTAAAATACCCATTTTTAATCTTAATTTCAACGAGACAAATAACTGTTTATGTAGCTGATGTGCAAGAATGTATTGTCTTTGCACGCAGAGGGCTCACTCATCATCAAATCTCAAAGCTCAAAGCAGAGTAATATCAGCTCTTGCTTATCCAAAAACGTGATCCCTTTTGACAGTTAAATTCGAAAAATGGGCATCTGTTTCAATGTGAATTCGTGAAACTCGGCTATCAGAAGTAGGTTGTAGGTAATGGCGACCGCCCCTATGATTTTCAAGTGATCAAATTAAAAGAAAAAAAAAAGGAGAACAAGAAGAAAAAGAAGAGTATGGTGAAAGAGAGGGTTGGGTCATGCAACTATATAATACCCCTATTTTTCATATAAAACGTAAATAATTATAAACTGACCCACCGGCGTAAATCCACTGTGAGGAGTGCGAGGGGGGGGGGGGGTCGACTTCTTAAGTATAAACACACACCCTCACCCACCCGCACAGAACCCCATACACACATTTTTATTTTTATTTTGCGAGCCGAGCCAAAAATAACCACTTTTCTGCTTTTTAATCGCATTTTAAAATAGAAATTCTAAAATATGATCATGGTCGTTTATGACAGATTGTCCAAAATTTTACTAACTGATTAATTGAAATATAAATTCTTCCTTAAAAAGTGGGGGATATTTGTACACGCCATCCCCCCCCCCCCCCCCATGAAAATATACCGGCGCCGCTCCTGGTTGTAGGGAATATTTATACTATTGCAAAATAAGACCTGGAAAACCGCGGTACACGTTTATACATGTCTCTTGGCCTACCCCACACATCATCTTCGGGATATACCCGGGCACCTATTCCTGATCCTGCCGCATACTTGGTATCTTTTTGCACGTTCGAATTTCATATTTTCGGTATATAAAAGGTGTTGAAAATTGATAAATTTGGCACTTTTTATCATTAATGTCTCAAAGGTTTAAACTTAGCTTTTCGTAATGTCTAGATGGAGTAGATGATTCCTAGGCGTAGCAGTCAATGTTTTTGATTTCCTGGTAGAGCAATTTTCTGATAGTAGTCAAACGGTAGGGCAATGCATACATCAGGCCTGCAACAATTTTTTTTTTTTTTAATGGGGGGGGGGAGTCAAAATTGGAAAGAATGGACTTTTCTGAGGGAGTGAATCGACCAGTGTCTTACCGTGGGTCAACGCATTTGGGGTCATCGAGTGGAAAACTGCGTGTATGTGTGTGAGGGTGGGGTGTGAGAGTGTGTTTGCGATGATCATGGTTGAGAGTGGAGGTGCCGTGGTCGAGTGGTCTAAGGCGCTTGACTGGAGAGGCGAAAGTCGGGGGTTCGATCCCCGTGGTACGGCACTAATGCCCTCGAGCAAGGCATTTTATCTACATTGCTCTTTTATCGTACATCAAATAAATAAAAATACTATAGGCATTATTGATACCAACGTGTGCACTTGTTTAAAAAAAAAAGGTTTACTCGTTTGTGAGGAAACTGAAACATGTTTTGTAAGACCAAAAATTGCATCGCTTTTACGCAAGGAATTTCAGTACAAATTACTCCACGGAGCAATTTAAAGAGCATTTGTTAAGATTTGATTTCCCTGAAAATTACCATTGCTCTTATTGGAGACAAACGACGAAGTCATGTATCTATTTTGGGATTGTGTATATGTTAAGGCCTTGTGCTATGGCGGGAAGTGATTTAAGAATTGTTTAAGTTGAACTATACGAAACCTGTAGTGTGAAACTATTCATGTTGGCATAAAGGGAAATACATTTAGGATTAAGTGTTGTGATACAATAATTTTTAGATTAAGTATATCATACTTGCCATGTTCAGAGGGTGCAAACAATCTAAAAACTAGAATGTTAAATCAACATTTAAAAGGGTGGAGGAGTGACAACATTTTCCCCAAAAAAAGGGTAGATTAACACTTTCAACATGATGGATTCAAGACTAAATGTATAGTGTTGACTCCAGCATGTTCAAAGTCTTACTCTACCATTTTAAAAATATAGTCACTCCTCCACCCTTTCAAATGTTGATAAAACATGAAAAAAGAGGTAATTAGCTGTAAAAAGAAACGAGTTGGGTATGCATATCTACAAAGCATTGAACTACATGTACATCCAGTGTTACGACATTTTTCTTGTGATTTCATCAAGACGGGTGGCAGTCTGGTGGCAGTCGGTGTGTGGGTTTGTGTGCATGTGCGCGCGTGTGTGTGGGTAAGCATGTATGTAAAGAACAGGCATGAAATATTGATGACTATCAAATCGTATTATGAAAAGTTGTATTCATTAAGTGAAGCACGAGATAATAAACATTCCTTATTCCTTAATGACATTCCTAAATTAAGTAAATAAAATCGAGATGTTTGTGAAGGTAGAGTAACTACAAACGAATGTTTAAGTGTTTTAAAAGAAAAGAAATTCAATAAATCCCTGGGGAACGATGGTTTTACGGTCGAATTTTATTATACTTTTTGGACAGTATTGGGACCACTTTTGGTAGAAGTTTTGAATGAAGCATATGATTAGCAACTTCACAAAGCAAGGTGTGATTACGTTGTTAGAAAAAAGAGGACAAAAATCCACTGTACATACAAAATTATAGACCAATTACGCTTTTGAATGTCGATTACAAAAACTATCTCGAAGGTATTAGCGAAAAGATTGAAAAAAATACTTGGTGAGACTATTCACAAAGATCAAGTAGGTTACGTCAAAGATAGGAATATAGGAAAAGCAGTGAGGTTGATAGACGATTTATTATTTCAATCTTCTCATGAAAATATTGGATATTTGGTCACGGTGGACTTCGAAAAGGCATTTGACTCTGTTTCTCATGATTTCTTATTCAAGGTTCTAGAGTTTTTTGGATTTGGTCAAATGTTTGTTCGTGGGTGAAGATATTGTATACAGATATAACTAGCTGTGTTATGAATGGGGGTTCTCTACTGGTTACTTTAACATAAAACGAGGGGTAAGACAGGGGGATCCTTTATCGCCATATTTGTTTTCGCTAGCTATTGAAACACTTGCCTTGGCAATAAGGGAAGACAGTACAATCGAAGGAGTTCGGTTTGGAAAAAAAATGAAATTAAACAAATATTGTATGCTGATGGTACATCCCTGTTTGTGAAAAATGGCAATTCCATCAAACGGCTAACAATATCTCTTTGAAGAATTCGAGAAAGTAAGTGGTCTAAAGGTTAACAAAGGAAAAACTAACTTTTTGTGGATGGGCAAGGATAGTGATAAACCTCAATACCCTTATTCGGAAATGCAGTTCAGCAGGTTAAAATATTACGCGTTTATTTCTCTCGAAATGTTAACGTAAAAGAAGATTTGAATTCCAAAGAGATACTTAGTAAAATAAAAAGACTCTTAGGATGGTGGAAACAGAGAGATCTAACACTTATGGGTAAAATACACTTGTTAAAACATATGCATTATCAAAGTTAAAACTATGTCTCATCACTTATAGTGGTTCCTCAGTGGTTGTATACAGAGGTGGAAAAAATTACTTTTGAATTTTTTTGGGCAGGTAAAGATCGCATAATGTACCAGGACTACTCGCATGGAGGGTTGAAGATGATGAACTTTAAATTGTTTGTTAAGACGCAACGTTTAATATGGTTAAAAATTTCATTATACGGAGAAAGGGATGCTGGATGGAAACTGTATTTTGATTTTTGTTCTAGAACAGTTGGGTGGAGATTTCTATTTCTATGCGACTTTGACACGTCTAAGTTAGCATTGAAAATACCACCTTTTTATGTAGAAATGCTCAGGGCTTGGCAGGATATGAGGAAATTTAGATTCTCTGAAGATGAAGTGAACCCAGTTATATTTAATAATCACAGTATATGCATAAGAGGTAAAATGGTTTTTGATAGTGATTTATTTGATAAAGGCATACGCACTGTCAGTCATATTTTTAATAATGGACAGATGAAGCCCGTGGCTCATTTTCAAAATCTTGGGCTTAATGCAAATCAGTTGCTCCAGATAATCGATATTGCTCATGCCATACCAAATAGTTGGAAGAATGCTACTCCTGTCGTCAAATTAAAAAAAAAATGATTTTGTAGATTTTGATATCACCATGAATATTTCTGGGCAGGAATCAATCTTTCAGTGCATAAAATCTAGAACTATTTACAACTGTTTTATCAACAATTTACGTGGATCATATGATGATTAACAGTAAAGGATGGTCATAGTAAGTTTAACTTTACGAATAAGAATTATGTACGCTTTTTCTCCGAGCAAGAAGCACAACGCTTATCAGAAAACAAAGATAATTTCAGTTCATGCTTTTACATGGAGTTATATACACAAAGGAACACCTGCTGAGGTTTGGGTTTGCGAGGGATAATTACTGTTCATTCTGCCAAAAAGAGAAAGAATCTTATTTACACATATTTCTTTTTTTATATTTGTATGTTTACACATATTCTGAACTGCACGAAACTGCACCTGGTAATTCACATAGAAATAAATGTGTGAATTCTCTCTTGTTTATCAAATACGCAGTGGCGTAGCTAGGATTTCATATTAGGGGGGCGGTAGTGAGCACGCGAAGCGTGCGAATCACTTACTGAGCGCGCGGAGGGTGCAGGGGGGGGGGGAAGTTTCCCCCCTCCCGCGCGAAGCGCGGAAGTTCCGACGTTTCTTTTTCATTGTTTCTTGTCTGCTCCTGCTCTTCTTACGTTTTCTTACCTTTTTCTTTTCTTGCTCACGTTTTTTTTGGTTCTTTTTTTGTTCTTTCTTTTTTCCTTTTTTTTCTGGCGTTTTGGGGGTGGGGGGCGACCGCCCCATCGCCCCCTGGCTACGCGCCCGCAAATACGTAATTTTTAAATTATGGGCTCAAGGCCATGTACCTTCCGGTGTGAAAATACAAAAATATATAGCAGAATGTACAGAGGAAGAAAAGAACTAGCAATAAAGGTAGGCAAGTTGCATTTACACCTGCAAAAATGGGAAGAACTGAAAGTGCATGAGGATGTGAATGTGAACAGGTATGGTGTGTCTCAAGCTATGGTCTCAAGGTGTGTCTAGTGCTATGGTCTAGTGTTGTGCGCGCGTAACTGAGAGG
>CM057155.1:14185588-14199394 GCA_029962745.1 Echinometra lucunter | reverse complement strand
GCGAGCCAAAAAATACAACACTTTTTTGTTTTCAATAATATTTTCAAATAGAAATTCTAAAATATGGATGTTTATGGTAGATATTTAGATAATTTTTCCTTACTTATTAGTTGAAATATATTTTCTTCCTTAAAAGTATGTCTGCATGGGGGGGGGGGGGGGTGGAAATTAGTACACACCATCCCCCTTCTCTCAAGTGGGGGTGATTGATCCCCCTACCCCCTGGGTTTTACGCCAATTTAGTGTTCCTTAGAGGGGAGGGTGCGGGGAGGGGGGAGTTTGCCCCCTCCTGCGCGAAGCGCTGAAGCTCCAACGTTTCTTGAAATTATTAGTTGTCGGTAATAAAATTTATCTTCTGCGGCGTAAATAGGATTTCATTTTAGGAGGACGGTGTGCCCTTTAGGGGGGAGGGTGCAGGGAGGGGGGAGTTTCCCCCTCCCGCGTAAAGCGCGGAAGCTCCGGCTTTTTTGCGCGGTCAGTTCCCGCTCTTCTTACGCTCTCTGCCTGTTATGGGGTGGGGGGGCATATGCATAGCCAAAAGTTTCCCGGTAATTAAGTCTAGAGTCAGTGGTGTAATTCTTTGCCTGTTTTCGGGGGGGGGGGGGCCGCGCCGAAAATTTCCCGGTAACTAAATAGATTATGCGGAGGTGAGCACCACGAGTTGCTTGTTGTGAAGCCCTTATCGGCTGGGTCCCAGGGTTCTGGCTTAGGGCCCTTGATGGGGGTCTACAGGGAAAGCCACTGCGGGGGAGCCCCCGTAAACTCCGGGGTTTTGGTACTTAGTTTTCCCTCATTTCTTTGGTTTCACTTTGCTTTCTTCTTCCCCCCCCCCCCCCCTCTTTTCCTTCTCTCTCTTCTTCTTTCTCCCCTTTCTCCTTCTTTCTTTCCCTTTCTCCTTCTTTCTTTCCCTTTCTCTTTCTTTCTTTTCTTTTCTTCTTCTTTCGTTCCCTTTCTTCTTCTTCCTTTCCCTTTCTCCCTTCTTTTTCCTTCCTTTCCCTTCCTTTAATTTTTTTCCCGGTGGTTTGGTGGATTTCCCCGCTGAAATCCTTCACGGGGCACTTTGTTCCCCTGCCCCCCCCCCCCCGGTTGTTGTGCCACTGGTGTAAACAGAAATTGTTGTTCGCCACAGCGACAAAAGAAAATGATATTCCAGGGCATTATGAAAGTGTTTTAGTAGATTGAATGTTTTATCATCATTAAAGCCTAGAACATCCCCCTCTCCCACTTACCGCCCATACATTTCTTGCACATCTATCTCGGTCTATTAGGATCTATATTACAAGGAAATCACACAGATTCGCCATAATAAATGCCATTTTGTTCGCCTATGCAAAAGCAAACACGTCACTTGCGTGGAATGTCCATGGTTTTGTAGAGAGTGCAATAGGCCTTAACCCCTTGAAAAGGTCATGTCCCCGGAGCGAGTGAATGTTTTTTTCAATGGAATATGTACACAAGAATGAATATGGCCTCTCTTATCCAAGTTAGCACTATTTGGACCTTTATAATTATCAAAAGCGGTTAACAGAAAATTTTGTTCACCAGAGAGACAAAAGAAAAGGATATTCCAGGGTATTATAAAAGTGATATATTAGAATGGAAGTTAAATTGTCATTTAAGTAATTAAGCTTAGAATATCCCCTCCCCTTTAGCGTCCATACTAAAATTCCAGCAGATCTATCATTTCCGATCGCCTTCATAATTCAGTGAAAGATTCATCAAAATGACTACATTAATGTATTCTGCCCATACAACTCCCCTTAATATTCATTTCCTTCATCGCGCTTTATTCGGCTGAGGCTTAGTGAGTAGACTATTATATTGATTCATACAGCTGAGGCTTATAGTGAGCAGACTATCGTGACTTTAAGTATGTGCGGAATGCAGTCAATCCTAATGTGATGTCAAACGAGATCCCGACCAACGAAACCCCACTTGTCCGCTCTAAAACCGCTAAAAATTCCTCGAGCATCAATCACTTGCAAGTGGTTGTACAATCACTGTGGTGGATGTACGTCCACTCGAGTGGTTGCAGACCCGCTCACAGGGAGTGAGTGGGTGATGATATTCCTCATTCTGATTGGTCAAATCAAGACAACCATTCATAATGCACACGTTCACTAGCGTGCATGATTATGGCGCGTTCGGCACAGAGCGCTAAAAACGAACACTTAACTCCTCCACTAATGAGTGGATGTACATCCATCCGAGTGGATGTACAACCACTCAAGTGGATGTACAATCACTCAAGTAATGGAATCTCGGAAGAGATTCCGCTATTCTGATTGGTGGAAACCGTTAAATCATTCACTCACTCGAGTGGATGAATGATAAAATCCATACAAGCACTCATTCACTCGAGTGAATGAATGATTGTAGACTTATGACATGAAAGGCCCGCCATAGTTTTGTACGTGCCATTTCCTCATCGCATGTAGACTTCATTCCATTCGCTACCTTACGAAACAAAACAACGAATTTGCAGCATGCTTATTGTATAATATAAACATCCTCATGGATCTATTCTTTTTAAAAGAAATTTCCTTTGGAAAACTGCTCTCATGAATAATAAGAAAATAATTACTAAAAGGTTTATTAGTATAGCCTACTATTTGAATATATCACTTATATGTATGTACAATTTTAAGTATATTTCATTAATGTATGCACATTATAGAGGGACCGTGGTATAGTGAATAAGTACCCAGACGTCAGAAAGGTACGGGGTTCGAATCCCAGCTTGGGATACCTCCTACAAAACATTAACCTTTCATTCAGACCAGATATGAGCACTTTACAATAGCCACTATCATTTTATTCATCCTCGTTACTTATTGCAAATGCGGATTTAAAAAAAATATTGATATTCTTAACTGATCAGATTTTATATAATGTTATATTAAGTCGAAAATGTCGAAACATTGAATATGATTATGTGTTTTTCAGCTGAGTAGTTTTTTCCATTTTCTTCCCAATTTTGTTTTGTTTTGTTTTGTTACCCGAGAGTTGCGAATGCTGTTTTGTACGTGCCATTTCCTCATCGCATGTAGACTTCATTCCATTCGCTACCTTACGAAACAAAACAACGAATTTGCAGCATGCTTATTGTATAATATAAACATCCTCATGGATCTATTCTTTTTAAAAGAAATTTCCTTTGGAAAACTGCTCTCATGAATAATAAGAAAATAATTACTAAAAGGTTTATTAGTATAGCCTACTATTTGAATATATCACTTATATGTATGTACAATTTTAAGTATATTTCATTAATGTATGCACATTATAGAGGGACCGTGGTATAGTGAATAAGTACCCAGACGTCAGAAAGGTACGGGGTTTCGAATCCCAGCTTGGGATACCTCCTACAAAACATTAACCTTTCATTCAGATCAGATATGAGCACTTTACAATAGCCACTATCATTTTATTCATCCTCGTTACTTATTGCAAATGCGGATTTGATAAAAATATTGATATTCTTAACTGATCAGATTTTATATAATGTTATATTAAGTCGAAAATGTCGAAACATTGAATATGATTTTGTGTTTTTCAGCTGAGCAGTTTTTTTCCATTTTCTTCCCAATTTTGTTTTGCTTTGTTACCCGAGAGTTGCGAATGCTGTTTTGTACGTGCCATTTCCTCATCGCATGTAGACTTCATTCCATTCGCTACCTTAATCGCTAAGTTTTAGAAATTAGAAAGTTGTTATTCGATCTAAAGATAACAGCCCTCCCAGGCTCCCCTCCAACACAAACTATAGGTCTGCCTGTGCGTCCACTCTAAGTAAATGTAAAAAATGTTCAGTGAACAAACCAAATAAAGTCATTCTTGTTTCTATTATGCGCATTCTCTTATGTACAACTTATAAGAAAAGGAAACCCTGGTGACAAGTCAATTTTAATGATAAGAGAGGATAGACAGAAGCAGTTTTTTAAAAAGTTAAATCAAAGACAGTTATGAAATGAGAAAGTTTTTGAAGCAATAATGCCAATTTCTTTTTAAACTTTCATTACTTTCTTATTTCAAAATCGTACCGATTTTTATCTTAAAACAAATTGATTCTCTCTATCCTGTATTTTCATTAAAATTGACTTGTCTCAAGGGTTTCCTTTTCCTTTCTAGAGAACTAATTACAAAAAAAACATTTTGTCCTATATATTTAATAGGGGTTCAGTGTCACTGGACTGTATTCAAAGTATGAGCTGCTTACTTATAGTTTTAATATTACTTATATGAAGAGATATTGTGAGTTCAAATATACTTTACATTAACGTAAAAGCGACTGGTGACGCGCAAACACGAATTAGGGCGTTTATGGAATCGAACATAGTGATCTGGATAAGGATAAGATCACGCCCTCTCTGGAAAAGTGAAATCACTTGAATTACGTGAATGGCCTTACCTTCGCCATCGATTCTGGAAAGAAAAAACTTGTCGAAATTAATGAAGCCTTAAAATGAAACTTGTGTTCACATTCATAGGTACATTCCAGGCTATCGTTATGTAGTATCATAAGCATGACAAAGGCAGCTTCAGTACCTTTTATATCAATACCATGTAAAAGTACCTGCGTTATGTAAATTATTGCAACACGGCTAAAATGATGTAGACCCTACACTTTTCATTTTGTTGATATTTTGCTGCACGAATATTCGTCGGGTCATAATGGCTTAATATATATCTGCAGCATTAAGGTGCAGCTAAGCATTTGAGTTCGTCGTAAGTTCTTTCGGCAACTGTTAGGGCTCGGTCTGTATCACTTGGTTTTTCCGTTTTGATTTATTATTTTTTTAAACTTTTTTGTGAAATATCTACCACCTAATATGGCGACATCATTTTTGCTTATGTGCCGCAAATATTACTTATATGAAGAGATATTGTGAGTTCAAATATACTTTACATTAACGGAAAAGCGACTGGTGACGCGCAAACACGAATTAGGGCGTTTATGGAATCGAACAGCCATTCGATTACGTAAAAGCCCCACTTATGGGATTTTATATTCGCCCTCATTTTTTCTTCAGACTCCTTTACGTTTAACCCCTAGAATGCCAAGTAAAGATTTGTTGAGGTTATATCACACGTAATAGCTGTATAAATTTTTTTTTTCAGGTAGTTAGTACACTTCAATATATCGGACTACCTTTGCAGGGAAATAAAGAAAATGTAAAGTTCTAAAAAGAAGATGACGTGGGCTATTGAAAATATGAATATTCTCTTTCGATGCTTATTACCATGAACAACATACAAACAAAACATTACTGGATTCTGTTTTATCTGTACCAAAACCCTTTTCTGGCTTCGACAAGTTTCTTTTTCTTTTGGACTGGCCAAACTTGAAATGACCTATTTCTACTTTTTAATCGGGTAAGCCTTTTGTGCACAAGAACAAAACATTTTCTTTTGAGTCTGAGTAAAATCTGAATGGAATATAATCTAATACTTGTCTGCCGAAGCAACTGCTCTAAAAGGGGAAAAATAGCTTCTTTTTGCTAACATTTACCTTCTCTTAGAGTATCGGAAAATGGAAGCAAAATGATTGAAAAGAACATTTGCTTTTCTGGAAAGGATTCTGCATAGCATTTATATGGACTAATGGCATGTTAATATATTTTGAATGACGTTTAAATGAATTTTCTGTGAAGGGACTATTCATCACATTTTAGTACTGTAAGAAATAGTATTGAATAAATTTTCATTAAAACATATTACAAGCAGGGCTCTTCATCTTCATCTGTCATATTTTTTTCTATCGTGTGACGGGGAATGTGCTACAGTAACTACAAACACAGGAGATTAAGGTGGAAATAAAAAGTACCTTTAAAGCTATAACTTGCTCTGACAAGAATACACTTCTATAAAAAGGCACTGAAAATTCAGTTAAACAAGCTACAAGTTGAATGTACTAAATTCGTGATTATAATGATACTAAAAAAGGCTGATTATATCAATCAAATTTGATACAATAATATATGCAGAGTAGTGAGAGCCTTTGATGTCGTGGATATTGGGAAAGATATACATGGCAGGAGAGAGATGGAGTAGAGTAGACATCGTGACAAAGCTTCCTGATCTCATTTCTTCCGTTTAAAAAAAAATCTTCGACGACCCCCCCCCCACACACACACACAGACACACCTCCTTAGCTAGCTAACAGTAGCTTAGGCTCGGGCAGCTCGCAATTTACTCTGACTCCGGCGTTACAAGGTCGTAATCCGTGACATAAATTTCATCCAATCCAATCAACGCGCATGCGCATTAACCAACTTTGAAGTTTCGTGACATCACACTGGGTAACGCGCGGGTATGTTTACATTTCGGGAAAAATAAGGGTTGCTAATAATTCATTCTTTACTGAACTTCACTTGGATTCTTATGTCATGCATCTCTTTCTCTTCACAATGCCAAAGCAGTGCATGAGGAGGCGCCGACTTTTGGTAGATTCTGAGAAATGTCATGGTCAATGGTTTTCAAAATTTATGCTGCTGTTTATGGGTGAAGACAAAATAAGACATAAGAAGTCTTTGAAATATTATTAAGTCGTAGTATCTGCGGGGGGGGGGGGGGGAGGGGGTGAGACAGCGTTACTAGAATTTACATTGTAATATCTATAATTTATTACACAGGCGGTGGAGGGGAGGGGGTATTTCAACCTCATCTTGGAACGCGGATTGTTTTCTTATCCAGTGAATTGTGTATAAGGGTAGTAGGTTTACATGAACTTTTTTTTTTCTGTTAGCCACCGCACACTATACGACCTGAGGTCATATGACCTGACACCGATACGACCTGACCTTCAGGACTTGCCACCTTCAGGACTTGCTCTTTACTCGTGCCATTGCGACCACAAAAATTGCGGCAACAACGAATTTGCTGCATTTGCTGCGGTTACTGTTGCTCCAAAGGTAAAGTCAGCAACGTCGTCAGTACAAATACTTCATCGTGATTGGTTGCCAATTGTGATCGGGGCCCATCATGGCGGCCCACCACCAGTTGGAACAATTCGACATGCCAAAACCTCCCGACCTGGGGGTGTAACATAAAGAGACACAATCTTGCTATCAGCTGCAACTCTTTAGTACATGGTTTGCCATGGACTTACGACTGATATCAATCGATTGATTGTATTTTTATGTTACAGGGCTCTGGTCCTACGGCCTGAAACATGGGTGTGTGGTGACGTCATACCTAACCGTAGGTCGGGAGGTCGTACGACCTTAGGTCGTGAAGTGTGCGGTGGCCTTTACTCTTTACAGCATCTGTTGATGGTGACGATCGTTCCACTGTATTGGCCATGTTGACAGCTGAACCGCGTTGCCAGGTTCAAAATTCTGTATTATCGTGATAGAGAGTCAAAATCATCGGGGCTTTTTGGAGAAAATTATCATACACCCAGCTGACTCTACAGTACATACACTATGCATGCGATTAACGGCCCCTTAACTTTCGGAAAACTCATTTTGATTGGCTGCAAATTCAAAGTAGGGGCCTAAAAGACGCGTAGACGGGTTAATTAACGGTTAGGTATGCAAAGTAAGCTTGTACTTTGCAGAGACTTTGAGTAGGTTGAAATGACTATGACTATCGCATCGACTGGACCGAGGCCGATCCAATCGGCGGGTGAACATTCAGGCGATTGGTTCCAAAGGATCCAATCGCCTGTCCGGAACAAATTTTCTATGACACCGGAATGATTATAAAAATCAATTCACACGGTATACTGTGATGGGTACATCATCATCTCCACCCTTTACAACAATGCCAGAAAAGTAATTTTAGACCCTTTTAAAACTTAAAAACAAGGTTCACTTTTTTGATTTACGACATTACTTTACGAAAAATATGTTTCTAAAAGTGTACCGGTTGACAACTGACTGAAACATGCATATCGGTGACCATAAGGTCCTGGGGAGTGTTTCACAAAGATTTAAGTTTGACTTAAAGTCGCACTTATATTCCTGCTTGTGTGCTGTATAATTACGCATCACCGCATTGGTCACAATCGTGGTCAAAGGACGAGCGCTATTGAAAAGGCTATCAGTGAGATTACGTGTTAAATACCGGATGGGAATTGTCGCTTAAGCACGACACTAAGTCAACTTGACTCTTTGTGAAACACCCTCTTCCTTGTTTATTCAAAGACATGGATTATCTCATGATAAAAATCTGAGAAAGAGACAATTCACTTTGCGTTTGTTTAATTCTGGCATGCAACGTTATTAATCATTGGACTCATATACAAACACATTGTTTATTACCTTCATGAAGTGTTTCATATCACAGACAGCAGCAATTGAAACCGGGTCTTAGTTCTAATTATGTGTATTAATGTAACGTGATCTCCATATACGTTTTATACGTGATATAAGGTAAGTTAAATATACATGCCTGGATATTTTTCTTACTTCTAACGTCATAAAAGTGGAGCTCATATCAAGCGCAAGTTTGTGTATTGAAAAATTGCAGGATATCGTAGGGCTAGCAGATTTTTTTTTTTTTTAAGTACTCTTGAAGTCTTTTAAGTTGAAGGGAGAAAGATCTATTTCAGATATTACATATTGTCCACATGATGTTGTGCAAAAGTGTTTGTTTGAAAACTTATTTTACAGTGAGCCGAGGCTTCTCCTTCCTTCTGTGTCAAGATCGGGACGTAGTATCCAATCAGCATGGCTTTCAAACAGGCACTGCAGTGGAGGCACTGCTTAATTCACGTCTTGATTACCATGGCGATGTTGGTGGAAGGCGTCCATGGGAGCAGGGATGGTCAGCTCTCATCATACCTGAAAGCAGTCTTCAGAGATGGATCAAGCACGGCTTTCAACCAGATGGTAGTCAGTAATGAGAGTGGAACGGACTTTGTCTACTTGGGAGGAGTCTCGACTCTTTACCAGTTGGACATGGATTTGGACCTCTTGCGACAGGAAAGCACAGTACCTGACCCTTGTGAACCATCTGACCTATCGTGTATCCGGTGTGATGATCCCTGCCTGCACGACACCAAGATCTTGGAGGTGGCACCATTGCCTATCGGTAAACTAATCCAGTGTGGCGGGCCGGAAGGAAAGTGTGAACTCAGAAACTTGATGAATATGTCGCGAGAATTTGGTTACACTGTAAATTTTGTAGTAAACGAGGGTATGTCCGTGGGTGTTATTGCATTTAGACAGTTCGAAACGCCACACGTATTCATGTATGTTGCCACATCTATCACGTCTTTCGATCCAAACTATCTGGAACGTGTTGATGCACCAATCACACAAAGGGAACTGCAACACAGTTCTCCTCGGTTTGCTTTTTATTACAACAGGGCAATAAGTGAAGCTTATTCCACTGTGGATTATATTCAAGCAATTTCCTGGAAAATTTATAACTTTTTCATCGTACACAGTGGATCGAATCAATCTAGGCTAGGTAGAATCTGTTCTGACAATAATGAACTTGAACTGGACGCTTACTCTGAAATCATTTTGTCGTGCCAGTCTTATGGTATTCTACAATCAGCCCATATTGACGTGGCTGATATTTTCTATGGTGTCTTTACGAATGGAACCCATTCAGCCTTGTGTTCATATACAATGAATGACATACAGGAGAAATTTGTTGATACTACGTGTGGCTGTGTAACAGCCAGTGATCCAAGCTGCAGTGGACAAGGAGCAAGGATATCTTACTTAGACTGGGATTCTTATTGTTCTCCAAGGGTTGTTAATGTATTTTATATTCTGAGTATTTTAGCTAATGACAGGTTTTCTTTTGTTGTTGTAGTTGTTTTTCTGTCTTTTTTTTTAATTGTAACAGTTTGTTTGTTTGATTTTTTTATTGTTTTTATTTCTGCGTTCAAATATTAACAAAATCAAATTAATACATGATCACATAAACATTACATAAATAAAAGATCGTGTACAAATTAATGTTATACGATAATCATAATAAACCATACAAACAAGAATACAGAATATAATACTTTTCATTAAACTAAAAAGGTATATAGAACGCAGAAGACCGCCATCCTGAGCGATTAGGCTGGAAATGGATTGGTAGCCTCGTTCAATTTAGCGAAAAGTGGAATACACTGCTCTTATTTACTTGTGATGAGATCTATGTCTTATAAGCTTAGCTTTTTGAATAGATCCCCTCATAGAAGTGAGTGGTCTGATTTTCATTTTTAAAAGCCACACACAATGCTACTGTACACGTATTTACAGCTTCTCTGCGTTTTTGTCGATTGTATTTTGTTTACGTATGTTAATCATGTATGACTATATAATGCTTATACAAAGTTCGCGGAAACATGAAAAATAGATTGAAACTTGAAACTTGAACACGGCAAGTCACAATACAGACTTTTAAAATGAATATGCCAACAGTTAAAGTAAAGGGCTAACATTGTGAGAATTAAAAAAAATAAATCTCATTTTGCTACTTGACAATGGTATAAACACAATGAGTTATAATTTAAAATTACCAGTCTGAAAGTTTCAAAGTATAATATCGACGGAAATTATTTGTAAATATTAAAAATGTAAACCAATGTTTGAAGAAAATATAATGGTCGGTTGCACAGACAGGACATAAGGAGCATGCATGCATGTGCACAGCGTTCACCTGAACAGTAATGTGTATGTGTGTATGCATTATCATGTATAGTATGGTAGGGAGGGTGGGCGTGTGTGTGTATGCATATCATTATAGCACAGGGAGAGAGGTGCAGCCAACGGTTATTTTGAACTGGTGGAAAATGCTCCTCTTATCTATTTGTCTTTGAGACAAAAAATAATAAAATCGTCGTTTGCTCTTACTAACAGTTTTTCATTTTAAATTATGGTTGGTTTCAGGGGGTTTGAGTACAAATACAATTTTTGATACACATGTTTCTTCTTAGTTTGAGATTTTGTTAGATCAGCTTCTCACAAAGTTATAGCCAATGCCCACGTCGAAAGCCAGCAACAAACTAAGCGGAAGCCGATTGGGTTTAACTAGCAAAATCAAAATCATGAATTAATCCATAAAGGTGGGAATATGTAATGTAACTTATGTAGTAAAGATGAATTCATATTCCAGGGGCCCGTTGCATAAAACTTACTATAATAGTAACTTTTCTATCAATGGCGATTTCCATGGAAACTTTGAATCTGATTGGCTGTTGAGCATTGTTACTATGGTAGTTACCATTGATAGCAAAGTTACTATTATGATAAGTTTTATGCAACGGGCCCAGGAAAATCGAATATCGATTTTTAAAAAAATCTTTAGAGTCCTACCCTCTCTTGTTATCATAAATTTGAATATATATCATAACAGAAAGAGGGAAAATGTCCTTCTTCTCCAATAATTTGGTTTCTGTTATAACAATGGGAATTCTTACAAGTATTTTTCTGATGTTCAATAGAGGGCGCTTCAAGACAATCTATAGAAGAGTATTATCAGTGTGGGGATGCTGATCACATACAGAGATTCAAGTACGCACAGGCTACAAGCTCCCTGGAGGGAAACCCTCTTTGGACAGGTCTTCCTGGAGATGATTCTTCAATCATCACCTTTCACAAAGAAAATAAGACGGTTACCTTGGTTACCACTTCATCAACTTCAACTCTTAACAAAGTAGGCTATTGGTAAACTTCACATCTCTGTTTTTGAAATGTCAAAAGCAGATCTTATCTCGGGATCGTCTGGAAAATGAAAGATCGGTCTAGTAGCTAAAACTTGTAGAAAATGTCAGAAAGGCCAGAAATAACGTAAAAACAGACAAATACCAAATGGCATACAGTATGGATATAAGACCATAATATTCAGTGATTAAATATTTACCAATTTCAAGAAAGAACTTACGAAAAATCATGATGAAAGACATGACGTAATAATGAAAGGTTTTTTTCATTAAAAATATGTCGATTTATCATCGCAAAGTGATGACGACATCGGGTAACTTCATTATTTGACTACGGGAAAATGTGGTTTCATGTAATCTGATGTCACTAAGGGCAATCAGGGGCGTTAACTAGCACCTTTTTCAGTGGGGGGGGTGGGTGGTGTAGAGGCCACTGATTACCGACAAACATTGTCACCGATTTCCGACGACCAACATCTATTACTATAAACCGTCTTAAGCCCATGGGGGTACTTTCAGTTGTGTGCCTCTATCCATTTTCCTTCGTCTCTCCTACACATTTTCATTCAATTTCAGTCAGATTTGGTGATTTTTATATGAGCGAGCGAGGCGAGCAAGGAAATGATGCTCCTTTTCATTTTAGCAGTGATGATCTTCATCAAAATACGAGATGGGCCTATACGATATTCAAATATAAATTTGGTCACTTCGCCTGCAGAATTCATTCACTTTCCCCAAACATTCTGCATCTAAATATTATACGAGCGAGAAAAAAAAAATTAACACTATCTGTCATGCTATTCACGAGACGACTTGGATAAATCTGACGTATTTGCTCATTGGCATACGGACTGGACTATATTTGTCATCAAAATACATTTTGAACAATAAGATATCTAATAGCAGCCTATTCGGTCATCTCGCTTGCTAGCGAGGGAAAAATAATATACTCTTTATCACGGAAAAGTGATAATTCTTCATCAAATTATGCGATGGGCCTATCAGATATCTAGAATAGTTTGTCCCCTTGCCTTGCCGTATTCATTCGCTTTCAAAACCACCCTGTCTCTAGATATGATACGAGCGAGCGAAACGAGCAAGGAAAAATATATATACTCCTTTTCATGGTTGAGGTGATTGTTCTTCAACAAAGTACACGATGGGCCGAAATGTATCTGAATTATTTTAGTCACCTCGCTTGCCGAATTTGTTCGCTTTCCGAAGCTATCCTGTATCTAAATATTATACGAGCGAGGAAAAATATACACCTTTTTCATGTTATTTCGTCGAAATACACTTTGGCCAGTATTAGATACTCTCTCTCTCTCTCAAAAAAAAAAAAAAGTGAACGCGTTCACCCTGTTAGGGGTGAATTTCAGAAGAGAGTGCATTTAGAGTGAATTAAGAGTGAATGAAGAGTAAAAAATTGTGATATTCACTCTTTATTCACTCTTTGAGGGGTGAACTTCAGGGATCACTCAAGGATTGTGAGTGATCTCTGAGGTCACCCCTAAAAGAGTGAATAAAGAGTGATTATCACACTTTTTACTCTTAATTCACTCTAAATGCACTCTCTTCTGAAATTCACCTCTAACAAGGTGAACTCGTTCACTCTTTTTTTAGAGAGAGAGAGTATCTAAATCATATATTCGGTCACCTTGTTTGCCCAATTCATTTGCTTGCAAAAACTATCCTGCATCTAAATACGAGCAAGCGAAGCGAGCGAGAACAAAATATATACTCTTTTTCATGGTTGAGGTGATTATTCATTCCTCATCAAAATACACGATGGACCGAAAGGTATCTAAATTATTATGTATCTAAATATTATACGAGCGAGCGCAGCGAGCGAGGAAAACTATACACTGTTTATCATGCTTTTTCGTCTGAATAACTTAGGCCAGTAAGAGATAAAAAAATATAATCGGTAACCTCGCGGTCACAAACCCCCCCCCCCCCCCCCCCCCGCCTAGCTACGGCCCTGATGGCAATTATCCCGCTTAATTTCCATGATATTGGTTCTAAAGAAACACACTCTCTGTCTCATTTTTCTATTCTGTAACCAAGAAAGTGAGACAGGTTAAATGTCTTTTTGGAAACACGATGCGATTGCTCCGGGTTTTTCTGAAGTCAAAGATGTAGGATCTAAGGTTGGGGTTGCAGGTGGGCCGTAAGTTAGGATTAGGGTTAGG
>CM057155.1:14174776-14185088 GCA_029962745.1 Echinometra lucunter | reverse complement strand
AAAAGGCTAACATTGTGAGAATTTTTAAAAATCTCATTTTGCTACTTGACAATGGTATAAACACAAGAGTTATAGTTTAAAATTACCAGTCTGAAAGTTTCAAAGTATAATATCGACGGAAAGTATTTGTAAATATTAAAAACGTAAACCAATGTTTGAAGGAAATGTAATGGTCGGTTGCACAGACTGGACATAAGGAGCATGCATCTGCACAGCGTTCACCTGAACAGTAATGTGTATGTGTGTGTATGCATTATCATGTATAGTACGGTAGGGTGTGTGTGTGGGTGTGTGTGTGTGCGTGGGTGTGGGTATGCAGGTTGAAGGGGAGGAGAACGGGGTAACACGGGAGGAGGGGGATGTGGATAGGGGTGACGGGGTTAAGTAATGTAATTTAACATACCTTCCTCTCTTATTTTGGTTATAAGCTGTTTTATTTATTTATTTATTTATTCATTCATTTCTTTCTTTATTTATTTCTGCATGGTTCAACAGATTAAATAGAATGATCATTATGACAGCAAACAGTCATAAGCATAAAAAAAGAGAAAGAGATCAATATATGTAACATTGTAAATAATAGAGAAACATACAGAGGTATGGCAATATAAACCTAATGCTTGATACGTTGCCATACCTTACCATCCAAAAAAAAAACCAAAAAACATATTTTCATAAAATATTTGGGGGGAACTAAAGTCAAACTAACTAACTATTAACTACTAACTAAACTAGATAAATCAACTTACACAACATTTAAAGATATATGATAAACTGTTATGCCCGAAAATTGAAACGTAAACATGTACAAAAACTAGTACAAAAAGTATGAAAGGTCTTACTATTAGAAATGAAAATGATCTTATACTGAGCATAAGCATGAGAAAAAAATGACAAACAGCAATGACTGTGAAACAGTAATTACAACTTTGAGATAAGCAGGCGCTTAACTGCACTTTTGAAGGATTGCACGGTTAATTAATTTCGAGTGTCATTAGGTAGAGAATTCCAAACATCGGGACGTTATGTCTGAAAGACTTTTGAGCCAACACAGTGCGAGGATTGGATAGGTGCATATTAGTTGCGTGTCTTGTGGGATAGGTATGAATAGCATTATTTTGTTGAAGCATAGAAGAAAAGGAAGTGGGCAACAATTTGTTATTAAAGCGATACATAAAAAGGGAAGTTTGAAGAAAATGGAATCATTAACAGGCTTTCAAGCTCAATAAACAGGGGGCGTGTCAGCAGTGGTAATTGTTGACTTGGTTCAAATGAAAATTCTTTTTCCAATAATATGACACCAAGATCACCCATTTTGGCTCACGTGTTCAGATGACAGGGCTCATTTCGTGAGGCAATGTCATTTTCAAAATTTGCTACTTTTCCGGCCAAATTCAAGTTCGATGAAGGAAAAACCTTACACCGACTTCGCGCGTTTCGTAGAATAGGCTCCATGCCTATTCATAAACGCGTGCCGATTTTCTTTCACTCGAGAAGGGCCATTGTTTGAAAAAAGGGGGCATTCAGTGTTCCGAATTGTGGATGGGAGGATAGCAGGTTGCTAATCGCCTAATCGTCATTGCCATGTTGATGAGTTGACCGTGAGGGTTGTTGAATGGCCAATGGGAACTTGTAATTTGGATGTTAGTGATCATGGTGATAGTGTATTGAAGATCTTGAGTAGTGTGCTTGTAATAAGGGTGTTCGTGCGCAGGGGTATCTCTGCCTGAAACATAGATTTCAGAGATATGCACTATGAACATGGCGGACAAAGAAAGCGGACAAAATAAACAACCTCTCATTCTACCCTTCACATTTCTGGTAGTCAAAAGAACATCCCTTCACAGCTATTATGTTTAATCATGTAGTTCCAGGTGAATATGCATGTGACACCTGTTCCACATATTTTAGACAATAGCTGTGAAGGGATGTTCTTTTGACTACCAGAACTATTGTGAAGGGTAGAAGGAGGGGTTGTTTATTTTGTCCGCTTTCTTTGTCCGTCATGTTCATAGTGATGGATCTTCAGTTGTGGAATACACCGTTGATGATAAAGAAAAACACTCCTCGTCTCATCAATCCCATCTCATCAGTAAAATCTTTATAAAAAAATAAATAAATAAAAAACATATGCCAATGCCGAGAAGATTAATTCTTTCACTCCATAATAGGAAAGAAGACATGAATATCAACTTTCTCCGTTCTGTGTTCAGAGGCGGCGGACCAGGCGGACCCCTGGATCCGCGCCTGGCTTTCATCGTCCTAGTCCGCTAGTCATGTCCTCTTTCCCATCATGGCGTGAAAGAATAATGTTCTCGGCATTAGCCTTTTCTCCTTAATTATTTTTTGAAAAGATTTTACTGAGATGGGATTGATGAGACGAGGAGCTTTTTTCTTTATCGTTAACGGTGTATTTCACAACTCAAGATCCATTATCTCTGAAATCTATGTTTCAGGCAGAGATACACCTGTTTACAAACACCCTTGCAAGCACACTACTCAAGATCTTCAATACACCATCAGGGCAATTCCATGATTAAGTGGACATTGGCCCAAACTTTATTTTTGCTCTTTCTCAAATTCAGGTCTTTTTTGGGGGGGGGGTTAAAATTCATTCAGAAATTGTTGATACAAAGGGGTTTCATACTCACCATGTAGAACAAAATAATTGTGTGGACATATGTATATGCAAAGACAGATTAAAATACACATGACACATGCGTTAATATACATTTGCTAATACACACAATTAAACGTTTATATACATCGTAGGGATCAAGGCGGAACATGTCTGGAAATAATTGTGTGGACATATATGTATATGCATAGAAACAGATTAAAATACACATGACACATGCGTTAACATATATTTGCTAATACATTAATTAAAATTAAACCTTTATAGTTATACATAGTAGGGATTAAGGTGGGGGGAGGGAACTTTGGGGATGGGCCTGAGAGGGTTAAGGGTTTGCGTTGATTCCGTGTGGGCGTAATGTGTGTAGTTTGGAGATCCAGTAGGACTCACGCTTCAGAATGATGTGGGGTTCTTTTTTCTTGATCAGTTCTATGCCTGTGATTTTTACGTTGCGAACTGAATGGTTTGGTAAATTGAAGTGTATGGTGTACGGCAGGATTTTGTGGTTGGGCGAGTCGTGGTTGATTATTTCAGAGCGTGTGTTGTTCAACAGGGTATAGAGGGATGTTTGGGTCTTTGCTACATAACATACTGCAGTCCGCATTCACTACATGTGATTAAATATATCAGCCAGGAAGATTTGCAGTCAATATAGTTATGAAATGAATTTTCTTTGTGGATGTGCTTGTGAACGTGTTGGTTTCTTGGATGTGTTGGTGCAAGATGCATTTTTTAAAATTTGCATCTGTGGAAACCACGTTTAGCAGAGATGGTTTCTATTTGTGTGGCTTGGGTGGGTGGTGTGTCTGGATGGTATGTGTCTGAGGAGATGTGTGAATTGTTGTCTGTGTTGAGTCGTTACTTTGCAAGGCGTCTTCCTCGATCGCATCTACAAGCAATAGAGATTGTCGGGGCGTCTGTGTTTGCTTGCTGGTCTGTATCTGAAGCATGTGGTGTGGGTGATTTGGCATTAACAAGTATGTCACGTAATGTTCTGGTACGTCGGTAAGATGTGACTGGCCCGGCATAATAAAGACAGAGTGCAACATACTCGCAACGTCCCAACGTCCTGCCGCCCACTTCTTCAGTCACAACTATGATTTTCATACGATGCAGCACCCATCACGTACGTGGCCGAAGCACTTTCACATGATATATATATTTAAGAGACGACGTCTTTTGTGTTGGGTTTCTGTATATGCTTTATTTTTAAAAGGGATTTAATTCCATTTCTTTTTTCTTCTGAGCTCATTAATTTGTGAATATAATATCCAACTTATCAAACTCATGTTATGAAAACTAAACCAGGATGTGTATCTATAGATTTTTTTTAAATTTTGATTTGTATGCAGTGATGGATTTTTGAAGAAAAAAAACACCTTGGGGAAAAAACACGGAACTTATGGAAGTGTGTGACTTCCCGCTTGAAATTTCGTTTAAAGATTTCCGTAATCCCCTCCACAAAACGCTAAGCTATATAGCGCCTCAATGGTCATAATTCTATAAGTTTTGAAATTTGTGCAAATTACGTGGCAAAGATCTCAATTTTGATAAAAAGGAGCTTGATATAAGAAAGTTTCAGGTCAAAGATTTTTATCTACTGATATCCACGACAACTGTGACACTAAACAGTCGGACATCCGCATATCGATCTTTATTTTGAAGGCCTTGAACTTTTCTTTTCCTTATCTTTTCAAACAAGAAATTCAGTATTTGATATAAAATGGTAATTTCTAGCACCGGTGAAATTTTGAAATGTTCTGTTTCAAAATATTACGACCGACATGACCGAGGGGGGAAAAAAACACACACCCGTCATACGATATACAAGTGTCTTTTTATGGGATATCTCTCTCTCTCTCTCTCTCTCTCTCTCTATATATATATATATATATATATATGTATTTTCTCTTATACTCCAAATACATTCCAGAAATAATTTAAAAACACAATTTGACAATAGCTTCCTCAACATGCAACATACTCAAATTGGATTTTGTACATATTGGTGAATGGCAATTCGGCATGAATCAGTGCAGCATGACGCCTCCCATGGAGTTAGTTCACTTCCTTTTTGCAGTATTTCATATCGAGGACAGCAGCAACTGAAATCAGTTCGTAGTTCTGGTTATTCGTCATATAGCATGATTTCAGTATATTCTTCATATATCGTATAAGGTAAATCGAATATATGATTGGCCACATTTTTTTTTTTTTTGGTTTTTTGTTGTTGTTGTTGTTTTTTTTTTTTTTTTACTTCTGTCCAATAATCTTTGGAATTGCCGGTATGTTATGTGTAAAAAGTTGCAAAAATAGTTAGGTAGTTTTGTTTATAGAAAAGGCTTACAAAAGAAACTTATACAATGTGGTAAGAATTCAAAGTATTCCTCCTCTGCTGTTGAAGTTGCATGATTAGTGTTGAAGGACACAAATTTATTTTACGGTTTATTTTCATTTGATGATATTGTGATATTCCAGAGATTTGTATATACAGTATGTTATAAACTGAGACCTTTAGAAAAGTTTTTGTTTTTATCTTTACAAGCCAGTGTAATGAAATTTTCCATTGGTAATTCATTAAAATGCATTAACACTATGAAGAGTCGAGATTCCAATGACTTTAGGATCTACAAAATTGATTGGGCAAGGATAATTGGTTTAACGCAGTACTGACATGTATTTTCAAATGAATATAGTGTATAAAGTAGTGAGATTTCATGTTAGTTACTTATTTTGTCAAATGTTGAATATTTAATGAGTAGTAACGTTTTCTTCCTCCTGCATCAGCCTCGGGACAGTGTCTAATCAACATGGCTTTTAAGCAGACATGGCAATGGAGATACTGCTTTCACGTCTTGATTACCATGGTAATGATGGTAGCATGCATCCATGGCAGCAGGGATGGCCAGCTTTCATCATACCTGAAAGCAATCTTCAGAGATGGATCAGGCATGGCACTCAACCAGATGGTGGTCAGTAATGAGAGTGGTACAGACTTTGTTTACTTGGGAGGTATTTCGACTCTCTACCAGCTTGATATGGATTTGGATCTCTTGCGACAGGAAAGCACAATTCCAAGTGATACAGCACCATGTTCTGACCCAGCATGCCTGTACGAGACCAAGATCTTGGAGGTAGCACCATTGCCTGTCGGTAAGCTCATTCAATGTGGTGGGCCGGAAGGAAAATGTGAACTTAGACACTTGATGAATATTTCAAGAGAATTTGGATACACTGTCCATCTTGTAGTAAACAATGATGGTATGTCCGTAGGTGTTGTTGCACTCAGACAGTTCGAAGTCCCAGAGGTATTCATGTATGTTGCTACATCAATTACCGATCCTGACAACGGACGTGTTGATCAGCCAATCACACAAAGAGAACTACAAAATGATATCGGTCCTGGATTTGTATTTGTAGATAACAGGCGCATATCCAGAGCCTCTACTTCAGTTGATTATATTCAGGGAATTTCCTGGAAGAATTATAACTTTTTTATTGTACACAGTGGATCAGAACAGTCAAAACTAGGGAGAATCTGTTCTGACAATAATGAGGATGAACTGGACGTTTACTCTGAAATCATTTTGTCATGCCAGTCATATGGTATTCTACAATCAGCCCATATTGACATGGCCGATATGTTCTATGGTGTCTTTACGAATGGAACCCATTCAACCATGTGTTCATACGCAATGAATGACATACAGGAAAAGTTTGTTGATACTACATGTGGCTGTGTGATAGACGGTGATCCAAGCTGCAGTGGACAAGGAACAAGCATATCTTACATGGTCGGGGATTCCATCTGTGCTCCAAGATCCAATGTCAGTATATTTTATGTATTGAGTATTGTACCTAAGAACACTGTGCACAGTCACATTGCACACTCTTTGAAATGAATGTAATCCAACAAGACCTCATTATTATAACAACGTAGGATCGAAATCGTTAAGCTTATCAATGCTAAAGTGGGAATATTCAATTTAGCCTGCAAAACACGTTACAAGAAATTCTAAAATCTAAATGGGTTGGGAAAACTTTAAAAAGCCCGCATGCATTACATCTAACGGCTAAGGGGGGGGGGGGGGGGGGGGGGAGGGGAGGGTGGCTGTAACGTCACCAGAACATGGGTCTGAATATCTTGGTAAAGCTTTTCAGACAGTCATAATGTAAACTTGCATGGCCGGCGGAACCGGGGGGGGGGGGAACCTGCCCCCCCCCCATATCTGGCAGAAAATATAAGAAAAAATGGGAAAGAAAAGAAAAGAATGAAAGAGAAAGAAGAGAAAAGAAATAAAAAGTACAAACTGGAAGCCCGCTCGCTCGCTCGCGTTTAGACCGAATTGAATATGCCAGTTATTATTTCAATAAAACGAAATTGTTTTGCATCTTGCGTCTCCATCTGGTGTTAAACCATTCTTCTGTTCATGAATAAAATCATAATTATAGTAGTAATATTATTGCAAGCAATCGGGCGGCAGGTTTAGCGAAGAAGAAAAAACTTTCGGGAGATAACGGCCTGTGACCGATAGGCCTGCAGACGATGGCCAAAAAATGGCTTAAAAATAGCTCAATTGGCAACTATCTTAAAACAACCAATTTTTAACTTTTTTTGATAGTATATGTCCTGACAATATCCCACATAAAAATTACCCAGAAAACGTCCTCGGGAACATGCTTAAATGACGTCAAAATGGCGTCCTAAAAACTGCCATTTTGACTGAGTAATTGTCATTTACACATCACTAATAATAAATATTGAATTTTTCAGCATGGAAATGATTTTATCTTCCATGATGCAATTTCTCAGATAGCTTAGGTCAGCAGCCATCAGAGTATGCTTGTTTTCAATTGAACTAGCCGGTCGTAAAGATGCCAAACCCGTTTCCATGGCAACATTAATATTGAAGTAGTAAAAATAACATTACAAAATCATGTACTTATCCTTATATTACTTGAAATATGATGAAAATGTTTAAATATGTGTATTTCAATGTGTCTTCTTGGTTGTAGTGAAGATTCAACCAAATCAAAGTCTTGATCATGTGAAAATATGGCAGGAATATGCATGGTTGTTGCTTTGGAAACAACACCCTGAAATATATCAAAAAATCAGAAAAATGGAAAGTTTTTACGTCCAAGAAACCCTTGATTTAGCCTTATCTGTGTCCAGTTATACAAATTCATGGCCACTAGCTGAATCATCTCATGAGGCCTGTATGGGCCTCAAATGAGGTCAAATCTTCACATTATCGGCAAGTTTCTACTGGAGTTTAAGTATTTAGACTGCCTACACATGTAGGACCTCACTCTTATTTAGGGTCAAAGTCACTTATGTAGGTCAAAGCTCAAAGGTCAAATAAGTTCTAATCAAAATTTACCTACGAGAATGATTGTACACTTGATGAGACAAGTTATAGCTATTTCCTTTTTGCATATTCGGGGCCCCTTTTTCCTTTGCGGTGCAAAATATGAATGTCAGAGGTAAATATGTCAGAGGTAAAAATGTCAGAGGAAAAAATGTCAAAGGAAAAAATGTCAGAGGTAAAAATGTCGGAGGTAAATTGTCGAGGTAAAAATGTCAGAGGGAAAATGTCAGAGGTAAAATGCCAAGGTGAAATGCCAGGGGTAAAAATTCCAGAGGTGAAAATGCAAGAGGTAAAAATCTCAGATTTGAATATGACAGAGGTACAAATGTCAGAGGTAGAAATGTCAGAGGTATGTCAGATTAGAAAATGTTGGAGTAAACATGTTACAGGTACAGATATTGAATTATAAAAAGGAAGTGGCACGCGAGATATCTGCCTATTTACTTCCATCTTTCATCGTTTCTGCATTAAGTAGAAAAAAAAACTAAATACATGTATGAGTGAGGGGGGAATTAAGCAGTTATTGTAATGAACACTGTAAAAACGATGGTGGGAAAGACTTTGACTCGTAAAAAAAGAGGCTGAAAAACCATGACAACATACATTCCATACGATTTTAAAGTGCACATTCCTCTTCATATCAAGCGTGGTGTACGTGAACATATGCCTTATTATTTTCCTAATACGTGGAATAGGAAGCAAGCGAATGGAACTAATTCGATCTTTTTATAGTAGCTCATCCGATACGCTGCGGAATTTACAGGTAATTCAGTACAGGTAATTCAAAACAATTACCTTAATTAGTTAATTGTGTTAGCATGTATGCAAAACATCAAACATGAATATTTTCTTTCCACTCTGTCATTTCATTAATATTACAATAGTAACTTCCCTGATAGCAGAGAATGGTAAGAATAGCATCATATTTACTTCTTTTTAAAGTCGTATCATACGTCTTATTTACGTATTACATATAGGCCTACCTCTTGGTTCTAGGGGTCTTAAGAACCATCAAAGGAACATTTCGGAGTTCATGAAAACATAAAGAACCATTTATAGAACCACTTTTCTGTATAGTTCTAAATATGGGACAAAAAGGATTCCAACTTGCACATTTTCTCAAGAGTACTAGTGAGTCTTTCGAGTTTTACAAGACTAAACAACGGGAACATTATTCGTATTTCCAATTAGTTTTTTTTTGGGGGGGGCGGGAGTAGAGAGGAGAGGATTCTAAACGAGAAAAGTAAGAACTCATAGGCTATTTGGGACCAAAAGATATGATCTTTTAATGAAATTAGTATGATTATGCCAATAGGCCAATAGATTAATGTATTCAGATTCATGCATATTTCTCTCCAGGCGCTTGATTACCAACTATTCGGTTTACCTGTTATGCATAATGGTCTGAACAGATTGAATCCTGATTGCATACATTAGCTGTTGCTATGACGGGCAAGCCTCCAACTAGCTCCTTAGTTGTCAATGGAAAGATTTGTTCAAACAACATGCATAAATTAGCAAACAGGTCTATTTAGCAAAAATCCAGCCTCTTGCATGCTCTGTCTTAAATTAATGGCCCATGTCATGTATTGCACCCCACATACTGAGCATTATGTATATTGCTATGTCGGGCAAGCCTTCGACAAGCTCCTTAGTTGTCAAGAGAAAGGTTTGTTCAACAACATTCATAAATAAATGGGTCTATTGAACAAAAATCCAGCCTCTGCATACTTTGTTTAAATTAGTGGCCCATACATGTATTGCATGTCATGTATTATCATACTGAGAATTATGATTTCTGGATAGTTGTGTTGTCATGGAAACAGGCAAAGTTGGGCAAAAATGTGGTTTCTCACAAGCTTTGAGAAAAACAATTTTCCCGCATGATGTTGCCATAGCAACGACAAAGTTTTCGCTCAGATTTTTAATAACAGAGGCAGCAAATGAGCTATTTTGTTTGAAGAAAAACAGGAAATAAAAAAAACATATACCATCAACTTATATCATGATTTATGTCAGCTATGTAACAAAAGATTGAGATTTCCTAAAATTCCCATTCATTTTTATGGTTATTGGGGGCGGCCATGTTGATGACGTCATTTGGGATTTCCGAACAGGACTTCTGGGTAATTTTCACTGGTAAGTTTGTTAAGACATATACTTTCCAAAAATAAAAAAATTTGTTTGTTATACGATAGTTGCCAGTTGACCCCCAAATCCAGCCTCAGTCTGCTGGCCTACGACGCCTATATGCCCATCAAACACTAGCTGAGAACGGAAGATGCCCGTAAGTAAATCATAA
>CM057155.1:14123939-14174276 GCA_029962745.1 Echinometra lucunter | reverse complement strand
ATATATATCTATGTATTTTCTCCTATACTCCAAATACATTCCAGAAATAATTTAAAAACAATAGCTTCCTCAACATGCAACATACTCAAAATGGACTTTGTACATATTGGTGAATGGCAATTCGGCATGACTCACTGAGCATGACGCCTCCCATGGAGTCAGTTCAGTTCCTTTTTGCAGTATTTCATATCAAGGACAGCAGCAACTGAAATCAGTTCGTAGTTCTGGTTATTCGTCATGTGGCATGATTTCAGTATATTCTTCAAATATCGTATAAGGTAAATCGAATATATGATTGGCCACATTTTTTTTTTGTTTTGTTTTTTTGTTTTGTTTTTTACTTCTGTCCAATAATCTTTGGAATTGTCGGTATGTTATGTGTAAAAGTTGCAAAAATAGTTAGGTAGTTTTTTTTATAGAAAAGGCTTACAAAAAGAAACTTATACAATGTGGTAAGAATTCAAAGTATTCCTCCTCTGCTGTTGAAGTTGCATGATTAATGTTGAAGGACACAAATTCATTTTACTGTTTATTTTCATTTGATGGTATTGTGATATTCCAGAGATTTGTATATACAGTATGTTATAAACTGAGACCTTTAGAAAAGTTTTTTTTTATCTTTACAAGCCAGTGCAATGAAATTTTCCATTGGTAGTTCATTAAAATGCATTAACACTATGAAGAGTCGAGATTCCAATGACTTTAGGATCTACAAAATTGATTGGGCAAGGATAATTGGTTTAATGCAGTACTGACATGTATTTTCAAATGAATATAGTGTATAAAGTAGTGAGATTTCATGTTAGTTACTTATTTTGTCAAATGTTGAATATTTATTTGTAATGAGTAGTAACGTTTTCTTCCTCCTGCATCAGCCTCGGGACAGTGTCTAATCAACATGGCTTTTAAGCAGACATGGCAATGGAGATACTGCTTTTACGTCTTGATTACCATGGCAATGATGGTAGCATGCATCCATGGCAGCAGGGATGGCCAGCTTTCATCTTACCTGAAAGCAGTCTTCAGAGATGGATCAGGCATGGCACTCAACCAGATGGTGGTCAGTAATGAGAGTGGTACAGACTTTGTTTACTTGGGAGGTAGTTCGACTCTCTACCAGCTTGACATGGATTTGGATCTCTTGCGACAGGAAAGCACAATTCCAAGTGATACAGCACCATGTTCGGACCCAGCATGCCTGTACGAGACCAAAATCTTGGAGGTAGCACCATTGCCTGTCGGTAAGCTCATTCAATGTGGTGGGCCGGAAGGAAAATGTGAACTTAGAAACTTGATGAATATTTCAAGAGAATTCGGATATACGTTCGATCGGGTAGTAAATGTTGGCTTGTCTGTAGGGGTTGTTGCATTCAGACAGACTGAAACCCCAGAAGTATTTATGTATGTTGCCACATCTATAGATCCTAACAATCACGTACGTTTTCATTATCCAATCGCAGAAAGGAAGCTGCAAAATATTCATCCTCCGTTTGTATTCGAATATAGTAGACGAATACGGGATGTTAGTGCCGCGGTGGATTACATTCAGGGAATTTCCTGGAGGACTTATAACTTTTTCATTGCACACAGTGGACCAGACCGGTCAAGACTAGGGAGAATCTGTTCTGACAATAATCAGGATGAACTTGAGACTTACTCTGAAATTATTTTGTCATGCCAGTCATATGGAATTTTACAATCAGCACACATTGACATGGCTGATATACTCTATGGTGTCTTTACGAATGGAACCCATTCAGCCTTGTGTTCATATACAATGAATGACATACAGGAGAAGTTTGTTGATACTACGTGTGGCTGTGTGATAGACCATGATCCAAGCTGCAGTGGGCAAGGGACAGAGATATCTTACTTGGTCGGGGATTCCTATTGTCCAAGATACAATGTCAGTATATTTTATGTATTGAGTATTGTAGCTAAGAACAAGTCACATTGCACACTCTTTGAAATGAATGCAATCCAACAAGACCTCATTATACGCTATTATAACAACGTAGGATCGAAATCGTCAAGCTTATAAATGCTAAAGTGGGAATATTCAATTTAGCCTGTAAAACACGTTAAAGAAATTATAAAATCTAAATGGGATGGGAAAACTTTAAAAAGCCCACATGCATTACATCTAACGGCTAACGGGGGGAGGTGGGGGGGGGGGGGGGGGCTGTAACGTCACCAGAACATGGGTCTGAATATCTTGCAAGCTTTTCAGACAGTCACAATGTAAACTTGCATGGCCGGCAGAACCGGGGGGGGGCAGGGGGCCTGCCCCCCCCCCCCCAATATCTGGCAGAAAAAAATAAGATAAAATGGGAAAGAAAAGAAAAGAATGAAAGATAAAAAAGAGAAAAGAAATTAAAAGTACAAACCGGAAGCGCTCGCTCTCTTCGCTCGCTCGCATTTTAGGCCTAATAGAATATGCCAGTTATTATTTTAATAAAACGAAATTGTTTTTCATCTTGCGTCTCCATCTGATGTTAAACCATTCTTCTATTCATGAATATAATCATAATTATAGTAGTAATATTATTGCAAGCAATCGGGCGACAGCTTTAGCGAAGAAGAAAAAAAATTCGGGAGATAATTAATGGCCTGTGACCAATGCCTATGTGCCCATCAAACACTAGCTGAGAACAGAAGATGCCCGTAAGTAAATCTTAAGTATGAATTAAAATAAACTACAACTTATTCTCTGTATACAAATTCCATATTTTTTCTGGCTCGCTCGCTACGCTTGCAATTAGAATTCAGAAACAAAATGCTTTCGGGCAGTAAGCACTCTTTTCTCAGCAGTAAAATGCCTAATTAATATCATGTTTTGTGACGAATCTACCTTCTTTTTTTATATAAACAAAATTTTTTTTTTGGTCGGTCACTCGTTTCGCTTAGGTGCTCATATAGAGACAGGCAAAGTGAATTGCCCATATGGAGTCACATTTGGACTGGGATTCTATTTGTTTTCCAAGATCCAGTGTTAGTATATTAATTTTTATGTATTGAGTGTTTTAGCTAACCAATGATAACACGTTTTTTTCTGTTTTATTGTTACAGTTCAATTGAACGACAAGTAAAACTGCTCTTATTTACTTGTAAGGGGATCTATGTCTTACAAGCTTAGCTTTTTAAAATAAATTCCCTCATATCCACCATAAATTGAGTTGTCTCATGGAAAAATGAAACCCAAATGGAACCCATTCAGCCTTGTGTTCATACACAATGAATGAAATGGAGGAAAAGTTTGTCGATACTACATGTGTAATAAGCGAGGATCCAAGCTACTACGGACAGGGACAGTGGCGTAGACAGGTTCTTACACCTGGGGGGGATGATATGCCGTTCACGAGAAATCAAGGATTTTTTTTTTTCTGTCGAACTCACACTTAAGTATAAACACACGCCCTCACCCACCTGCACAGACCCCCTTACACACATTTTGATTATTATCTTGCGAGCGAGCGAAGCGAGCGAGCAAATTTTTACCATTTTTCTGATTTTCAATCGCATCTTCAAATAGAAATTCTATAATATGATGAGCGAGCAAAGCAAGCGAGCCAAAAATAACCACTTTTCTGGTTTTCACTCGCATTTTCAAACAAACATTCTGAATGTGATGAGCGAGCGAAGCGAGCGAGCCAAAAATAAGTGCTTTTCTGGTTTTAAATCACATTTTCAAATAGAAATTCTAAAATATGATGGTTGTTTATGACAGATTATTAAAAAAATTATTAACTGATTAATTCAAATATCATTTCTTCCTTTAAAAAGTGTGTGTGGGGATATTTGTACACGCCATCCTCCCTCTGAAAGAAGTGGGGGGATATATCCCCCATCCCCCCAGGATTTACGCCAATGATGCACAGATATAAATAGAAAATATACGCACCGTGACAAACGAATATAGAGTATGGACTGACACACATTATTGCATATTTGCATCACGCCATTTATCTTCTCTTTTTTTGTTTTTGTTTTGTTACACCACTTCAGAAAAACTGTGACGTCGCCGAATTTACCCAAAAGTAATATAAATAACTACACAAATCAGAATAATGATCGTTATAGTTATGAGTAATTGTCATTTCAGTCACATTAACGATGATGATGATAACTATTATTATCATAAGCATAATAATAATAATAATAATAATAATACATTACTAATCATCATCATCATTTATTATTATTATCATTATTATTATCATTATTATTATCATTATTATTATTATTTCCTTTATCCACAACTTGATGTTCTGTTGGTATATTAAACAGCAACCGGACTTCTTCCAGAAATCTAGGGTTATCTGTTCTCTACTCTATCAAACAAGTCCTCTTTTCATTGTTCATTTCTCTTTCTAGTTCAAGACCTTTCGTAAGATGTGAGCTGTCCCAAGCAAGCTTGCCTTCTGTATCGTTTCAAAGGACACCTCGACTCCTAGATCAGCCAAGAAGCTTCTGTGTCTGGTTGTTACAGTTCCTAAGGCTCCGATGACTATTGGTACTACCTTCGCCTTCACCTTCCATATCCTTTTCAGCTCCCATGCCAGGTCGTTATACTTCTGTATCTTTTCCTCCTCTTTACGCCAAGCTCTGCAGTCTCCTGGAATCGCAATATCTATGATGAGACATTCCTTCTCCTTCTTTTTTAAGAGAACGACGTCTGGTCGTCTAGCTTGAATAACCTTGTCTGTCTGGATATTAAAATCCCATAAGAGTTTAACATCATCGTTCTCTGCGACAGGCTCTGCCCGATGTTCGTACCATTTTTCGGCATGGGGTAAACCGTACTTCTTTGCCAGACCCCAGTGAACTGCAGCTGCTACTCTATCATGCCTTCCTTTGTACTCGGTCTGTGCCATTTTGCTGCATTCACTCACCAGATGAGTAACCGTTTCGTCTTTGTCATGACACATTCGGCGTGAGGGAGATGTGTGCTCCTTCTCAATTCTGGCTTTCCGGTAATTTGTTCTAAGTGCCTGGTCCTGTGCAGCAACTAACATACTTTCCGTCTCCTTTTTTAAACTTCCTCGTTTCAGCCACTGCCAACTCTCTGGACCAGCAAACTCTTCTGTCTGTCTTAAATGCTGTCCGTGCATCACCTTCTCTTTCCATCCTTCCAATCTCATTTTCTTCTGATCAGTCTTGAGCTGTTTCGCTGTTATATCTTTTCCTTTCCTCACCGACTCTTTGACTGCCGTCATGATAGCATCCATCTGGCCTTCAATATAGCAGTAGAGGCTTTGTTCTTCATATCTTACAGTCTCCTCTATTCCAACCAGACCACGTCCTCCCTTCTCTCTTGACACATAAAGTCTATCTACATCAGACTTTGGATGGAACATTCCGTGCATAATCAGCAACTTCCTTGTCTTCCTGTCCAAGTTTTCAAGTTCAAGCTGGTTCCATTCAACTATGCCAGCAGCATATCTCACTAGGGCCACTGCCCAAGTGTTAACAGCCTTCACCATGTTTCCAGCATTTAGTTTAGATTTGAGCACCTTCCGAATTCTCCTGATATACTCGGCCTCAATCTTCTTCTTCATCTCTTGATGTTTCATCTGATCTGCCTCTAGTATTCCGAGATATTTGTAGCTTCCACCTTCTTCGATTGATCTGATCTCTTCTCCATTCGGCATTTCGATGTTGTTGTCATTGGCTGGCTTACCTCTCTTGAGAGTAATCATGGCACATTTATCCAACCCAAACTGCATGCCGATGTCTTCGCTGAAGATCCGCACAGTGTTGATGAGAGACTCTATGTCACTTTCTGTCTTGCCAAACAGCTTCAAATCATCCATGTATAGTAAGTAGATAGTTGATTTTTGCTTTGCTCTTGAACTCGTATCCTAGCTTGGATCTTCTAAGCACCTTAGTTAACGGTGTCAATGCCATCACAAACAGCAGTGGAGATAGACTATCTCCCTGAAAAATTCCTCTCTTGATAATGACTTCCCCAAGCACTTCACCATTACTTTCCAGCTTAGTTCTCCATCTCGTCATACTTGTGATGAGGAACCTTCTGATGTTGTCTGCTACCCCTAACATTTCCATAGACTCGATGATCCAGGAGTGCGGAACCATGTCGTATGCTTTTTTGTAGTCAATCCATGCCATTGCAAGGTTTGTTTTTCGTTTCTTGCTGTCTTTCATAATTCCTTTGTCGATGCATAGTTGGTCTTTTGTTCCTCTACTTCCTTTTCTACATCCCTTCTGTTCCCACGGTAGTATCTCTTGATCGTCTAGATGTTGATATATTTCTTCTGAGATTATGCCAGTTAGTAACTTCCAGAGGATTGGCAAGCAGGTAATTGGACGATAGTTTGATGGAATGTTGCCTTTGGTGGGATCCTTTGGGATGAGAACCGTTCTTCCTTTTGTCATCCATTCAGGGGGGTTACCATTCACGACAATCTCGTTCATTTGCAAGCTCAGCCTCTCATGAAGATTTGTGAACCTTTTAACCCAGAAAGCCTGCACACCGTCTGGGCCGGCAGCTTTCCATGGCGCCATTTTCCAAATGATCTTTTCTAGCTTGCTTTTGTTGATTGTCAGCTCATCCTGTGCAACTATAGTTGCACATAATTCTTCTTTCGTTGTTTTCAACCACCTAGCTTCTCGGTTGTGGTAATGTGGTTTATTATTATTATTATTATTATTATTATTATTATTATTATTATCATTATTATTATTATGATTATGATTATTATTATTATTATAATTATTATTGTCCTTCCCTAAAACCTGTGGGGGATGATTGTACATGTCATCCCCCCCCCCCCCCCCCCCCCGCTGTCTACGCCCCTGGACAGGGAACAGAAATATCTTAATTGGGCCCGGATTCATTCTGTACACCAAGATTAGGAGTTAGTATTTTATACTTTTTAAGAAATGTACAGTTTGTTTACATGTATATCAGGAAGTATTATTGCATAAAAACTATAAAAAGCAGCAACAACGAAAAATCATGGGGGATAATGGGTAGAACCTCACAATAGCCTGGGCACGTCACCATTATTGTTTGATCTTACGATACTCATACGTTCATAAAATTGTGAAAATAAATAGCAACATGGATGTACAATTTTCCTTTGTATTACTTGTTTTATACGCAGTATAGTAGGCGAATATTGGGATTTAGAGGCTCTTCTATCATTTCATAGATTATGGAGCTTATTTTTCTTCCACTTGGGCCCTTCTATATGATCTGATAATCTTGTATTATGTACTTTTCTTTACTAATTATGTTTAATAGAGTGGTGTAACAAGACAATCTATAGAGGAGAATTATCAATGCGGATATGAAAATCAGCCACTGAGATTCAAGTATGCACAGGCTACAAGATCCCTGGAGGGAAACCCTCTTTGGACAGGTCTTCCTGGAGAATATTCTTCCATCGTCACCTTCCATAAAGAAAATAAGACGGTTGCCTTGGTTACCACTTCATCAACGTCAACTTCAACTCTTAGTAAGGTATTAATGAACCGTGACAGTCTTGGTCCTCTGAAATAATGCTCCAGAGAAAATTGCTCCTGTCCCTATTTCGCTATAGATAATGCGTACGGGCTATTGTTATAGTGGGCTTTGATTAGGTTCTGATTATATAGGCTTCAGATTTATAGTTCCTATGATTGGTCGGCTGTTAAAGTTTACATTCAATACATTGGTATTCGAATTATCTCGAATAATAAATGTCAAAGTACCATCACTAGCCATAAGTGTTGCAATAAAGCTAATATTTATAACACTGTTCCTAATTTTCCAATAGCATGTCAAGAAACTGACTATAAAAATTCATTGGAGAATCATCGTGGAACAAAAATGTGTGGAAACCTGCATGCAATACTGGTCTAAAAGTGGTCCACTGCATATTTTTCTTCTGTATATGAATACTGAAATTTGAAAATAACAATAACTTAATTCGGATTTCATGCAAAGAAAACTATAATTTATATTTTACCGAAACATGGAATATGTCAATATATCTTGATCGAGATTATTGTAGATGTATATTCATAATTTTCCATGCCATACACATCTTATAGGAATTTACACCCCGAGGTTCACCTTGCTTTACTTTTCTTTCACGTCTTTCATTATGTTTTATTGAGGACGTACAAACATGAATAGCTTTTGTGATGTGGGTTAAGTAATGACAGACAATGACATATAATATTTCGTCCACCTCAGCTCTCTATTAGTTTGGTCACGACAAAGTATATAGAAGAGTTTTGTTAACTTTCTTTCTTTGTCATGCTTCCTTTAACCTTTTTCAAAGATCCTTGTGAAGCCTGATAATACTGGTAGATTGTATGAAACTATGGACTTAGAGGCGACAGGGAACGTGCTGAATGATGTTCATATCAACCATGCCAATGAGGAACTCTTTATTCTTACCACTGATGAGGTAAGCCTTGCCGTGCATGCACTAATTAGCGTAGATGGTCGATATTCTTAATACAGACCATGACACACCATATGATCTTATACGCAAGATATACCAGCTTTTTGATATTCAAGAATATTATGAGCACTAGCGTACTGGAGGGGGGGGGGGGTCTGGGGGGGGGGCGTCAGCCCCCCCCCCCCCCCCCAATAAATTTCAACCATGGTTTATTTTCAATTTTTTATTAGTGATATCACGCGAATTACTTCTCCCTAGACTCCCTTTCTGTTGTTAAGTAACGCATTCACAATTTCCCAAATAGTATGCATAGCAAGGCAGAAAACACGCAAAATATCAATACTAATGTGTTTTATGATATAACACTTGGTTTTATCTGTTTATCTGACAATGGATTCAAAGTTTGAAAATGAATATTCTTAGATTTACCAAAACTGGACACGGGCTTTAAGTTTGTAGAGCCAAATAGTGTTCTTTCACAGAGTTGCAAACCATCAATACTGCAAAAAGCTCCTTTACCATGGGAGTGCACTTGCGTAGCCAAGGGGGGGGGCGGTCACCCCCTCCAAAACGCCAGCAAAAAAGAAAGAAAAAAGTAGAAGGAAAAAAAAAGCGGGAGCGAGAAAAGAAAAAAGGTAAGAGAACGTAAGAAGAGCGGGAGCAGACAAGGAACAATTCAAAGAAACTTCAGAGCTTCCGCGCTTTGCGCGGGAGGTGGGAAACTCCCCCCTCCCTGCACCCTCCCCCCTAGGGAGAGCGCTTCGCGCACTCAGTAAGTGATTCACACGCTTCGCGTGCTCACTACCGCCCCACTAAAATCAAATCCTAGCTACGCCACTGTGGGAGTGAAACCCTAGTACCCCACCGCATCACACCCTCTCCACGCTCCTCCCCTTTTATTTCATAGTTTCTTTAAAAGAAAATTTGTCTGTATTATTATCATAAGTAATAGAGTATTTTGTGTAACAAATCATGTTTCCAAGTTCATGAAAAAAAAAATCCTTTTCCGGTCGGTACATTCATGACACGCTTATCCATAATAGTATCAAATCAAATTTGATGTTTCATATTGCATGTATTCTACTTCAAATGTTTATTTTTCATGACATTTACTTCTTTTGTTGAAAATGAGAAAAAAATAAAAATTGAACTGAACTGAAGTTGGAATTGCCTTTTCAGGTTTTGCACATTGCACATTTTTAAGTTGAAAAAAATGAAAAAGCTCCGTATCGTGAGGGGGGGTACCCCGGCTCGGTCGCTCCCTCAGGGTTGGTCGCTTAGCTCCTCGCAAAGATTGAGCCCCCCCCCCCAAAAAAAAAAAAAAAAAAAATATATATTGGCTCATTACGCCACTAATTATGAGCATCATCATTCTTTGGATAATGAAGTTTAATGTAAAGCACACTGAATGCGAAATAATAATTCAAGTATATTATACTAAATGAAACTCAATTGAGGAATGGTGGTATACATTTTTCCTGCTTTTCGTATAGTAGAATGTTATGAGTTAACCGTAACTTACAGTATTCTACTTACATTTATGTAAGAATGTAAATTCTTACATAAATGTATGATAGAGAAGAACGAAATTCTGTGACTGGTGTATTGATAGGAATAATGTAATAACTGAAGGATTTTGTTCAAGTTTGTGGCAACAAAAGTTAAGCACACCGTCAAGGCTGTACTCACTTTTGTTGGATAGCCTACTGTATCTACCTGTAGGATATTTTTTTTTTCCGAGTGCAATTAAAGATTCTCGTCCATGAATTATAGCTCATGAAACTGGCTGTCATCAACTGTAGCACTTACGCATTCGCTGATTGCATCGGATCAACCAGTGCAGATGACGGGGTTCCTTTCTGTGGCTGGTGCTCTTCAGAACAAAAGTAAGTGCTCAAAATAATATTTAAGATAATATTTATTTAGGACAACACTTATGATGATATTTAAGATAATATTAATTCAAGATAATACTTAGCAAACGTGCGAATCAGGACATCTTAATAGGCTGATTACCCACAACACCTACGATGTCGCTTCACGCATAGTCTTCAGAAAAAGAAGAAGAACAAGAACCACGAGCATGAAGAGAATGGTATTTCGGTCTCATTGGACGTCGGTCTAAAGTGCCCTATAAGTCTCGTGGGCTGTTATATATGCAAATCGCAAGCATTTGTTCTTAGGGTTTGGGACCTTAAGGGACGAGGGTACTTTTTGTTCACATAAGTAGGCTTCGTTATCCCAAAGGTTTGTAATTCAGAAAATGGAACAGGGCTGGTAATTCCGGAAATAAAATAATGTCCGAAATAGAATCCTACATCTTTTTCAGAATTTCGAACCTTCGGACAAAGGAGCACCCCCTCCTACTCGTTTTCTCTCTTGCACTCTGTTTTTATTTCCGTTAAATGCAACATAGCATACAAATATAATTAGATATAAAAGGCGGATAGCTCATTTCATACGACTGTTCTTCCATTGGGTTCGATTGTTTGTAATTCCGAAAATGGAACAGGGTTGGTAATTCCAGAAATAAAATAATGTCTCAAATACATGTTCGATTGATGATATAGGGACATATTTAGCTGCTAGTATAGAAATAGAAATGTTACTTTTTATGGATTTATGGCCCCATATCATTTTTTTCAATGTACCTTTTAATGATTTACAATAGCTCAATGTGGAAGCTGTGCATGCTTTCTTGTATGTTTGCTTCTTCATACTACATGTCACAGATATTCAACAATTTGAATATCATATCCATTCATTTTTATTTCTTTAACAGGTGTAGTAGATCAAGTGAATGTCTGGATGTCGACGGCAGCCCTTCAAACTTCCTGACACATTTCCAAGAATGCACGGGCAACTTTGAACTTATTTGTAGGGAAAGGGAAACTCATGACCCAGGTGAGGTTGGTGTTACAGTTACTTTTGCATTTCTGGTTAATTTCTGGATACACTGGAAATAGATGTGCACACTAAATTAGATTCATGACTCAAAGTTCAGGTGTTTTAACAATAATAATACAGAATGTAATACAGCAAAGAATTCTTTATGTTTTAAAAATGAATACATCACCTATAACAGGCAAATTAGAACATCGTTATCATCGATATCATTGTTCATTTATATTTTAAGAATAAGAATACGATTTTCATCTGATAAGTTATAGCTTTAAAGTACATTATTGCCCCTATTCATTCAAATTACATTCCACAAGTCAAGCATTATTCTTTAGAGCGTCCTAGCTCAGCAGTTTGCTATTTGTTTCGAGAATGTAATATTCATCATTATAATGATGTTTAGAATATTGATAACCTATTGTTTGTAGCAGGGGTGTAGATAGCGGGATGGGTGATACAATTCCACGCTTCGGGGTTGGGGATGGTGTGTAGAATCATCCCCAGCTTTCAGGAAAAAAAATTGTGAAAAAAAAAAATATTCATCTACAAGTATGCCATCGTTTATTTCCGATATATAATACTACTAGAAAGTGAAACTCTTCTAGTTGTAAGATTGTAAGCTACTTTTTTCGGAGAATAAGCATACCCCTATGCAGTAAACCGTCTCTAAAAACGACTTGCCTATAGTGGAATATGACACTATAATGTATGTGTGTTTCGCTAAGAAACCAACATTTACTCATGTTTTATCATGACTAGAAGAATTCACGACAGGAACCCCATCTACAAGAGCAACTACAAAGGGTGAGAGTATCTTTCATTTTTATTTAGTCTGAAAAAAAAAGTAATTTTATTTTTTGTCATTTATTAATTCACTTTTCTACTTATTATTCTTTTTTGGGAGGGGAGATGGAGATATTTTATTTTGTAATCCATAAATGATTTTGATACGTGATACCCAGTTCCTTGTAGTTTCTATGAATTATCCTCAATTTGGTGAATCAAATATTAATTTCTTTTGTTGAGATGGAGTCTTCCAGTTTTTATTCTTGTTTTTCTTTCATTCTTAAACTTTGTGCCTTTAAAATTTTTTTCATAAGCAACTGAGCAAGAATTAAAGCTATAGACTCATAACAATGTGCCGTTTCCTTCCTAACACATACATTACTGTGTTCTAATATGACCAGGTCAGTTCACTACAAGGCCAAGTTCTACAGATCCTGCTTGCAGTAAGGACATCGTATTTTCATCAGTTTCTATAATTCATTATTTCCCTTCTAGGTCAGTTCACTACAAGGCCAAGTTCTACAGATCCTGCTTGCAGTAAGGACATCGTATTTTCATCAGTTTCTATAATTCATTATTTCCCTTCTAATATGCAATTGAAAAACAACAACAGCAAAAAACTCTGTATTGGAATATGACAGAGATTAAAGAGAAAAATGTCATTAAGATTTCTTGCATGAAAGGTTGCTATCATAAAGGCAACTAAAAAAATGAACCCAAGTCCCGAATGGTTGCACAAATATTTTATGCAAGAAGACATAAGTGCTTGTTCTTTTTGGCTATCCTGATATCCTTTCACTTTCGACGGATATGATTTTGATACAAGTATAACAAGAATTACTTTTTTTAAATTATTTTTTTTAAACTAAAGTATATATTATTGTTTATCTTATATGATGAGTAGGACTGATATCTATCCAGAATAGATTTAGAGTGTGTGTTATTTACATCCATGCAAAGGAGCCACTTAATAAACAGATTTTTTTTTCCTTTGGGGTAAAAATATAGGTGTTTTTTCTTTTTAGTAATTTTATTTTTATTTTATTTCACATGTTGCGTTAGTTATTTAGACATGTATTCTTTACTTTCTTTTCGTTACTTGAACTACTTAACACAACACAAAAACATAAGTTTCCCCTAAAACAAATCTCTGTAATTTTGTAATCAGGAACCTTTAAGGAATTCTTCATACAGAGACATGTAGCTATGCTTCTCAGCTACATTCTGTGTAAAATTCAGGGGAAATCATTCAGTCACGCTTCAGTGAACACGCCCTAAATGCAAAATGGTCACTTTTTAAAATTCACAAGCCTAGTGTCATAACTTTGATTCAATGATGTGCCAAATTTCACGGTTTGGAATTTGGCGCACAAGTCATTTGGTATGTTAGAAAGCACAAAGCGTATGTTGCATGCCTTCTTACACTGAAAATTTGAAATATGTTCCGAGATCATTGAATTAAAGTTATGACATTATAGGCATCTTGCCTTTAGGGCGTGTTCACTGACTGAAGAATTTCCCCTGAATTCATTTTAAAATGTAGCTGAGAAGTATAGCTACATTTCTCTGTATTCAGATTTCCTCAAATGTTCCCAATTCAGAAATTAATTAGATTTGTTTTAGGGGAACTTATTTTGTTTTGTTTTGTGTTTAGTAGCTGATATAATTATGACACTGATGGATAAAAAATTATCCTGATCATTTACATGATACACTCTTTATGTCAGACACCAATCCTCTACCGCTTTATGGTTTGAGTTCTGGGGCGTCTGCTGGCATCGCTATCCTTGTACTCCTTCTAGTGGCATCTGTCATTGCTAATGTGATTCTGTTCGTGCTGTGGAGAAGGCTTAAATCTAAACCAGGTTGGTGAATTACACTACACAAACACACACACACGCCAGTGGAGGCGCACGCACACACACCCACACACACTCTCAAACACATCTTTGATTATTTTTAATAATATGGGGAACCTATATTACAAGCTCCGCTTTCCAAGGTTTCCCCCACAATACAGCTAGCATTCAAGTTATGCTTCCTTTTACAACTTAAATTATACATACGTGTATACCGGACCTATATTAACTATTACAATATTCTTAATTTTGGGTTTATATTATGCTCACATTGCTTTTGTAGAATGAATATTTTGATGTTATTGTAGAAATATAAAATCAAATACGCTGAATACTGACTTTGGCGTTCACCTATGCATGCTAATGATGGCCATGGCCATACCTCAGGTGAAGATAGAGCATACCGCATGTACATAATGATAACATTAAAAGTGAACCTTGTTTTCATGACTTTTCCATAGATTGCAAGGTGTCTATGGCTGACTTGACCGAGTAAGTACTAAAAACATATTCTGAAGAGTTTTTATGTTTATTCATATGTGAATGGAGAAAAAATGCTAGTTAACCTCATTAATATACATGTAATGCCCTTACTTGTCCGGCAGATATGGTGGAGAAATTCTCTTTCACAGTGCCCTCGGTCATCGCCTAAAGAGAGCTTACAAAGCTAACCAAGAAAGATTTATACTTCCATATTTCTACAAGAGAATTCTATATGTCATCTCTCCAATTCCCACCGTATACATCAAGGAGTTCTTTTACGTAAATATACTCGCACAAACAGTGGAGCATATTTCATTATCATTGTCATCAGTGACGTTATCATAATTTTCATGAGTAATGTTGATTTTATTATTATGATTATAATGAGGTTAAATACATTATTCTAATTTGATAATTATAATGATAATAACAATCATAATAATGTTAATTATAATAATGATGGTGGTGATGATAATGATGATAATAATGATAAAAATGATAATGATAATAATCATTAATATCATTATCATTTTCAATGTATTATTGTTATCATTATTTTATTATTGTTCTTTTTTTACTATTATAATTATAATTATTTTTCATCATCATATCGGTATTGTTATCGTGAATTATTGTAAATGCTGTTGAAATTTCCGCATAGTGAAAGGAAAGCAAAGTCCCTCGAGGGGAACGACAACATGGCGTATGAGACGGTCAGTAGGGCGGAAAGAGGTAGGATATACTTTAATATTGCAACAACTGAAAAAAGTAAATGTCTGTAAAATATACATGATATTATGAATAAGATGCAATAACCATGACAGTGCACATGCACCGAATCGAACAATGGGGCAGATTAACGTTGTGCAGAACAAGTTATGCAATAAAGTCTACTCCTTTTTACAATATCTTTTTACTTCAACTTCAGGAAAGATGATATCAAATTACTGCATTATACAAATGTCATGTTTATATCTCAAACGTGCTAACGCAATCTTTTCAGTTGGATCCGCCCTATTCCTTTGCTGTACATGTACATGTAAATTAATTATTACGAAGTTTATCATTCATGTGATTCAATAAAGTATTCAAGAATTTATAAAAAAAAAAGTTTTCAGGGATTTTTAATCTTATTCGTCTCCCTGCTGCAAAATCAGGAACGTAGATGCATCTCTTCCTGCACTTTTTGCAAGTGGATGTATGTACGTCTGTATATAAATATGTATCAATGGGGCAATCACCCCCCCCCCCCTCAAGGTATGAGGACCTGTCTACGCTAATGAGCAAGATTAATTGACTTAAATCCCGTTGTCTTTACAGAGTACACCTCTCTCGAGATCGGTTCTGTTGTACCATCTCATCCATTAGTTGGTCCGGAAAAAGTTACCTTTTCAACTAGACTTTCATCGATTGGGCAGGGTTATTTCGGGGAAGTCTGGAAGGGAGAACTCAGTCTAACCCAAGGACAAAAAGCGGTTGCCCTCAGGAAGCTGCCAGGTAAAACATTTGAAAATATCAGTGAAAAAGACCGCAAAATACTGCAAAGTGCCCCATTAATGTGATTGAAATAGGTCCTGAATGCGTGACAGCTAAAGTTAACAATCACACTCTTCAAAATTTGCGAATTTTTTTCCACGATTAGGGAATATTTTTACCCAGTTTTGAGGTACATTTCACCCAATACTGGATTAAATTTGACACAGGAAACATGCATGCTATTTTTCATACCCAATACTGGTCAAAATATACCCTACTCCTTTTAACCCACAGCAGTACAAAGATGTCTTAAGGGCTAAATTAATCAGCTGTCTCTCCCCAAATTGGCAACACTCCTACATGGTTTGAAAAAAAATCATCAGACCTGTCAAACCATTTAGTTTGAAATGCTTTGTAATGATAACTAGTGTCTCTTTACATACCCCAGTCATCACAATGAGAAAAAAAAAGATAATCGAAGAAATCTTGGCGGTGATAAATATAATTGCGTATTCGGTCTGTAGTCAGTCTGGTGTTGATCTCGTCAGTATGGCAGGGATATTTCATAAAAACTTGTTTTCAATAACAACATGCAATAACTGTTACAAGCTACTGAAATCCTTGCATCTGATTGGCTAAGAGCAAATTTGTCATAGAAATGTTGCAGTAAGTGTTACTGATAACAAGTTTTATGAAACGGGGCCTATTATGCAAAGCAGTTGCGTGTATTATGATATACTTAACATGTACTTTTAGCATAGCATGACTCATTCAATCAACTGTGATATCTTGCAGATGTCGTGGCTCTGAAATCGATCACAGTGTTGCAGACTGTGAAGTCACTTTTTGAGTTGCCAGATCAACAGAACATCGTCAAGTGCTTAGGATATTGTCAGCAAGAATGTGAGATAAACTGATACACTTTGACAACTTATGGGGGGGGGGGGGGTGTGTATGCCTCATTGAGGCCTGTCCATTATTCGCGTACATCACTTTCTGAAAAGCATCCTAAACGAAGATGGAAGTTTGACTGGTTTTGATACCTTAAACAGGGAAACCCGTCTAACATCTCCGAGTTTTATACCTTGTCCTAAAAACGGAACGCGCGTGCCTGGTGCCTGATGCTGAAAAATGGTATCCTTTTAACGCGTTTTCATGTACAGGGATGATGTAAAGGCCTCAAAATGAGACATTCCCCCCCCCCCCCCCCCCCCGGCTCTTAACACATCATTTTGCAAGGCAATGCATGACAGATTCGTTCTTCTTACTATACTGTTCATCTTATTACAAAGTAATTGCTGAAATTCTTCATGGTAAACTTCAGTTATTGGTAAGTTCAGAAAATCCTCCAAATTAGCCTACCTTTAGCAGTAGCTTTCATTCATTTTACATAATAGTACAAGATATGGTTATATAGTTCCTGTATTTTCTAATAAGCGACAGAACGTCCTGAAAAGAATTTTTATCAGTTTCGAAATCCACGTTAGTCACACAACATTATGAAGCAGTACTTATAATTTATACATGTATAATTCGTTAGGCTCTGTTTTATCACAATATTAGGCTTACTGTACTTAGACACGAATTGTTTAATGCCTTAAGGATCTTTATAAGTATTAAAAGAGAGAGAGAGAGAGAGAGAGAGAGACTCATATAATTATACATACACACAATTACCGGAGGCTCATAAATCGCACACCCACACATCCTCATGCACACGCACACACTCACACATCCAAAGAGAAAAAAGAGAGCAAACAAAAGTTTTATTTTTCTTGCCTGTCAAACTGATTTTTCTTAATGTAGGTTATATCTTGTACGAGTTCATCTCTGGAGGTACTCTACTCAATCACCTCCAAACAGCCGGGAAGCAATCACAACCTACATATGGCAATCTGAAACTGGACAGAACGCAAATGGATGAAGGCAACTTACTCAAATTTGCTTGGCAGATAGCCAAAGGAATGCAGTTTCTTGCATCAAAGAAGGTTTTTTTTTTTTTTTTTTGCTTTAAAAAATAACTTTCAAAAATAAATTCTTTAAAGTGATCATGCGCCGGTGATTTTTGTGTGGAAAGACTTTCATATCATCCCTCTGTTTATCATCATACCTGAGTTTGAATTAAAAAATTAACATATTTTCATGAAAAACGAACACTGATTTTCGCATATCAGGAAACTTCTATAATTTTGCGTGCGTCCGACAGGAATATTATTTACTTATCACATTTTGGGCTGAATAAATAATTAAAATATTCAAGGCTTTTTCTTGAAACAAAGAGACCGCCATGTCTATGTTATTGATTAGGCACAAACATTCATCTGTTGTAACCTGTTAATTCATGTAATGATATCAAAATTCTACTCTGTCATCTGTTTTATACTTTCAATCCAGATCATTCATGGATGTCTGTGTGCACATAATGTGTTGCTTACTGAGAGACAAGACTGTAAGCTGTCAGATTATGGACTCGTCTCTACGCTGTTCAAAAAGAAGGTCGTAAGTTACAAAGTCAGAGTGATAACAGATAAATATATAAAGATTATGCGCTGTCATGGCTGTTGAAACTGACACTGCCCAGGGGTGGCGCTCCGGGGGGGGGGGGGGGGCAGGGAGCGACCGCCACCTATGATTTTCAAGTGACCCCCCCCCCCCAAAAAAAAAAGGGGGGGAAGAAGAAAAAACAGAACAAAAAAGAAATAACAGTTATGGGAAAAGAGAGTGTTTGGTCATGACTACCCCTTTTTTCATTTAAAACGCAAATAAACTCACCTTTTGGGTAATCTTGCCCCCTATCCAAATACCCTACCCTTACAGCTTATTGCTTGAGCCATGATGTCATGATTAACCTGATTAATTTGATTTTGTGCGTGTGTGTGTGTGTTTTGCTTTGTTTCGTTTTTGTTTTTGTTTTGTTTTTTGATCGAGCAGTGCTGTCGCTTTGCCTTTTTTTGAAAATTGAAAATTTCTCAGAATAACTACAAGAAATGAGGAGTATTTCATTTTACTCTGCTTCTTCCATTCTAGAAACCAACCAGATGGTCTTCACCAGAGAGCATGAAAAATGGCGTCTACTCGTTGGAAGGAGACATCTGGTCTTTTGGCATCGTACTTTGGGAAATTCTGTCATTAGGTAAATACTATATACATTAATCAATTAAAACTACAATTCCATAAGAGTCATGCACTTCTTCCCTAAGCTCAAAAACATTACACTAAGTATTCAAACACATAAAGCAAACGCAAACATTAGGTTAAGAAATATTAGGGTGTAACATTTTTTCTGCATTTTCACCATTTTAAAAAAGTATATAGGATATTCTAGTACAACAAATGCTACCCCATATACTACATTTCTTTATTTTCATTTTTGTAAATTCTATTTTATCTCTCTTGAGTTCTCGAACATTCACTATGTTCATAATATTCATTACAAAAACTGGTTCAATTTTTTTTAAATCTCTGTCCTAGGTGCTACGCCATACCCTAATATGAAATTCGACGTCGTGCAGAAGGAGATTACCAGTGGTTACAAGATGCCATGCCCACGCCACTGTGATGAAGAAGTGTAAGATCATAAGTACTGGATATTTTATTGAGATATTCTATACATAAGTTTTGGTTAGGCTGTAAAGTTTCTGGTGTAGTTTGTAATTATCCTTTTCATTTTCATATAATTGTCATGCTGACTGTCATAGCAGTCAACTACACAATCAACAAATCAGACGACTCCTACACAAAGTTGATCATCTTTGATATAATTTAATTCGGAAAATATGCCCCCGTCCCCTTCCTACCTGCCGAGCGAGTCTGTAAAATTTTGGAAAGAAGATGTGAAGGAAAAATCGAGTTGCTTTTTACAGTGCTAGTCGTAGAGCTCCCCTGCGTTTCACAAGCAAATCTTCTTTACTGAGAAAAGGTTTATCAGCTGTATATTTCATGCAAAATCTGAATTTATTTATATTATTAATTTACAGATATGCCATCATGACTCGCTGTTGGGAGACAGAGGGTGGAAAGCGAAGCAGCTTTGACAAGATCCTGAATAGTTTGGAAAGGATTCTTGAAAAGACTCATGTAAGGCTGAAAAAAGCATACATAAAGATATCAAATTCACTTACTGTTGTTGATTTCTTTTTAGAAGTTTTTTCTATAAGAAAAGATAAATGATATTTTGTTTCAGCATATTTTCTGAAACGTAAACACACCAGCAGATAACCCATTTTGATGTGACGGAACCTTACAGGTTAGCTAGTTATTACGTGCTGATTGAATGCAAGTTTGCGCTCTGCCTTAATTGTTTTTTTGTGTTACGTCAGAAGTTTTTTGTTTTTTGTTTTTTTGTTTTGTTTCGTTTTGTTTTATTTATTGACTTTTCCTTCTTGGTGTAACGTTCTCGCCGTGCATGGTTATGTAACTCTATGTAAAGGACCTTCCGAGTATGTAAATACAAAAACTATCCGAAAGTTCTAACAAACTTCCAAAAGGTCAGATTATGATAACTATGTAGTCAAGATTATTCACAGAAACTTCACGTAAAATATTTCAAAAAAGAAGAAATGAAACCTTATTCCTCCTCTGCGTGTGTCATACTAAAATGATTATCAAATATAGAATGTAGTCTTATCTGTTATTTTTTTATTTATTTATTTTAGGATTACTCGTCTCTTGGTGACCTGGAGAAAGACACGCACACGTACGCTGCTTATCAGGATATGTGAAATTATCGTAATGGACTTATCAATTCAACAACATTTTCTGATACACAGGTTGTTTGAATAATATGCCTTGAAGAGTTCACAGAAATAAAACCTTGGTCGTCATACAGGGTATAGGATCGATGCTATCACCATGGCATAATCATTATGTCAAGTTCATACAAGTCTATTAGTGCCCAAATAGATATTAGTTTTGCATATTTTATGGCTAAGATGTTCTGCTCTTTTCGCCTTGTATATTATTTACACGAATAACAACTGGAAAAAGTAGTTTCTGAGTACAAGTACATGGTAAACTATAGCGCTAGTATTTAAAGTGAACAGGCAGTATTGTAACTCTATCCTTCTGAAAAAAAAACAACAGACAAGAATAATCATTGATATGACTACCGGGATAGTGAAAAATACAGGGTGAGTCAGAAAAAATGCAACACTTTTGAAAATGAGTATTAATTTTTAAAATGTGGGATTAGCACAGTGGTTTGTTTGTTTGATTTTTTGCACGTAGGGATATATTATTCCTATTATATTCCTTTGTTGTTTGGTAACTTTTGTTTTAAGTATGCTGTTACGATTGAACGCACAACAGCCATTATTTGAAAGAGAGTCGAAACCCATTTGCGCCAAGTTATAGGATTACATGCTGAGAGACAGAGACAATAACATTCACATAAGCAATGAGGCTGTGGTTGGTGTAGCCTTTCTGAACAGCTTCGATGTTCTCTTGTCTTCTTGATGTTCTTCTGCAACAAATGCTCTTTCCTGAGGAGAAAACTGTGGCTCATTTCGTACCATGATGTCACCAAGCTTTCAAACTTACAAAGGAGCTGTTTTGGCATTAGCTTCAACAGTGCCATGCCTGATTGGAACAGCCGAATTATCAATACAAATGCTTTCATGCTCATTGTGCATTTAAATCTAGATCAGGCAAAGCATTGCTGATGTTTGCGTAAATGGGTGTTCACCCAGATACATAGGCCCAATTGACTCATATTAAGTAAATTCGTTACTGATTCCACATAAATGTGGTATCAAATAAAAGGGAAAGTATTACTCGGAGTGATGCAAGATGCAAGAATTATGTATTTTTTTCGTTTGTGAATAATTTGACATCTCTTTCTCTTTGAAATTACTAATTATTGTTTATTTATCATGTTAATGTATAAATGTTCTATGTATTCCACTATTCCGTTTTTGTCAGAATTGCCAATATCCGGTTATGATGATAAGCAATGATTTCCGTTAACATGGTGTTTAATAATTAATTTCTAACCTGCAAAAGCAATGTATATAGTATATAGAAAAAAAAATCATACGTTTAGATTTCTACAAGGCGATAGTGAACGAGTGCTTCGTATTACTATATAGTTATCTCTTTCATAATGTGCTTATTTCAAGAGAGTTGCCCATGCCGTAGTCATTAGTCCCACATCATGAAGAAAATCGTAGCTACGGATGACACCCAAACAACACGATTTGGAGCCAAAATGTAAGCCCATAGCAATTGAAAACTGTATTGTTAAGGAACATGCATGAAGAACAACTAAGAGAATTTCTTTACATAGAAATCGAAAAACGCTATCATCTTAGGATAAGTCAAGCTTTAATGTAGTTTAATCAATATTTACTTTATTATTTTCATGATTATCACAATTAATGTATGGATTTCAAGATACTTTTTCTTATTCAAATGAAATACTTTATTCCGAAAGTATATTCCTTTAGATGGGCAAACTTTACGGCAAACGCATTGTTTGATTTTCATGATTTTGAAGTGTTTATACGAATGGTTTCACCATGCCATGTATGATCAAGTTGAATGTGTTATAGCTTTAGAGGAGTGAATACTTAGTGTTAAATAAGTTTATTGCAAATAGACTATTACAATATAGGTATGGTCCTGCACCTGTTATATAGGGATTGTAGCTTTAGAGGAGTAAATATTAAATGTTAAATAAGTTAATTGCAAATAAACTATTACAATACAGGCATGGTCCTGCACCTGTTATACGTTAGGTATTGTAGCGTTAGAAGGAATATCAAACAGAATTATTGCAATACACCTTTATAATGTAGAGACACGGTTCTATATATACCTGTCATCGATTACATGTATCCTAGAGACTTTACTGGATAAGGAGGAAAAACACGTATTTCCTGAAAAAGTGTATTTGTTAATCATATCTGTAGTTATAAAGACCGATGGACAAATATTTATGTTTGTATGTTCTTTGGGAAACTCTCACGGTTTCGATTTCTTTCACTCTTACTTTTTTCTTTTATTAGTATGCAGAATATCTACCACTTAATGCACGTCTATATATGGCGACGGTGCATTTTTTAGTATATATTTTTTTCTTATCCTAATAAAAGAATCTACTTGTAACGTGCACGTCGTACATTGTACATTGCAAACATCCAAAGTGGATCTAGTCTTTAGTAAATACTTTCAAATATAACTGACAGAAAACTGCTTAGAATAAAAATACAAAGATAAGGTTTTTTTTAGAAGTTCATAAAATGTAGTTTTCAAGTAATTCATATACGTATAATGTTTTCATATCATTGCAAATTCGGAATAAAAAACTTAATATTGCAAATTAATTCGCTTTCATACTAATCTGTTGTATTAAGTTATCCCTAACACGTCTAAATATCAAAAACATTATGACTTTTCAGCTAAGCTATTCTTTCATTTTCTTTTCCGATGTGTATATGTTGCACGAGAGCTACAAATGCTGTTTGTAAATGCTATTTCTCCATCGTATATAGACTTCATTCAAATCGCTACCTTAATCGCGGGACATTTGAATTTGGAAAGTCGTTATTCCAGCTAAAAATAATAGCCCCCCCCCTCCGTCTTCGGCCCAGAAAAAAGGCCTCCTGTACGTCCACTCCGAGTAAATCTTTTGTGTTTTACTCACAACTTACAGTAGAATAGACTATCTATAATGGGATGATAAAAGGGTTACTAAAAAACACACACATACACACAAACAAGCAAATAAAAAACACCGAGAGACAAGTAAAATATGCAATGAAGATATATATATATATATGTATTCGTAAACCCCTTTTTCGGATCACGCATATATATATATATATATATATATATATATATATATATATATATTCATCATTTTGCTTTTTTTTAACACGCACACGTTGGTACCAATATGCCTTTAGCACGTAGATTTATTTGATGTACGATAAAAAAGCAATGTAGATAAAATGCCTTGCTCAAGGGCATAAGTGCTGTGCCGGGGATCGAACCCCCGACTCTCGCGTCTCAAGTCATGTTATACATCATGTTATCCATCAAAACAACGGATATCGACATTACTATAACCCAGACACTAATACATTTCCATACAAGTTACGATAATTTGACCAATCATATCGATCCATTCTTTTTCCCCTAAATGAACAAAATATGGAATGACATGACTGATCGCTAAGATCACTCATTTGTCACCATGAACGAGTATAGAAATGAAATAACTCTGATCACAATTTTTTTTTTAAATGTCACCAGACGGAACATGAAAATGAAGTGATTGGTCATTTAGCATGACTGGGTCAAAGATTTGCCACGAAGAACTGATCTCATTTGCCAATTCAAATATAGAAATTTAACAGATCAGCAAGATCTGCTTTTAGTTGTGTCACTTAGAGAACCAAGTATGCCCGTGAACTAATTTAATCACTGAATCAATCAAGTTCAGTGATTTGTCACAAAGACCCTGACTCATTTCACATTTAACAAATCAGCATGATCTCTTTCTAATATTTTGTCACAAAGGCCGAATAAGGAAATGAACTGAATTTGTCACTAACGGTGACTAAGATCAATAATTTGTCACATGAACTCTTAATTAATTTTAGATTTTATTTTACAGGAATTCAACAGATCACCAAGATCGTTTTCTAGTTTTGTCACTGAGACCGAATACTGAAATGAATGAAACTGATCACGAAGATAGAATGCTTTGTCAAAGAGACTTTCCCGGTGACGTCGACCAATGTCAACATGCTTCTGTGCTCTGTCCACGAAACTTTCTCGCCAGTAGCGACTGACGTAAACATGCCTTTATAAGGCCGCCTTCAATCAGTATGGTCATGACGGTAGGCAGTGGCGTAGACAGGTGCTTACACCTGGGGGGGATGATTTGCCGTTCACACCCGAATGTCTTTCAAAGTGGGGGGGGGGGGCACTAGCAAAAAAAGGCACTTTGGGGAAAAAGGGGGCCCTTACAAAAGCTGAACAAGAGAAGGAAAATATACCCCTACATTCTATTTAACACACTTTTAAAGTGCATTTTCGACATAATTTTACATGATAATAACTACTTTGCAATATTATTGTATACTGCTCTGTCTTACTCAATTGTGAGCGAGCGAAGCGAGCGAGCAAAAAATGCTAGGTATCTTTGCTGAAGGGCATGGTATTTGCAGTATATTTCGAGTGGCCTATAATGATAAAGGCTCCTGGAAATTCATTTTATACGTGTTCCATATAGTGACCAAGCTATAATGTTTAAATGCAAGTGAGGTCTCATAGCTACCGATCATTTCTTATTAGAGAAAATATTCAAATTGAATGGGGTTTTGAGCACAATACCATCAGGAACTTAGGAGAACATATAAGACTTTATGGCTACAACACACTTGAAGTGCCTTGCGTGAGATATTATAGGTGCGAGCGAGCGTAGCAAGCGAGCTTTAGAAAGAAAAAGTAGAAAAATACCCCCCCAATTGAGGGGCACCGTTCCTTCTAATTACAGTTGTGGGAAGCACAAGCACTTGCCCGAATGGAAAAGGGACGCTATCAGAAAACAAAAAGGGCGCTAATTGCCCTTATGTTACATGAACAGATGCAGAAATTGGACATACTAGAAAGGAAAAGGGGCACTTATCAGAAGTAAATGAGGGCATGTATCAGATTTCAAATGGGCACTTATCAGGGGTGAAAATGGACACTCTGCAGAAGAGAAATTGCACTGTGAAAAACGAAAAGAGGTAGTGAAAGGGGGATAATAATCACATTTTAAAAGGGACATTCATTTGAAGTGTAAAAGGCGCACTTCTCAGAAGGGAACAGAGCGCTATTTAAAGGGAAAGGTCATAACCGAGCGCATTTCTGTAGATTTTAAGGGTAATCTATCTGAAACGAAAAGGGGCACTTATTTGAAAGCGAAAGGGCACTTGATCAACAAAGGAAATGGGCCATTCTAAGATAGAAGAAAGGCACTGAACAGGTTTGAAAGGCGGCATTTTTGTTGGGTAAAAAGGGGCACTTTTGGGTGCTTCGAAAAGGGGGGGGGGGGGCACTGTGCCCCTGCTCCCCGGGAGCGCCGCCTCTGTAAATAGGAGATATACGCACCGTGACAAACGTATATAGAATATGGACTGACACACATTATTGCATATTTGCATCACGCTATTTATCTTTTTAAAAAATTTTGTTATTACACCACTTCAGAAAAACTGTGACGGCACCGAAATTACCCAAAAGTAATATAGATAACTACATAAATCAGAATAATGATCGATATGGTTATGATAGTAATAGTCATTTCAGTCACATTAACGATGATGATGATGATAACTATTATTGTTATCATAAGCATAATAATAACAATACATTACTAATTATTATTATTATTATTATCATTATTATTATTATTATTATTATTATTACTATTATTATTATTATTATTATTATTATCATCATTATCATTATTATTATCATTATTATTATCGTTATTGTTGTTGTTGCTGTTGTTGTTATAATGATAACGTAAGCAAACATCCTTCCCTAAAACCTGGGGGGGATGATTGTACATGGCATCCCCCCCACCTTGTGAGGTGGGGGGGATGCATACCCCTCATCCCCCCCGCTGTCTACGCCCCTGACGGTAGGCTTACCTCTTTCGTGCTACCGTCCATTGACATGATTGAGTTTATAATCAAGTATCCTCTCCTAATTTTCCTTACATCGAAAAATTTGCAAATAAAGAATTAAATCTTCATTTTAAAGCACAGAACAAACTACCTAACGTGGCCGTTTCGCTTGTATTCCAGTTTGGAATTTTTGTAAGTAACAAAGACCCCTATATGGCAATAAGTACGTTCCAGAAAGTATTTGTACAGATATTGTACTGTTTGTCAAAATGATGACACAAACCGCTTTAGGTAACGTGAACTAGATATCTTAGATAATTAAACATTTCGGTTCATGCGATGTGCGAAGAGGACAGGGTTGTCTTGAGGTTCATTACAAACTATAGCAATGTAATGTTCACTATGTTAATGTACTCAGTATTCGCCCTTCCACCGGGAGTAGCTCCGGGAGCAGCTCTGTAAAGTTTCAGTGGTAGGGTCCTGGTGTGTGTGTGTGTGGGGGGGGGGGGGGGGGGGGGCTGGTTCTAATTACAAACTAAGGTCGCCCAGTTAAATAATTTCTTTTAAAAAACAATTTAACCTGTTTATATCGCTATCTTCTCGAAGCATTTTCTTTTCTTTTGCCCTTTCTACAAATCAAAATTTACCTCGGAACCTAAAAGACGTAATTCGCTTTAAAAAGGTTCATCTGAATTACTTGTTCGTATACTGATACTATATAACACAGAATACTAGACACTGCCAAAACGGCAAAGTGATGACTAGCAGTGATAATGTATCACATCGTATCATGCACAGTCTCCTCCCCCCTCTCTCTCTCCCTCTCTTTCGTTTTCTCTTGAATCGAATTCACATGGTAAAATCGTGATTTATTTAGCACACTCTGTTACACCGATAAACAAATATACAAAAGAGCATTAACATGTAACAATATTTTTATTTCAGTTATAAACGAATTATAAAGATCGTCTCTACGGAGTCATCCTTTATCGTATTTTGTTTCCTAACATAATACACGGCGGGTAGCCCATTTCAGTCATATCAACAGAACAAACCCATCCTTCTTCCATGAAGTCTGGATGAAATGCTATTAAATAAAAAACTGATGATAAAATATAACACACTTAAAATATTGAATTTAGAACTAAAAGTGTTTTAAATACATGCATTAAAACATCAACATCATTGATTTCCATTAGTGGCGTGTCTAGGAGGAGGAGGCAAAAGGGGCACGATCGAGCCCCGGGCGCCACTTTATAGGGGGTGCAAAAAAGCAAAAGCAAAATAATAAATAGATAAAGATAAAAAGGAAGTTTAATCTGATGACCAAACAAAGAGAGTTTCCTAATTTCAAGTTTTATTATTATTATTATTATTATTATTATTATTATTATTATTATTATTATTATTATTATTATTTGTTTTCATTGGCGTCAGAAGTTGGAAGGGGCGCATTTTCAGCGCAAGTTGTCCCTGTAATCAAGGGCTCTGGCTTGTCCCGAGCGCTATATTTTTATCTGCGGCGCAGATTGGGATTTTAATATCATCAGCAACTTGACCGAAGCATATCTAGAATATCTACGAATACTCGAATAATTTTAATGACTAAATAAACGCCATTGTTTTTATCTTTCTTTATCAGAACAAAGATATGATCTTTGATATTGACAGATGATAATCAATGAAGAATAGAAAATGAAGAAACATGGTTCTTATTCAGGTATGTGATATAGGGCCTATAGCTAACGCAAATGCAACGAAGTAAAACGGGGAACGATGGAAAATCAATTACTGTCCAATGTCACAAACCAAACTTCGTAAGGAACCTGCGACTGTAAAATGACCACCTGTTTACTTTTACTGGGAGAGCTTTAGTCTACCGTGTATCTGTAGTAAACCATCTTTCTTCCAATTCTCATTCGTGTAACTAGAAACATGAAAAAAAAAAAGCGTAGAGCATTTTAGCAGTATATTGCGTTGAACTGATGAATTACATTAGTTACTTCATGATTTTAAATTTATGATATTGACACACCATACAGGCCTATATATATTTGCTACTGTTTTAATAGCTATATATTGTCATCATTAATTGTTTTGTTACCATTTTTGTTTGAGTTAATACTTGCTTTTTGTTGTTGTTTTTATTTTCATCTTCTTGGAGAGACTCTGTTGTGTAATCTTGCCTCTTGCTAGTCGAAGATGTAAACTTTCCTCCCTTCGGGAAGGATTTTCTTTTACCGGAAAAACGATGACTTAACTTGATTCTGAAGAAAATTACTAATCGAGTTCTGGTATAAAAAGCTTCATGTAAAGACAAAAATCTTCAACTCGACAAGCTTCTGTCAAGAAAGGTTTATTGAATTACGTCCATGCAGGTGATTTCACATCTCCAGAAAAGACGCGTAAGTGTGCTCACCCAAGTCACCAAGAGAAGAGTAATCCTATGATAAAAAACACACAAAAGGCCATGGATAAGACTAGATTTTAGTGTAAATATCTGAAAGGAAGGCAATATAACGGCTATAAACTCCAGTACTGTGAACGCAAGGCTCTCTGGGAGAGCAGGTCCAGAAATAGACTTGAAATGAGACCCCCCTGTTGAAATAAAACTGAAGTAAATGAATAAAATAAATAAATAATACTGATAAACTCTGCGCGTCACGAACTCCCCGCTTGGCTCTCCCCGCTCAACGTTAATCGCGGATACAAGCTTGTGGTTAACAGGCATTTTCGTCTTCTTCCACGTATTATTTAAGTTGTATTGTACGTATGCATTGTATGTTATATCTAATGATATTGATTATATTGATTTAACTTGACATGTATGTTAATTTATATTTAAATTACTTTCAAATATGTATTTTTTTTCTTCCAATATTGAATTTTGTTCATGCTATTGTTTATTTGAATTGAATCAATCTATCTTGTACTTATTTGTATCATTTTGAAGAATGAAAATAAATTTGAATTGAATTGAATTGAATTGTATGTATTGTATGTTACCTATCATCACTGCCTATATTACTATACACGGATATAAATTCTACTATTCGAAATAACTGCTAAAAAATCCTATCAAATCAATGGAAGAAACTAAAAGTTTATATGAATTGAACTGAAGTCCCGGGACTGAAGTGAATATAAACATGATAAAGTTTCATGGCATCACAATGGGTTAGACGCTGTTGTGTTTACGTTTCAGAAAAATGTGTAGAAACAAAATATCAGGCCTACTTATCTTTTCTTAAAGGAAAAAAACTCTTACATATCAAATTCAAAAACAGTCTATGAATTTGATAACTTTTTGGATTTTTTTCTCATTCTTACATGACTCTTTTCAAGAATCCTTTCTAGACTATTCAGGATCTTGTCAAAGCTGCTCCGATTTCCACCCTCTGTCTCCCAACAGCAAGTCATGATGGCGTATCTGCAAATTAACGAAAAAAAATATGAGTCAAATTTTACACGAAATAAGGATAGATACAGTTAAAAGTGGAATGTATTCTCACTTAAACTCGTAACGGTTGAACACAATTAAAGGAGCGGCTTCACGTCATTCACTGCAAAAAGTGGAGAGGTGGAAATTCTGAGGACATCGATCCCCATGCCCCAACTTTCCGAAATTTGGGGACTCGCTCTCCCTCAGCAGGCGGGAAGGGGGCAAAGAAATGTCCTCATAACGACCTTTTTTTCGTTCCTTGAAATTTTCAAAGAGGGATGCGAATCCGATGCAACTCTTTCACCTCTTTAACCCATGGTTTGGTCATGGGTTTAGCCCAATAACTTTTTGTGTAGAGTCCTAAACATCAAATTTATTTGCAGAAATAGGACAAAAATCTACAAATACTCTGTCCATTTTTGCTGCATCAGTATTTGTCATTTGATGCTGAAAATATCTTAAAGAACAATAAACACTGAAATCCTTAAATTGGCAATGCGATTTAGAAAGTTCAAAATCATTGTTTTCCATGCAAATTGGAAACTTTTGAAACTTCTCAACATAGTTTCTGTCAAATTATATTTCTTTTAAATAATATTATATGACATTTTAAGGAAAATACCGGTGTTGCCAATGAGAAGTAGAAAAGCTGATCAAATAAAGCTTCAAATAATTGAATGAATGGGTTAATCTGGTTGATCTAATGGATACAATGAAATAACTGTATGGCAGGTCCAAAGTTGGCCATATCTCAAAAACTAGAAAAGATTGTGAAAATCTGATATCACCAACGGAAAGAGCAACCTAAATTTACCCTGTAACCAACTTTTCCTTGAAATTTCGGAAGGAATTGTGAAATTATTAAAGAAAAATCGACAAATTTTGCAGCGTTTTGCGTCTGTTCCAAAAAAAAAAATTGAACCTGCCGACAAAGGTCTAGAATTCCTCTTTTCGAGAGACGATGCCATCAAAATTGTAAGTAAAATGTGATATCAAATTATTCTATGGCATTTTGTCTTGCCAATGATGCAGTTATCTTACCTTTTATGGATCTCTATTTTGTATTAATCATTTGTAAACTGGCGTGCGCGAAGTTAGGTCTCGTTATTTCTGTAAAACTTTTCCAGGTCCAGTGCATTATGATACGACATCGAATTTTGCGATCGCGATATCTCGGGAATTCTTCGTAAATTATACTGCTTTCACACCAAGGTACGGTCGCTGGGTACGGTCGCAGAGACCGTACCCAGCGACCTATGAAATCATAGTGTGAAAGCATTTCATCGTACTCAGCGACCGATCGTTTTGGTCAAAAACGATCGGTCGCTGAGCTGAGTAAATTATACTGCTTTCACACCAAGGTACGGTCGCTGGGTACGGTCGCAGAGACCGTACCCAGCGACTGATGAAATCATAGTGTGAAAGCACATCGTACTCAGCGACCGATCGAAATGCAATGACCCCCATACATGCCCACGCGCTATCTCTACTTCCGCTTCCAGCTAGGTCAGCTATAGACCAATTTCACAACGCAAGAGGGCAGCAGACTGTTCGACACAGTTCGACATACTGGGGTGGGCGCTCCAACTTTTATAGTACACAAGTCAATAGCGCGTTATGTACATTCGTTCGATTTTTTGTCTATTTTGACCAGTATATGCAGATTTATTTTAATATTTGCAATGAGAAATTATCAGGGAAGTTCAGGTCGCAGCTGTGCGGTGCTCAAATGCCACAAGGATTAGAGAAAGTTAAAAAATTTGAAGCTAACTGAGTGCGAAATTCACTCGCTTTTGACTCATGAAGCCTGTTTGTGTGAGAAGCCGTACTCCCTACACAGGTTTCCGTAAGCAATGTGAAGAAATTCGTCGCCAGTGGGTAAAAACATCAACAGAAGGGACTTTTAAGTCAAGAAACATATCATTATGTACTTTGGCGTAAAATTTAATGAGTGAAAACTTGACTTTGTAAACAGGGTAAGATTTAGGGCTCCCGTTTACTACGGCTTCTATGCTGCAATCGAACTTTTACTGACAAAACTAAGTTGAAAAGCCATCGAAATTACAAAAATACATCATACCTTCATCCATCAGATATGACCATTGTCTTACCTCATCTACCCATGTATCCATGCTTTATTTTATTGATCTAGAATAAAGTAAATGGAACAATATCGGGGCATATCTCATATCTTACATTCATTTTGTACACAGAGCCAATCGCGGTCAGCGCGCTTGCTCACAGCAGCAATGGCGTCGCCGATAGAGGGCCAAATACATGAACCGGCCGTGAAATTGGTCTATACAGCGACCGATCGCTCTGGGCCTGACCAAATTTTGACGGCGGTGTGAAAGCACGTCCGATCGGTCGGTGGGTACGGTCTCTGCGACCGTACCCAGCGACCGTACCTTGGTGTGAAAGCAGTAGTCTTCTTCTTGCGCCCATTGTGTCAATTAAATGAAATATTTTTGGTTAAAATTTGAGAAATTATGGACTGAAAAATAATTGCCTTCTTTAGAAAATTAACATGTGCGCGAACTATGGTACCCCCATCATATAACAATGTTCATTTCCACTATTATTTGGAATTAGCATTCGTCTATGACCATTGTGCATTTTGACGAGTAAATGTTTATGATAGCATGAACAGCTATACGAAAACTGAAAACGAAATATAAAAACTTTACCTGAAAATATACAGCCGAAGACAAATGAAATGATCGTTATAGAATGTTGGGAATATTGTTTATTGAAAGCGTATCTTACACTTCTGGATCACAGTGCCGTGGGCGTGGCATTTTGTAACCATTAGAGACCTCCTTCTGTATGACGTCCAATTTCATGTTAGGATACGGCATAGCACCTATGATAGGGACGGAGGAAAATAAACTTTGAGCGATAGGTTTTGCGATGAATATATGGACATGACTGATCTTCAAGCAATGACCGGAGATAAAATCGAAGTAAAAAGAAATACAAGAAAATTTTGTAAATGGATTTTGCCAATTTAAGTAGAACGTCCTTAGGTCTACTTATCCCAAACTGGTGATCATGCAGAAAAAGCTTTTTCTTAAACCCTCATATTCCTTCCTCTCTTAAAAAAAGAGTGAACGCGTTCACTTTGTTTGGGGTGAATTTCAGAAGAGAGTGAATTTAGAGTGAATTAAGAGTGGATTAAGAGTAAGAGTTTTGATATCAAGTCTTTATTCACTCTTTGAGGGGTGACCTCAGTGATCACTCAAAATTCTTGAGTGATCACTAGGTCACCCCCCTCCCAAAGAGTGAATATCACAATTTTCACTCTTAATTCACTCTTAATGCTCTTTCTTTTGAAATTCACCCCTATAACATCAGAGTGAACGCGTTTACTCTTTTTTTTTTAAAAGAGAGTATGATGTTTTCGATTGCTTTGAGTATAAATGATTAGTCTAATGGTTTCTGCTCTGAATGTGAACTGTTCTGCAAGTCGGAAAGGGGATGTTCCAGTGAGGGACAAAATGGAATTGATAAAGGAATTATAATGAAATGAATTTCTTTTAATAAAATAACGTTCGTTATACTTTCTCCAAATTGGTGAAAACAAAATGCAGAAATAGCTTCTGTGAAACCCTAATATTCCTAAACATGGTGTATGATCTCCAAAATGATTTATTCGATTGCTTTGATCATGAGTTTTAATGAATGTCTAATGTTTTTTTTTCGTGAATGTGAAATGTGCAAGTGGGCCAAGGGCTGCAACTTCAACGGATCAATTTTTTCTATTATCAGGAGGAGGGGGGAGGAACACTTTGATTATAAATAAACTGATAACTGAGTAGATAGTTAATAACACACGGAAAAAGTTTATGACTTTATGGAATCGCAGTTTTAATTGATTAATGTATATTTACCTAGTGATAAAATTTCCCAAAGTACGATGCCAAAAGACCAGATGTCTCCTTCCAATGAGTAGACACCATTTTGCATGGTCTCTGGTGAAGACCATCTTGTTGGTTTCTAGAATGGAAATTTTTTGAGCAGTTTCATTTATATGAGTTAAGACACATATAATATAATTTACAAATTAAAAAAGAAAAGAGTCGAAAGACAATTTAATAATAATAATAATAATAATAATAATAATAATAATAATAATAATAATAATAATAATAATAACAATAATAATAACAATAAAAATAATGATAACAGTAGAGGGTTCTTGTAAAGCGCTCATGTCTGTCAGAATTGTCACTTCTGGCGTTCCACCGTTATTACACCGGATTTAGCAATGCTGCCATTAAGGCGCTCTAGCATTTCAAGGAAATTCTCACTACCAGGTACTCATTCACTACACCTGGGTCGAGAGTGGCAATTGTAGATTAATGTTTTGCCAAAAGACATCAGTGCCATGGCGGGACGCGAATTGTTTGTTTGTTTGTTGTTGTTTTTTTTAAACCTTTGGGGCTTCATCACATGAATATTCATGACATGCATTTTCGGGAATTAGAGCACGCATGCGCTTGGACATGGTGTCAGACGATAAAATTACTGATGGGAGTGCATGAGATCTGAGAGAGAGTACATGGCTACGTATGCTGTCTTTTCATTCGACTAGGTTCTATACCTCTCCGAGATGGAGCTAAGTAAGCCTGTGCTATGGCCAAGGTACAATAAAGTTAATTAGGTTTTATTGTTGAACCCATGAAAAGCTAAAAGTAAAATAAACAAACAAACAAAACAAAACAAAACCCAAAGTTCCTCAAGCCTCAATCCTGTAAAAATTTACATTTAGAGAAGGAGCTATGGCCAAGTCCACGCGCATGCGCAGTCTTATTCCCAAGCCGCAACTCATGAACATTCATATTATGTAGCCCCAAAGGTTCAGGAAAAAAAAATTCGCTGGCGGGACTCGAACCGCCAACCTTGTGATCTACAGTCAGGCGACGTATCCACTAGACCAAGACACCTCTACACTATTGCTAGGGCAGAAAAATCCACTTAGGTTAAGGTCATAAAAATGACCCTTCAGCATCACGATGAAAATAATCATTTGTTAGGTTTTCCATGTGCATGATCCTCATACTTTTATCTTTTATCACTCTGATTTTGCAACTTACGACCTTCTTCTGGAACAGCGTAGAGACGAGTCCATAATCTGACAGCTTACAATCTTTCCTCTCAGTAAGCAACACATTATGTGCACACAGACTTCCATGAATGATCTGGAGAGGAAAATGACAGAGTAGATTAATGTTTTCAAATGATGTCAGTCCCTTTGATACCATTACATGAATTACCAGATTAGGATTAATTAATACCTATGAAAAATAAATTCAAGAAAAAGAAAGAAAGAAAAAAAAAGACTTTGCCTAATCGATGTGCAGACAATGTGAGCGTTTCCTTTCCAGTATGATTAACTATCTTCGACATGTTTAGGATTTCTATTTATAGCATTTCGACAGTCTCGAAGGTGGTTGAATGATTCATTTATCTTCAATCGTAAGAAGAAATTGTAGTATCCCTAAAAGTCTTATGAAATTTTCAAAAAATATCCTACAGGTGGAGGGAAGGATCGACATTCATTCTTATGAATAAGAAATCGGCTTGTCCCAAAGTACAAACAGCAATTAAACATAAGATTTAATCATTAATTCTACTGTAATTTGGAAGCAATTTCATATCAATATCAACAGCTACATATGGGACCGAAATAACCTTCTTCGATGAGAGAAACCGCATTCCTTTGGCTATCTGCCAAGCAAATTTGAGTAAATTGCCTTCATCATTTCTGTCCCTTTCTGGTTTCAAATTTGTATAGGTATGTCGTAATGGCGTCCCGATCGTGTGAAGATGAGTCAGTAGAGTACCTCCAGAGATGAACTCGTATAAGATGTAACCTGCAATCAGCCAAAACAGGACAAATAAACCCTTAAAATTTTGTCTTCAGTAGGGATGTTTGTACAGTATATGGAGATGTGCGTGCGTGGTAGGGTGTTTGGGGCGTGTGTTTTGCTCTTGTATAGCTATTTAAGCGAGCTAGGACAGTGAACAAAAAAGTTCCTGAGAACAATGCTCCCCGGATGTCAAACAGATGTGAGCCTTATTCCGTCAGCCTTCCGAGGACAGGAGAACAATGGAAGAACAATACCTGTCCTCGGGAGTAAAGCCATGTGAACATGGTGAAGATGTGGGTGCGCGTATGTGCGTGTCTCTCTCTTTCATTTCACATGATTTTGTAACGGTGCATCCCAGAGCAAAAATCTTCTATTACAGTCAAAGTATATGTGGCGAATGAGAAATAGACCAATTCTTTAGACACAACTACAAGTATCTTCATATATTTCGACAACACAGAACCTGGGGAAAAAATGTCACAACATATAAATAATCTCTTTATATTTAACAGAAAATAAAAAGGAACTATCTAATCATAGCTACTGCTATTTGGGACTTGGACTTTTATGCAAGCAAAACTTATTAACATCCTAAAGTAAGTCATAGATAATTAGAACATGGAACGAAAATGCAGTGCCTGTCATGAATCCTAGACCATGTTTAAATGTATAATTTCACATGGCAAAATGATCATTGTTTCTTACATTTTTGTTGACAATATCCTAAGCACTTGACGACATTCGGTTGATCTATCAGCTCAAAAAGCACTTTCGCAGTCTGAAGCACCGTGAGTGACTTGAGAGCCACGTGATCTGTAAATATGTATAAAATGATATATCATTAATATATGCCATTCTAACTAATTCAGTGGCGGATCCACGCACTGAACTCCATATGTTGAATGGGCTCGATGGATCATTGCACGCTGATTGGCCCAAGGCCCGTGACGCCGACGGCAAAGCACAGAACATTTGGGTATAATTTGACCCAACGTTGGATAAAAAAAAAGTAAAAAGTGAATTGTTAGGTAAAGTTTAACCCCATAGGATAAACCCAAAGCTGGTGATATACCACCAAGTTGGGTAAAGAAAATACCCAGTAAAGCGTAAATTTGACCCATCTCTTTTTAGACTGTAAAATGATTCACATAAAGCTGTCACAAGAAATTTGCGGTCTATGTCAATACTACTTCCTGATAAACTAAATTTCCCTGCGTTCAACGCTGAAGCATTCTCAATTGCTTTTTTTTTTCATTATAATATGATTTTCTTGTAAATTGAAAGTCTTTGCAAATTTATTTGCTTTCATCGTGGAAATGAATAAACAGAAATGATAATGAAATGGCATGATGCTTACCTGGTAACTTTCTGATTGCAACGGATTTTTGTCCTTGACTTAAACTGAGTTCTCCCTTCCAGACTTCGCCGAAATTACCTTGTCCAATCGATGAAAGTCTATGGAAAAGGGTAACTTTTTCCGGACCAACTAATGGAGAGGATGGTACGACAGTACCGATCTGAAGAGATGTGTACCCTGTAAAAACATGATTTCTGTCAAATTATTTTACAGAAGTAAATGTACATATTGTGCAATTATTAAACTTCATGCATGGAATCACATGATTTCAAACACTTCCATATGTTGCTCATGCATAATATTGTTATCCGGCAATAAATATTTACATGCAAAGTAAGGTGGATGATGGATCTATACAGAATAAATGTTGAAACACATTCAACATCCAAAAATCGGTATAATGATAACTATTTCAAGTTTCTTGATATTTCTTTTTTATTTCATTTAAAAGCAACCTCTGCATTTCAATACGTTTTGGAGATGGCACTTCCGAACCTTTGAACCCAAAGTGGCTATACCTTCCTGTTCCTAACTCTCAAGTTGGTTCCCCATTTTTTGAGCCGATGGCCTTTCTTTGTTTTTGCTGTGCTGTTGTTGTTTTTTATTTCATTTCATTTGCTTGAGAGAATTTCGGGGAAATCGACACCACAAAAAGCAAAAACTGAAAAAATTGATGAGCTTTTTTTTTTTTAGTTTTTTGTTTGTGTGTTTGGATTTTTTTGGGGGGTTCGTTTGTTTGGGGTGATGTTTTGTTGCTTTTTATTAAAATTTCTTACAATTTCCGGAATATTGTGCCCCCTCGTAATACAAAATCCTTGGTTCGTCCTGATTTTACTGATTCTAACCTGTCTATAGACTCCTTTTTTCTTCATTTGTAGGGATATCAAAAGGGTGTTTTACCTCTTTCTGGTTCATTGATCATTTCATACGCCAAGTTGTCGTTCGTCTCATAAGGGGTAGTTTTCCTATCACAGTGAAGATAAAGAACGACAATAATAATGATTATATTTCAATATATCATTAATGATGATAAGGAAGAATGATATAAATGATAGCTGCAACAGCAACAATTGCAATAATCTTATTGATGATAATAATAATGAAAATAATTATAGTAATGATGACGATGATAACAATAATAATTACTACCATTATTATGATAACAGTAATAATAACAATTACAATAAAAATGACAATATAAACAGAAATAATCAAAATAATCATAAAAATCATACTAATGATAATGCAAAATGGCATCAAAGCACTCGTGCCAATTTCTCCCGTGCGAACCCACACAATGGTCAATGGAGAAAGTATATTTATCATCATTTGAAATTAAAGGTTTAAAAAAAATCAGTGTTTAAATAAACAAGTAGTAACATGATGGTACATGAATCATCTTTCCTGGATGGTATAATTCGTAAGTCATACCTTAGGCCACTTCAGGAACTCTCTCCGTCCCTCCCCTCTCCTCTGCGCAGTACAGTGCCCCGTTTCATAACACAAGTTATCAATGATAAGTTGCAATAACTGTTATAAGCTACCGAAATCCTTGCATCTGATTGGCTGTGAGCAAATTTGTCATAGAAATGTGGCAGTTATTGTTTATGAAACGGGGCCCAGGTGTATTCTGAATTCAAGATTTCATGAATGATATATTTATCTTACCATGTCTTTCTCTATTGATATTTGAATAAACGCCAGAGTGTTTCTAGAAAACTTACCCGGCGCCGTCTGTCTTAGTACCATTGCAGTCTGTGTAAAAGAATCATGAAATCGTATCTTTATTCCTTCGTATGAAAGTTGCATGTCACACATTGCTATCAGTATTACGAGTCTAATGAAATAAATAAAAAAGAGAAATCTTCTCGACGGGTTGCTATGCTCCCTCGTATGAAAATAACTGAAGAAGCTCTATATATCAAAGCTGGCCTGTGCTCAGTCTTTTGTAAATCAGAAACATTACCGTAGACTGCATGTAGTTAGCATGTGTGTTTAAAATACACGGAAACTAAGATGCAGTAAACTATAGCAAGTATTGGGTGATATTTTACTCAACTCGGGTTGTTTGTACATTGGACGCAATATTTTGATGAAATATTACCCCCCCCCCCCCTCCAAGACGGGTAAAATAAATACACTCTTCAGCGTGTACACTTTTTTCAGTATCTTAGAGTTTAGATCAAAATGTATTTCAACTTTTATGATAGATGAGAGATTATGATTACAGACCAAATCCTAGACAATAATCAAAAGTATATCTGTTTAATTTGGCCTATGACTGATTATCATTATACCTCTCAAGTCCTCACCTCTCCTATTGCACTTTGGTCTATTTGTCATGTAATTTCATCTTTTGCACAAGTTGCGCCTTGAGCATTTGACCATCAAGTGGATTCGGGGCCTTACAAATCTTATATTATTATTGTTATTGGAGATTCAAATTCAGATTCATTGATTTCATTTCATCTTCATTTTTCAAAATATCATTTATAAAATCATAATTCAAATATAATACAACAGAGGAAACGAAAAAAAAATAAGTACAAATAAAAAATCAATGCAAAAAGCAACTTTAAGAAAAAGAACTAATAGCAAGAAATTAACCCACCTATTTTCGACTTCAGTCTTCTCCAGAACATGAATTGGACCACATTAATAATGACCGCTGCTGCCAGCAGAATTACGAGGATAGCGATGCCAGCAGCTTCACCAATACTCAAGCAATCATACGGCTCACGACTGGGGTCTGACATTATAAAATGGATACACAGGTAAATGCGACGGAGGGGGTCTTATGTTAACGCATTTGGGCAAGCCCAAGCTTTTTTTGTCCCATACGTTTTTACAGATAAAAACCATATTTCTGATGTTGCTACTGAGAAAAGGCCTGTACATTTGAAGTAAATATACGTATATCGGCCTATTATGTTCAAAACGCCGTGAGACTTCGTTACATTCGTAAGTAATCTCAATGCATTGTGCCTTCCCTTTTACTATGCCTATTTTATTGCTTTCGGGAATCGCATTGAATGATAACATCACTGGGTTAAATTTCTACCTTTAAGCTAAATAAATGAAAGCAAACATATCTTGGTAATTGAATAAAATGATTTCAGTCAAAATAATAACTACAATAAGAATCACTGATTTAATATTGAAAAGATATTTACTCGTCGTCCGAAGTAAAATAAACGCGGCTGGACCAGCATTGTGGGCGGGCATAAAAAAGGGTGACTTGCTGGAGGAATGTTGTAAGCGCATTGGCCAGTCTTTATTTTCAAAGCAATCTACAATAAACTGGTATGATTATTATTATCATTATTATTATTATTACCATCACCATCATCATTAGTATTACACTCTCAAAATCCCTGGTCAGATTGACTCGGAAAAGGGTCCGTTGGGGCCACACTCCGTTCCGGTTCAAAAAATGACCCGGAATAGGGTCATGAAGACTTATTTCTGGGTCACATTTGACCTTATTCCGGGTCATTTTTACCTGGAACGGAGTGTGGCTCCAACGGACTCTTTTCCGGGTCAAGTCTGACTCAGAATTTTTAAGAGTGTAGTAGTAGTAGTAGTAGTAGTAGTAGTAGTAGTAGTAGTAGTAGTAGTAGTAGTAGTAGTCGTCGTCGTCGTATCATCATTATCATTATAATCATCATATTGCATGTATATTATGTGCATGTATATAACCATAATAAAGAAAAACTTAATTGGAAAAGTCAGTTTCCTCACCAGTACCAGCAGCACATTCTGCAGTAGTCGTTCCTGTAGTAGTCGTTTCTGTAGTGAAATGTTCTTTTAAATAGACCAAATACCCAATGTTAAATACATTTATGGGGCTTATTAACATGATTTAGAAGAATGATTTAACCATTTTCATCACATCATATCACTTGCAACAGTTTGAACTTCAAGAAATCAAGACCTATAACTTTACTCTTCCGATTATATCCATTCGGACAGGAATGGATGTTTCGAGACATAACCGCTAACCATGATTTTATTGCTTTCGTTCATTCTATCAAAAAGCTACAAGTAAAACGTTAGGTTTCAGGTGTTTTGCAGTTGGTTTATTTTGCCCTGGGCAATAAACGTTTAGTTTAGATGAAATCGCGAACGGAAACCTTTTGAGATAGAATAAGAAATAAACAAATCTAAGATGGTTTAAATTCTAGGTTTTTAAAAAAACCCCACTGCTATCTTCAGTGATCATAGTGATATCAAGTAATGTAAACAACATGGCATGTTGGGAAGGTATTCAAAGGACAATACCTTTGGTCGTCGTCGATTCAGTAGTACTTTTTCTAGTAGTAGTTGATCTCGCAGTGGATAGTTCTGGATTGAAAACAAATTTGACGTTAAAAGGGAAAGGTGTTTAACACATATGAGACATACATCAGAATTCAGATGGATCATCACATAACTTAGATGTTTCTATCTTACTTTAAATATCATATTCCTTTATCACTATTCTTCTGCTCTCTTGTACTTTACCCTTCATCATGTTCACACTCCTCTTTCTTTGACCCCCTCCCCTCCATCTCTCTCCATCTCTCCTTTCACTTCCTCCTCTTCTCTCTCTCTCTCTCTCTCTCTCTCTCTCTCTCTCTCTCTCTCTCCCTCCTAACAACCCCCATCCTCTCCATTCTCTAGGAGATGATACATGATTCACTGATGGCAATGTAGGAAATGAGGACTTCTTTATCTATTTGACGGAACTTGATAATTCAATACATCATTTATTTTTTTGTTATTTATTCTCCGCACATAGGCTGGATCACCTTCTTCAGCCAGAGGCTGTTCTTCTGAGGGGTCTCCTTCTGACGTTCGTTATGAACTATCTTCCCTATTCATTGATATCTCTGTTCTGAAAATTAATCTTCACCTACAATAAATTTTAAACGTAGAAATGATGTTATTTATTGAAAGCATTCCCAGTGAAATAGTCACGAAATAGTAATCGAATGATTTTCCCCATGTAACCCCGTCAGTGATGCTCAGCAGTTTTCACTGGAAATTGCAAAATTAAAAATGGAACCAGGTTTTGTGGGACTGAGCTTTCAATCTAAACAGGACCCCGTTCCATAAAACTTGTAATGCTTTCATCTGATTGGCTGAGAGCAAATTTGTCATAGAAATGTGGCAGTTGTTACTTGATAACAAGTTTTATGAAACGGGCCCTGGTCATAATCATCAACTTTTGACTCTCTATTGCATAAACAGCTTCTTACAAAATCCAGCAAATAAACATTTTGCTACATACATGATGTCACGGAATTATCGTTATCATGATCTAATGCATGATGTACCTTTGATCGATTGAGCCTTAAATTATTCACTCGACTGTTTGGGGTAAACATCACTCAGAACAAAGTTCTCGGCATATATTACAAAAAAGATTATAATTCTGGGCCCCGTTTCATAAAACTTGTTATAATAACAAGTTGCAATAACTGTTATAAGTTACTGAAATCCTTGCATCCGATTGGCTGAGAGCATATTTGTCATAGAATAATGTGGCAGTTGTTACTGATAACAAATTTCATGAAACAGGCCCCTGATTATTTGTGGATGCGGAAGCATAGCCTATGAATCTTACAAATCATGTTTGTACACTCTTAAAAATTCCGAGTCAAACTTGACCAGGAAAAGCGTCCGTTGGAGCCACACTCCGTTCCGGGTCAAAATGATCTGGAAGAAAGTAAAAGTGACCCGGAATAAGGTCAGATGTGACCCGGAAATAAATCTTCATGACCCTATTCCGGTTCATTTTTGACCCGGAACGGAGTGTGGCCCCAACAGACTCTTTTCCGAGTCAATCTGACCCGGGATTTTTAAGAGTGTAAAGTGTTTGAAACAAAAATCTATGGGTTTACGCACACAATAACCAAAGGCTTTGATTGTGCATAAAAACTACTATATTTCCAAATCTGAACGGTTCACTGACCACACTGGTACGCTTTGTGCCCATTAATGCATAGAAATCATAATTTGCTACTCTCAACATAAATCATCGAAAAATTACGTGGTAATTTCATTGCAATAGTTGAAAAGAACATGGTATTACGGTGCAGTAATTTCTGTAGGAAGTTATCACTATCATTTATGGAATCCAGAATACTTGGATCCAAATATAACCTTCTGAATCTGGGTGTTACTTACTAAAGGTATTGTGCTGATAATTTTCGCATGTCTTATCTGAAAGAAACGCTGATTTATAACTTCATTATAAAAAAGATCCAATATAACCGCTAACATGGCCGATTTAGAAGAAACATGGGATACGAATTCGTTCATACAAGAGAATTGCACTTCGATTAAAATGAATATCTCAATGGTGGACAGGGATCATCACTTCCGACTAGGCTACAGATAAAGGATATCGCCGAGCAGAAGCATTTAAAAACAAAGAAAATAAATGAATAATGTAAAAAATTTGTGCGTTTTCCCTTTGCAATAAACATGTTTTAGGAATTTATTTTGTTCTTTCTTGTTTTGTTTAAAGTTTGTCAACTGAGGAGAATTGTATTACACGCACGCGGGCCCATATTCATGAAACCTTCATAGGCCTTGTTGTCAACTAACTGTGTACTGTTCCCTATGTAATTAGTTGACAACTAGCTTAGTAAGGTTTCATGAGTATGGGCCCCGGGCGACAGTTCTTCATGGTTCTAATCCCAGTTTCTGTAAACGTCGCTCACTGACTTCCTAATGTTAACTCTAGGTAAAACAATACCTAGTCTTATGCCTTGCCCTACACCTAGTCTAAAAACCCAGTGTAACCGTTACCCTAACCCTATATCTTTGAAAAAAACTAAAGCGCAGACCATTTGAAGCCGGTGCATTTGGCGGTGCACCTGCAAAGACAACAGCACACTCACCAATGCCATCGACAGGATCGTTTATTTCGAAGCAAGTCAATTCACTAATAGGAATAGTACACTTTTGGTTGTATTGTCGCCATTCGGGGGTGATGGGGATGTTACTCGGACACTCACTGAATCTGCTACACCTGTATTACAATTAAAACCAGGATATGTTTGAAATGAATATTTGTGACAGAATACCATGAATACAGGATGTGATGGGAGCGCTTCGATAAATTGGTGAAGGCTCTAGACTCTTATAACAGAGGTCCTGCATGGGTGTAAGTGGGTACCTGGAAATGCCTGTTATAGGACCCTCGAGACGAGCACTATTGTTTCTGAGGAACACTGATATGGCTAACGCTGGGAAAAGAAGTCACGTGATTATCATATAGAAGAACTAGATTTCATTTAGTTTAAGAATATGAGCATTGAATGCAGTTGCAAAATTCAAAGAGAAGGATGAGTTCGGGTAAAGTAAATAGTTTTGAGCTTTCTCATTCTTTTTAAAGCCAGTCTGGAAAAAAAAGATCCCCTGAAAAGAGATTTTGCTCTTCGTATTTCCTTATATTCGAAATGTGACAAGAAATAGCTGGAAAAGTTAAGAGGAAACTCATGACACCCCTATGCACACACACACACACAAACCACACACACACACGCGCACACACCCTCACACACACACACACACATATATATATATATATATATACATATATATTTCCGTGTGCAATGCAGTTTTGTAGTCAAGGCCCAAACCCTCAAGGCCCAGGCCAAGGCCAAGGCATGAAACCTTAAGGCCAAGGCATTAATAAAGATATGAAGGAGGATCACGCATCCACACAAAAAGCATAAATATATAGACTTTGGCATTCAAAGTGATGTTTATTCTGAATTCAATTTAGTATCTGTTACCTGTAAAAGAGGCATTACCTGTGACTGTACCCAAATTTTATTTGGAAAAGATACACTATCAAGCCTGAAGTGGTGCTTACATGCACTGATATCAAATGTCCACCTTTACAGTGAAGAATTTTATTTTTGCTTGTTTTCTAGTGCCGTGTCTGAACTACGTCTTTATGTAAAATAATTTTGTAAAGTTTTTCCCTGTTCCACTTCACTTCAGAGCAAGAAGCAGATGCTCATTGTGGCAATCAGATGCATAAATTTACATAATTATGGCTAAAGATAATTATAGATAAAAACGTTTGACATAAGAAGGCATAATACCATAAACTTCAAATGCATAAGTCTTTAACATTGGAACAGACTTTAAAAGTTTCTCCTTCTGAAAACCCGAGTAAAAAATACAACCTGCACTTACACAAGGTGAAACAAAAACTACTATAAACTCTTTCTCCATCTAACATTTTCTAAACTTTATCAAAGTATTTATATAAAACTTTATATTTGAATAGCATGCAAATGGAACATTCACTGGTCTTTGCTGAATACCCTCATGTATGTCCCCTCTCACTCTCCAAGCAAAAGAAAGAAAGAAAGAAAGAGAGAAAGAAAAAGATTAGTTGTGACAAGAAATGTGACAGACCATGTGACAGACCATGTGACTGACCAATGACCATGTGACAGACCGCTTTCAACCAAGAGGGAGCAAGTGACAGTTATCTTCCAAACACTGATTCCAGTCTGCACCTCCGCTTCATTTGGTGTTAATGTTATCATCAGTCATCATCATAATCATTATATCATTATACTTTATTCCTATCATTATCATTATTATTATCATTGTTATTATTATTATTATTATTATTATTATTATTATTATTATTATTATTATTATTATTATTATTATTATTATTTTTATTATCATTATTATTATTAATTATTATTATTTTTATCATTAATTATATAGTTTTACTGCACAATAAAACCGAAACATTCACAATTATTCTTGCATGTACAAAAATTCTAAATGCCTTGAAAATGCCTTGAATATTCTTGAGATTTTCAAGGCTTCAAACCCTCAAGGCCCAGGCCAAGGCATGCTCAACGCCAAGGCATTGACGTCCAAGGCCAAGGCATTGGAAAAATATGCCTTAAGGCGTCTTAAGGCCAAGGCCCAGCATCAAGGCACTACAACACTGGTGCAATGTATGCGACTTTCTGGAAAATTTAGTTAATTTCTTAACATTTTGATGATCTCAAAACCTCACAGTGCAAACCAAGTCTTGCGTACTACACAATCAACCTTTATAACTGCTACCCGCATTTTTTTTCTTTTAAGCTAGGCATGCCCCAGACACCTACTAACAGAACGATGCGATCATGAACAATTCTCGATAGATACCCAACAGCCATCTTACTTTAAAAGGCCATGAGTAACCGCTATTTTATAACATTGTTATTTGAGGGACTTACTTATTTTCCAATATACACCAGCCACAGAATGGATCCCCATCGTCGTGGGTTAGTCCGATGCAATCAGCAAAATTCGTGTATTGACTACAGTTGATGACAGACAGCTTGATGAGCTAAAATGAGAAAATGACGATCATGATTTGAGCAGAAAAAGCAGCTTAAAATGTTCACAAACCGAGCCACCACAATGTCATACTTCGCTACATGAAAAAATATACATTTTTCGAACAGACATTTAATTTCATTCAATAAGCAAAATAAAAAAATAAAAAAATTAAAAACTTAAAAATCACCAACAACTATTAAGATCTTCTGAGAGATCAAATTCACCAAAAGAATAAATGTTATTAGAGGCGTCATATTCCCCATTACCTCCCTTTATCTGAGGTTTCAGATAGACAAAGGAATATTTTTGTTTAATATTGTAATCCTTTCCTTTTGCAAAGAGATCTGGTCACGTGGACTTTCACAACCGTTGTGAAGAACCATATTACCATGAAAACTTAATTCCTCAAACAAAAGTAAGAGTTTGATGTCACCTGAAAGTATCTTTACCTCATCCGTGGTGAGAACGAATATTTCCTCGCTCTCTTGGTTAATATGAACATCATTCAGCACATTTCCTGTGGCTTCCAAATCAAGAGTTTCATACAATTTACCACTGTTATTAGGCTGCACTAGGATCTACAAATAAAACCGAGACAAAAAGACGGTTGTAAGATATGGTTGGATGATTAGTTTTACAATCAACTTCTTAACTACCAGGATTATTCCCTTCATCCCTTGACCAAACCCTAAACCTAACCCTAATCCTAACTTACGGCCCACCTGCAACCCCAACCTTAGATCCTACATCTTTGACTTCAGAAAACCCGGAGCAATCGCATCGTGTTTCCAAAAAGACATTTAAACCTGTCTCACTTTCTTGGTTACAGAATAGAAAAATTGAGACAGAGAAAGTGTGTTCTTTAGAACCAATATCATGGAAATTAAGCGGGATAATTGCCATCAGGGCCGTAGCTAGGCGGGGGGGGGGGGGGGGGGGGTTGTGACAAGCGAGGTTACCGAATATATGATTTAGATATCTTACTGGCCTAAGTGTATTCAGACGAAAAAGCATGATAAACAGTGTATAGTTTTCCTCGCTCGCTGCGCTCGCTCGTATAATATTTAGATACATAATAATTTAGATACCTTTCGGTCCATCGTGTATTTTGATGAGGAATGAATAATCACCTCAACCATGAAAAAGAGTATATATTTTGTTCTCGCTCGCTTCGCTTGCTCGTATTTAGATGCAGGATAGTTTTTGCAAGCAAATGAATTGGGCAAACAAGGTGACCGAATATATGATTTAGATACTCTCTCTCTCTAAAAAAAGAGTGAACGAGTTCACCTTGTTAGAGGTGAATTTCAGAAGAGAGTGCATTTAGAGTGAATTAAGAGTAAAAAGTGTGATAATCACTCTTATTCACTCTTTTAGGGGTGACCTCAGAGATCACTCACAATCCTTGAGTGATCCCTGAAGTTCACCCCTCAAAGAGTGAATAAAGAGTGAATATCACAATTTTTTACTCTTCATTCACTCTTAATTCACTCTAAATGCACTCTCTTCTGAAATTCACCCCTAACAGGGTGAACGCGTTCACTTTTTTTTTTTTTGAGAGAGAGAGAGAGTATCTAATACTGGCCAAAGTGTATTTCGAACGAAATAACATGAAAAGGTGTATATTTTTCCTCGCTCGTATAATATTTAGATACAGGATAGCTTCGGAAAGCGAACAAATTCGGCAAGCGAGGTGACTAAAATAATTCAGATACATTTCGGCCCATCGTGTACTTTGTTGAAGAACAATCACCTCAACCATGAAAAGGAGTATATATATTTTTCCTTGCTCGTTTCGCTCGCTCGTATCATATCTAGAGACAGGGTGGTTTTGAAAGCGAATGAATACGGCAAGCAAGGGGACAAAATATTCTAGATATCTGATAGGCCCATCGCATATTTTGATGAAGAATTATCACTTTTCCGTGATAAAGAGTATATTTATTTTTCCTCGCTAGCAAGCGAGATGACCGAATAGGCTGCTATTTAGATATCTTATTGTTCAAAATGTATTTTGATGACAAAATATAGTCAGTCCGTATGCCAATGAGCAAATACGTCAGATTTATCCAAGTCGTCTCGTGAATAGCATGACAGATAGTGTTAATTTTTTTTTCTCGCTCGTATAATATTTAGATGCAGAATGTTTGGGGAAAGTGAATGAATTCTGCAGGCGAAGTGACCAAATTTATGATTTGAATATCGTATAGGCCCATCTCGTATTTTGATGAAGAATCATCACTTCTAAAATGAAAAGGAGCATCATTTCCTTGCTCGCCTCGCTCGCTCATATAAAAATCACCAAATCTGACTGAAATTGAATGAAAATGTGTAGGAGAGACGAAGGAAAATGTGATAGAGGCACACAACTGAAAGTACCCCATGGGCTTAAGACGGTTTAAGTAATAGATGTTGGTCGTCGGAAATCGGTGACAATGTTTGTCGGTAATCAGTGGCCTCTACACCCCCCCCCCCCCACTGAAAAAGGTCTAGCTACGCCCCTGATTGCCTTAGTGACATCAGATTTACATGAAACCACATTTCCCGTAGTCAAAATGAAGTTACCCCGATGTCGTCATCACTTTGCGATGATAAATCGACATATTTTTAATGAAAAAAACCTTTTCATTATTACGTCATGTCTTTCATCATGATTTTTCGTAAGTTCTTTCTTGAAATTTGGTAAATATTTAATCATTGAATATTATGGTCTATATCCATACTGTATGCCATTTGGTTATTTGTCTGTTTTTACGTTATTTCTGGCCTTTCTGACATTTTCTACAAGTTTTAGCTACAGACCGATCTTTCATTTTCCAGACGATCCCGAGATAAGATCTGCTTTTGACATTTCAAAAACAGAGATGTGAAGTTTACCAATAGCCTACTTTGTTAAGAGTTGAAGTTGATGAAGTGGTAACCAAGGTAACCGTCTTATTTTCTTTGTGAAAGGTGATGATTGAAGAATCATCTCCAGGAAGACCTGTCCAAAGAGGGTTTCCCTCCAGGGAGCTTGTAGCCTGTGCGTACTTGAATCTCTGTATGTGATCAGCATCCCCACACTGATAATACTCTTCTATAGATTGTCTTGAAGCGCCGCTCTATTGAACATCAGAAAAATACTTGTAAGAATTCCCATTGTTATAACAGAAACCAAATTATTGGAGAAGAAGGACCATTTTCCCTCTTTCTGTTATGATATATATTCAAATTTATGATAACAAGAGAGGGTAGGACTCTAAAGATTTTTTTTAAAAATCGATATTCGATTTTCCTGGGCCCGTTGCATAAAACTTATCATAATAGTAACTTTGCTATCAATGGTAACTACCATAGTAACAATGCTCAACAGCCAATCAGATTCAAAGTTTCCATGGAAATCGCCATTGATAGAAAAGTTACTATTATAGTAAGTTTTATGCAACGGGCCCCTGGAATATGAATTCATCTTTACTACATAAGTTACATTACATATTCCCACCTTTATGGATTAAATTCATGATTTTGATTTTGCTAGTTAACCCAATCGGCTTCCGCTTAGTTTGTTGCTGGCTTTCGACGTGGGCATTGGCTATAACTTTGTGAGAAGCTGATCTAACAAAATCTCAAACTAAGAAGAAACATGTGTATCAAAAATTGTATTTGTACTCAAACCCCCTGAAACCAACCATAATTTAAAATGAAAAACTGTTAGTAAGAGCAAACGACGATTTTATTATTTTTTGTCTCAAAGACAAATAGATAAGAGGAGCATTTTCCAC
>CM057155.1:14067871-14123439 GCA_029962745.1 Echinometra lucunter | reverse complement strand
TTTATTCCAGGAAGCAATTACAAACTGGCTAGTTGATGCTCAGTAAAAAAGAATTATTAGAAGACTGATTCTGATTCTTTTATTTCACTTTTTCAATTTACATCTTTCTGTTTGTTTTTGTTTTTTCAATCTACATCTAATGATAATTCACATTACAAGAAATATGACTATATAAATATTTCAAATAATCTGAAAAGACTTAGTGTCTTGATATCTTTTAAGACAACCTACAACAAATGACTTATCAATACAATCTGATATATTCAGCTGTCAACATGGCCAATACAGTAGAACGATCGTCACCATCGACAGATGCTGTAAAGAGTAAAGGCCACCGCACACTTCATGACCTAAGGTCGTACGACCTACCGACCTACGGTTAGGTATGACGTCACCACACACCCACGTTTCAGGCCGTAGGACCAGAGCCATGTAACATAAAAAATACAATCAATCTTACGATTGATATCAGTCGTAAGTCTATGGCAAACCATGTACTAAAGAGTTACAGCTGATAGTAAGATTGTATCTCTCTATGTTACACAGCCAGGTCGGGAGGTTTTGGCATGTCGAATTGTTCCAACTGGTGGTGGGCCGCCATGATGGGCCCCGATCACAATTGGCAACCAATCACGATGAAGTATTTGTACTGACGACGTTGCTGACTTTACCTTTGGAGCAACAGTAACCGCAGCAAATGCAGCAAATTCGTTGTTGCCGCAATTTTTGTGGTCGCAATGGCACGAGTAAAGAGCAAGTCCTGAAGGTGGCAAGTCCTGAAGGTCAGGTCGTATCGGTGTCAGGTCATATGACCTCAGGTCGTATAGTGTGCGGTGGCTAACAGAAAAAAAAAGTTCATGTAAACCTACTACCCTTATACACAATTCACTGGATAAGAAAACAATCCGCGTTCCAAGATGAGGTTGAAATACCCCCTCCCCTCCACCGCCTGTGTAATAGATTATAGATATTACAATGCAAATGCTAATAACGCTGTCTCATCCCCCCCCCCCCACCGATACTACGACTTGATAATATTTCAAAGACTTCTTATGTCTTATTTTGTTTTTACCCATTAACAGCAGCATAAATTTTGAAAACCATTGACCATGACATTTCTCAGAATCTACCAAAAGTCGGCGCCTCCTCATGCACTGCTTTAGCATTGTGAAGAGAAAGAGATGTATGACATAAGAATCCAAGTGAAGTTCAGTAAAGAATGAATTATTAGCAACCCATATTTTTCCCGAAATGTAAACATACCCGCGCGTTACCCAGTGTGATGTCACGAAACTTCAAAGTTGGTTAATGCACATGCGCGTTGATTGGATTGGATGAAAATTATGTCACGGATTACGACCTTGTAACGCCGGAGTCAGAGTAAACTGCGAGCTGCCCGCGCCTTAATTACTGTTAGCTAGCTAAGGAGGTGTGTGTGTGTGTGTGGGGGGGGGGAATCGTCGAAGATTGTTTTTAAACGGGAAAAGTGAGATCAGGAAGCTTTGTCACGATGTCTGCTCGACTCCATCTCTCTCCTCCCATGTATATCTTTCCCAATCTCCACGACATCAAAGACTCTCAATACTCTTCATATATTATTGTATCAAATTTGATTGATATAATCTTTTTAGTATCAATCACGAATTTAGTACATTCGTAGCTCTTCAACTTGTAGCTTATTCAACTGAATTTTCAGTGCCTTTTTATAGAAGTGTATTCTTGTCAGAGCAAGTTATAGCTTTAAAGGTACTTTTTATTTCCACCTTAATCTCCTGTGTTTGTAGTTACTGTAACACATCCCCCGTCACACGACAAAAAATATATATATATAACAGATGAAGATGAAGAGCCCTGCTTGTAATATGTTTTAATGAAAATTTATTCAATACTATTTCTTACAGTGCTAAAATGTGATGAATAGTCCCTTCGCAGAAAATTCATTTAAACGTCATTCAAAATATAATATTAACATGCCATTAGGCCATATATATATATAACTATGCAGAATCCGTTCCAGAAAAGCAAATGTTCTTTTCAATCCTTTTGCCTCCATTTTCCGATATACTAAGAGAAGTTAAATGCTAGCAAAAAGAAGCAATTTTTTTCCCTTTTAGAGCAGTTGCTTCGCCAGACAAGTATTAGATTATATTCCTATTCAGATTTTACTCCGACTCAAAAGAAAATGTTTTGTTCTTGTGCACAAAAGGCTTACCCGATTAGAAAGTATACAGGCCATTTCAAGTTTGGCCAGTCCAAAAGCAACAGAAACTTGTCGAAGCCAGAAAAGGGTTTTGGTACAGATAAAACAGAATCCGGTAATTTTCTGTTTGTATGCTGTTCATGGTAATAAGCATCGAAAGAGAATATTCATATTTTCAATAGACCACGTCATCTTCTTTTTAGAACTTTACATTTTCTTTATTTCCCTCCAAAGGTAGTCCGATATATTGAAGTGTACTAACTACCTGAAAAAAAAATATATACAGCTATTACGTGTGAAATAAACTCAACAAATCTTTACTTGGCATTCTGGGGCTAAACGTTAAGGAGTCTGAAGAAAAAATGAGGGCGAATATAAAACCCCATAAGTTGGGCGTTTACGGAATCGAACGGCTGTTCGATTCCATAAACGCCCCAATTCGTGTTTGCGCGTCACCAGTCGCTTTTACGTTAATGTAAAGTATATTTGAACTCACAATATCTCTTCAGATAAGTAATATTTGCAGCTCATAAGCAGAAATGATGTCGCCATATTAGGTGGTAGATATTTTACAAACAAGTAAAAGAAAATAATAAATCAAAATGGAAAAACCAAGTGATACAGATACAGACCGAGCCCTAACAGTTGCCGAAAGAACTTACGACGAAATCAAATGCTTAGCTGCACCTTAATGCTGCAGATATATATGAAGCCATTGTGACCCGACGAATATTCGTGCAGCAAAATATCAACAAAGTGAAAAGTGTAGGGTCTACAACATTTTAGCCGTGTTGCAATAATTTACATAACGCAGGTACTTTTACATGGTATTGATATAAAAGGTACTACTGAAGCTGCCCTTGTCATGCTTATGATACTACATAACGATAGCCTGGAATGTACCTATGAATGTGAACACTATAAGTTTCATTTTAAGGCTTCATTAATTTTGACAAGTTTTTTCTTTCCAGAATCGATGGCGAAGGTAAGGCCATTCGCGTAATTCAAGTGATTTCACTTTTCCAGAGAGGGCGTGTTCTTATCCTTATCCAGGTCACTATGTTCGATTCCATAAACGCCCTAATTCGTGTTTGCGCGTCACCAGTCGCTTTTACGTTAATGTAACTATATTTGAACTCACAATATCTCTTCATATAAGTAATATTTGCAGTTCATACTCTGAATACAGTTCAGTGACATTGAACCCCTATTAAATATACAGGGCAAAATGTCTTATTGTAATTAGTACACTAGAAAGGAAAAAGAAACCCTTGAGACAAGTCAATTTTAATGAAAAGACAGGATAGAGAGAATCAATTTGTTTTAAGATAAAAATCGGTACGGTTTTGAAATGAGAAAGTAATGAAAGTTTGAAAAGAAATTGGCATTATTGCTTCAAAAACTTTCTCATTTCATAACTGTCTTTGATTTAACTTTTTAAAAAACTACTTCTCTCTATCCTCTCTTATCATTAAAATTGACTTGTCACCAGGGTTTCCTTTTCTTATAAGTTATACATAAGAGAATGTGCATAATACAAACAAGAATGACTTTATTTGGTTTGTTCACTGAACATATTTTACATTTACTTAGAATGGACGCACAGGCAGACCTATAGTTCGTGTTGGATGGGAGCCTGGGAGGGCTGTTATCTTTAGATCGAATAACAACTTTCTAAATTCTAGAACTTAGCGATTAAGGTAGCGAATGGAATGAAGTATACATGCGATGAGGAAATGGCACGTATAAAACAGCATTTGCAACTCTCGGGTAACAAAAACAAAAACAAAAAAAATTGGGAAGAAAATGGAAAAAAATTGCTCAGCTGAAAAACACACAATTATATTCAATGTTTCGACATCTTAGGAATGACTTAATATAACATTATATAAAATCTAATCAGTTAACAATATTAACAACATTTTTCTTAAATGCGCATTTGCAATAAGTAACGAGGATGAATAAAATGATAGTGGCTATTGTAAAGTGCTCATATCTGAACTGAATTGAAGATTAATGTCTTGTAGGAGGTATCCCAAGCTGGGATTCGAACCCCGTACCTTGCGATCTGACGTCTGGGCACTTATTCACTAGACCACGGTCCCTCTACAATGTGCATACATTAATGAAATATACTTAAAATTGTACATACATATAAGTGATATATTCAAATATTAGGCTATACCTAATAAACCTTTAGGTAATTCTTTTCTTATTATTCATGAGAGCAGTTTTCCAAAGGAAAATTCTTTTAAAAAGACTAGATCCATGAGGATGTTTACATTATACAATAAGCATGCTGCAAATTCGTTGTTTTGTTTCGTAAGCAAAAATGTTGTCGCCATATTAGGTGGTAGATATTTTACATGCAAGTAAAAGAAAATAATAAATTAAAAGGGAAAAATCGAGTGATACAGACCGAGCCCTAACAGTTGCCTAAAGAACTTACGATGAACTCAAATGCTTAGCACCTAAATGCTGCAGATATGAGTAATATTAAGGCATTATGACCCGACGATTATTTCTTGCAGCAAAATATGAACAAAATGAAACGTGTACATCATTTTAGCCGTGTTGCAATAATTTACATAACGCAGGAACTTTTACATGGTATTGATATAAAAGGTACTGAAGCTGCCTTTGTCATGCTTATGATACTACATAACGGTAGCCTGGAATGTGCCTATGAATGTGAACACTATAGGGTTTTTATTTTAAGGCTTCATTAATTTTTGACAAGCTTTTTTTTCCAGAATCAATGGCGAAGGTAAGGTCATTCACGTAGTTCAAGTGATTTCACTTTTCCAGAGAGGGCGTGTCCTTATCCTTATCCAGGTCACTAGGATACATGTAATCCTAGAGAGAGGGAGAGAAAGAGAGAGAGAGAGAAAAAGACAATTTATTAATGATTTTTTTCGTACAGGATTGAAGAGTACCATTTTAGAAGGACCTACTTAATCTTTTCGTCTTGCACTCACCAGGAAACAGCGCAAGAACGAATTGAAAACAAAAAATGGAAATATAGTCTGAAATTAGTGGAATTCAATCAGGACGGACTCGCAATTTAAACAAAGCATTTACGACTATGATTATGAGCCTGGTGAACTTTATGAGGAATAAGCGATTCGCAACTTCTTCGTCAAGTTCACCACATTTCGTCTCGCTGTATAAACACGCTTGCCAAGGGAGACGGAAAGCTAGAATAAGATCGCAAAAGCTTTTTTGCGATTAAACAAACTACATGAAAGGCAGTAGCCTTATCAATCACGTTCTAAAATATTCGAAGATTAAAATAGCGAATTTGCGTAATCCGAACATGATTTTCATGTCACTGAAATTACCACTACTTTTTCAAGAAATCTTTTCAGATACTTAAGTTTTTAAAGGTAGACTGTTATTCAAGAAATAAAAACATGCAGCTGCAAAGAAAAAGGTGCTACTTCACTGAAATGGATTCCATAAAACTTCGTCGTTTTAAACAAGAAGAACAAAAATGCTCATGTCTTCCAAACTTCACAGAAGTCTTTTAAACGTGTTAATTTTCTTGTTGTCACTCTCTTACATGGGAATTTTCTAGAATTTCTTCCAGGTTCTCTAGGATCTCATCAAAGCTCTTCCGATTCCCACCTTCTGTCTCCCAACAGCGAGTCATGATGGCATATCTGCAAGTAAACATAACAAATACATGTATCAGCTACTAGTAGTAGTATACACTGCAATAATGTGTACTCTCATTTAATGTCCAATCTCGTTCAAAACTCTACTACGCTTGCCACTTTTGGTCTATGTCAGTTCATCAACATGAACCGGGTATGTTGGCTCAATTGATAGAGCGTCTGCCTCGTGAACGGGAGGTCGTGGGTTCGGTCCCCGGCCGAGTCAGTCCAAAGACTTTTTAAAATGGGACCTTCTGCCTTCTAGCCAGGCGCTCGGCATATAAAAATGGAGAAGGGTAATAATAACATATTATGTTATGCAGGGCCCGCTTGAAAATCAGCCGATAGCTGAAGTGGCTACCTTGGGTAAATAAGAGTTATTATCATTATTCATTATTAATTATTATTATTATTATTATTATTATTATTATTGTTATTATTATTATTATTATTATTATTATTATTATTATTATTATTATTATTATTATTGTTATTATTATTATTTTTATTAATTATTACTATCATTATAGCAAGCTGAAGCAGGGGTAGCTCCTGCTGGGGAGAGAAATTTAAGAACCTCAAATTTACTCCACACATTCTTCCCAAAATATCCAAGACGCGCTCAGGAATGAACATTGTGTAGTAGACACGGCAATGTACTCGTTTAAGCGCCCATGATAGTCAGCATGGAAAGTGAAACAGAAGAGTAACCAAATACTTCTTAGCTAAACTAAAAGGGTTGAGATGTACTGCAATTATGATATCGTAATAAAACGTGCAGCATCTTACACTTCTTCATCACAGTGTCGTGGGCGTGGCATCTTGTAACCATCAGAAACCTCCTTCTGAACAATGTCGAATTTCATTTTAGGATATGGCACAGCACCTAAAAGAGAGACAGAGAAAAAAACATTTAACCATTTTTGTAGTGAATATATGAATGATACGCACTTAACATTAATAAACTTGAATTTAAATAGTGTACAGTGCAATCTCTAAAGTGAAATAGCTGTCATTTGTTGAACAAAATATTCTGAATATTTTTTCAAGTTCTTTGAAAGTATGAAAATAGCTTTAGTACTTTCTGCACCTGATCTATTGCACTATTTCGATAACGTATATAAATGATTATTCTAAAATTTGTTTTTCCTCAAAATATTCTGCAAGTCGGCCAGTGGAACGAAGCAATATATCTTGACCGTTAGCATGGTTGGCGAGGGAAATAACTTTAATGGTATACATTAATTGAAATTCAACTGGGTTATTAGCTCACAGAAGAAGTGCACGAATCTCGTGGATTCATAGTTTTAGTCAGTGATATTCATTTATTTACCTAATGATGCAATTTCCCACATTACTATGCCAAAAGACCAGATATCTCCTTCCAAGGATGGAACACAACTTTCCATTGTCTCTGGGGAAGACCATCTTGTTGGTTTCTAGAAAATAAGTATTTCGAAATGAAACAAATTACGCCGGGTCAACTTTCTCGAACCTGTTTTTTTTCTCTTCCAGCTACGTAAGCATATATCATTACACATCTTTACACACAATACACGCACACAGCTCTATATCACTCTACTCCCATGGACAACTATTGTCTCCTGTCCTCGGAAGGCTGACGGAATAAGGCTCAAATCTATTGTTTGACATCCGAGGACCATTGTTCTGAGGATTTTTTCTTTGTTCACTGTCCTCGCTTACAGAGCTATACAAACCACCCCCCCCCCCCCACACACACACACACACCCGCACGTACATACCCACAAATGCACATAATACCTTCAGAGGAAAAAAAACCCCACAGATTTAGGTTTCGGCCACAGCGGTTTTAATTTTGACTGATTTTCCTAGATTATGAAAATCATCGATACGGAATGCTATCTTTAAAATATACCTACAACCTGTTGGACTGATTTTGGACCAGTATTGACGTGTAGATTCTGATTTGACAACTTACAATTCTCTTCTTGAACAGCGGATAGGCAAGTCCATAATCCGACAGCTTACAATCTTTTCTCTCAGTTAGCAACACATTATGTGCACATAGACATCCATGAATGATCTGGAAGGAACGTATGAAACAACTACATTTAAAAAATGGAATAATGTTAAACGACGTAAATTAATTTGACATAACGTCATGAATTACCAGAATATAATTAATAAAAATGAAAAATACATGTTTTTAAAAATTTATAATGACTAATTAATGTGTACACATTGTGATCGTTTCTCTTCCATGCAGTAATGAAGTATCTTCGACATATTTATGATTTACTATATAATATTTTCGACATAGTCTTGACCGTAATGGAATGATTCATTCAGCTTAGATTGTAAGAAGAAAATAAAACATTATCGCTAAGAGGAGTAAGAAATTAAAAAACAAAGGAACAAAAAACCAAAAAACAAAACATAAGCATACAGGTGGGGGAAAGGATCGATATTCACTTTCCTTATGTATAAGAAGTCAACTTGAGTACGAATGGCAATTAAATATTAGCTTTCTCATTAAATTATAATAGATAATTTGGTAGCATTATTCTATATAAATGACATCCTGTATGATTCCTGTCTGATTTTGGATTGATTTCGTTCAACACGTGTTTTTAAAAGTTATACGTGTAGATGGTACCGAAATTCACCTTCTTTGATGAGAGGAACTGCATTCCTTTGGCTATCTGCCAAGCAAAATGGAGTAAGTCGCTTTCTTCAATTGGGCCCCTTCGTGGTTTCAGATTAGTGTATGTATTTTGTGAATGCGTCCCGACCATCTGAAGATGCTTTAAGAGAGAACCTCCAGAAATGAACTCGTATAAAATATAACCTACGATCAGCAAAAACAGGACAAGTGAATTTTTTAGTTCTTCAGTGCAGATGTTTGCACAGTATATGGAGGTGTGCGTGACTGTGTGGTAGGCAAAGGTGGTAGGGTGTTTTGGGCGTGCCCTGTGTGCACCGGCGTAAATCCGTATCTCGGAGTGGGGTACGATCGAATTCTTTTTGCCAAAATTTATAGCAGAAACTCATACACGATTAGACACACATGCTCACCCAACCACACACAGCCACGCACATACTAGTATTCTCCCAGCCTATATCCGGTTTTTATGTATTTAAAAAATAGCACCGACGTTTATGACAGATCTATCAAAAATTTCAACACCTGACTGATTCAAATATTTTCTTCTTTGAAAGGTGTGGGGTATATTTGTACACACCATACCCCCTTTCTAAAAAGTGGGGGATATATATACTCCCCCCCCCCCACCCCCGAATTTATGCCAATGCTTGTGTGCACGCATGAGTGTCCACTATATACTAAAGGAGTAATAATCATCCGCAGGAATATTGTAGACATGCAGTGGCTTTCGAGAAAATAAACGAAGTCTTTGGCCATAACTATAGGTAATGATTTGGACAACTCAAAGCAGGGAAGAACTTAATGACTTAATGAACGATGCAATTTTCGAAGTAGATAATCTCTTTATGTTCGATGGCTTTAATACGAGAAGATTCAGGAACTACATAAACATTGCTATTGCCAGTTGCGTAATGAGCCAAATAATGGAGGGGGCACATTAAAAAAAGTGGAGGAGTCCAGCTGCTGACAAACAAAACAAAACAAAAAAACCACACGAAAAGGGGTCCTCAAGGAAAATGAAGAATAACAGAATTAAAGAGGTCCAATCGGCTAGATGTTCAAAGAAATTCGATGCGATGACAGAGACAAACAATAAGTGAAAAAAAACCCTCGCTCTTGATGAGGGACCCCCCCCCCCCCGTACGCCAGTAGCTACTGACATATATGATTTGAAAGCTTTTACACAAGCAGAAATTTTTAACATCCTGCAGTTCATCATAGATAATAAGAAAATATTTGATATAACAAAAAACTTTGAGTTTGCCTTGATACAAAGTGAACTTAACTTTTTTGTTTTTATAATTCCATTTCACATGGAAAATTCCATTGTTTCTTACATTCTTGTTGACAATATCCTAAACACTTGACGACATTTGGTTGATCTATCAGCTCAAAAAGCTCTTTCACAGTGTGAAGCACAGTGAGCGATTTCAGAGCCACGTAATCTGCAAACAAAAAATATCATATATGCCATTCTGACTCATTTAGTTATCATAGAGGATTATACATGCAACTGTAGGGACTTACATATATGTCATTACTTCAGGGGGTGTAACATGAAGAGATACAATCAATCTTACAATTAATTGTAACTCTTGATATCAATCGTAAGATTGATTGTATTTTTTATGTTACAACCCCCAGATGATATAAAATGGGCGGAGCATTATCCCACTCGCGTAATAATTTTTCCATTTACTATTAAATTATTTAGCTACCAATACGTTGATAAGACGAATGTGTATCAAATTAATAGAAACACCTATAACATGCATAATGAAAGTTTACCATGGAGTACGAATTGAAATTCATGTAATATTTTATTAGATTTCACGTACTTAATACTGGACTCGAAGGTCCATGATATTGTTATAATTCCCGTACCAAAATGGAGACCGAAACCAGTCTGACATCACACCAAACACACAATTATATTTCATGGATTATCGGTCACGTGTGCTGTAGGACAAAAACTTTTTGGTACCATTTTCTCGATATTGGGGAGAAAAGAAGAAAATGTAAAATTGTTAAGTAATGTTGAAGCCAAGATTGGATAAGATGTCCCCCAAACTGTTTAAGTAGTGAACCCAGTGAAAGATAGGCCTAAATTTGCCCCACTTCTTTTGAGGGTGTGAAATGAGGCACATAAATCTGTCAGACAATCATCTGGGACACTTTGCAATCTTATTTCATTGCAGGGGTAGTCCACCTCCTGGACTGTTGTTAATTTTGTACGACACGACTACCAAACACCCAACACACTACAACCCCATAACACGCATACACACACCCTGAATAGTCATATGAAACAACAGTCCAGTGAATCTTGGCAAGTTCCCCGTCAGATTCAAGGGAACTGATATTCCGCCCACTGAGCCCAGTCTCCCTCGCTCTCGATTCCGATTGGTCGACAAACCCTGTCAATCAGAACGGCGTTCAATGCGCTAGCTTGCTGTGCACATGTTGTACGTTCAAACAACTTGAATATTCATGTGCTCCTTGCGCAATATCTGCGAGGGGCGGTCGTAACCTCTGGGTCAGACAAAGGTCACAACTTCATTATCTTTCCTCTCTCTGCCGAGATGCCCTGGACGATTTTTTCGGGGAAAGTGAATCAGTGGGTAAGGTGAATCACTGGGGGTAAGTGAATCAGTGGAGGGCGCGGGCCCGGGCGTGTGTTGTGTTGGTTATGGTTTGCCCAATCAGTAAAAATCGTCCAGGACGTGGACTATTGCAGGGGCTGCGCCAGGGTATTTTGATGGGGGGGGGGGGGGGGGGGCAAGATGACCCATAGGTTAATTCATTGACATTTAGATGAACAAATGGGGGTATTATATAGTTGCAAGCCCCAGGCCTCTCTTTTCCCACCCTCTTCTTTCTTCTTCCTCCTCTTTTTCCTTCTTTTTTCTTCTTTTCTCCTCCTTTCTTCTTTTTCTTATCACATGAAAAATAATGGGGGGGGGGGCATTCGCCCCCTGCCCCCCTGTAGCGCCGCCCCTGTTTCATTGATATACTTCTTTCTGTTTACCTGGTAACTTTCTGATTGCAACGGACTTTTGTCCTTGACTTAAACTGAGTTCTCCCTTCCAGACTTCGCCGAAGGAACCTTGTCCAACCGATGAAAGTCTATGGAAAAAGGTAACTTTTTCCGGACCAACTAATGGAGAGGATGGTACGACAGAACCGATCTGAAGAGATGTGTACCCTGCAAAGACAGGCGAATTCTGTCAAATTATCTCACAGAAGTATTGTGCATAGGATTATGTTCATTGAACGTCATGGAATCACATGAATTCTACAGTTTAGTCTTATCCTCATGATTATCAGTCAAATGTATTCTAAGAACAATAACCAGGTCCAGGTGGATTCTACAGAAAGTGTGTTAAAGCAAGACATAAAATAAACACAACAAAAAAGTAACTCCCCCCTAATTCAAAATAGCATAACTTTGTAACGAAGACGTTTTTAGGAAAATAATTTGGCAGGAGTGTTCCTACACTTATTGACTAACTTCTGTTTGAAAATGAGATTGATCTGTCAAGACATGCATGAGTGAGCAGACATTAAAGGCAAAAATTTCACTTTTCAAAAGTCACAAGAGTCATTTTGGGGGGTTTGTGAAACAAGATTTTTCTGGCGTTTTTTTAAGTGTTGTTGATGTTTTTCGAGGTTATGCCATGGTTGAGTGACAAAATAGTAAATGATGAAGCAAGAAATGGGGAGAAATTACTGTTTAATGCCGGAAAAACGAATACCTGGTATTTTCACATAATGTGCTGACTCATGTTGGTCGATGATAATTTTTCCACAAACTGAATGGATTTTGCAGATTTAGGAGGGCTGAACATCATTTTTCTCAAAAAACTGTGTTCACCCAACTGTGATAAACATGAAAAGTGTCAGGGATAGGCATGACTGGATCAAACAATGGAAGAATTCAAATTCGCCACAGATTTGTTTCACAGAGCCCCAAGATGACTCTTGTGACTTTTGAAAAGTGACATTTTTACCTTTAATGTTTGCTCGCTCATGCATGAGTTGACGGATCAATCTCATTTTCACTCAGAAGTAAGTCAATAAGTGAAGAAACACTCCTGCCAAATTATTTTGCTCAAAACTTTTTCATTAAAAAGTTATGCTATTTTGAATTGGGGGGAGTTACTTTTTTTGTTGTGTTTTTATAAAAAGTGACAACTTCGTATTACGCATTAGTTCGGGGTTCTTTACCTTTGAGCATTAGCGTACTCAGGTCCTCATACCTGGGGTTATGATTAATCTATTCGTACATATTTTTGTACACACATTTATGAGTCCACTTCAAAATGTGGGGATGTATCCCCCATCCCCCCCCCCCCCAATCTACTCCCCTGCTTAGAGGTTTCATGATTCCGTCTAAAAGTAACCTCTAAATGCAGCAAGATTTGATGGGCAAATCTGGCCCGTACCATTACCCTTTGGAAACCCAAGTGGCATACCCTAAGTACCAAAATCCAAGTTTGTACACCCTCTGCCTTTTTGTGGAGTTTTGTTTGGTTGGTTGGTGGGTTGATTTTTCTTTGCTTTTGAGAGAATTTCGGACTAATTGGTGGAGAACAGTAGAAATCTGAGCACTTTTTTTTTCGCTTGTTAGAAATTTTCGGGAGTATTGTGCAGAATTCTGGATCCGCCCATGAATATTTATTTTTCTTCAGTTGCTGCAATTATTGAGGTTTTTTTCTTTTTTCTCTCTCTTTACCTCTTCCATGAGGATTTATTATTTCACTATATTTACATATCATACATATTTACAAAAATATACAAAGTACAAGCAAATTTTCAAAAGTTGAATGGTATAATGTCTCAAAAAATTACAACATATCAATTATCTTCTTCACTTCTTTGACGCTAAATTGTTTAACTCCAGAATGTTTCAAATAAGACTTGAATGATGAAATAAATTCGACTATCAATCGTTTGTTACTATGATGTAAATTCTTAAGGTTGTATTTTTATAATTCAATTATTAAGGTTACATTTACCTCTTTCTGCTCCAGTGACCATCTCATAAGCCATGTTGTCATTCGTCTCATAGGAGTTAGTTTTCCTTTCACTATGAAGATAATATAACAACAACAACAACTACTAAAGTGATGATGATAATATTAACAAGAATGATAATAACAGTAATGAAAATGACTATGATATTCGTATTAATGACATTTCAAAGTGGCATCTAAACAGATTTTGCGAGAGTAATCACTATTATTTGAATTTGAAGTTTGAAGAATTTATCATTACATAAAAAGCATCTAGTATAAGAATTATAATTTTATAAGAGTTATCTTTGAAGGACGGTTTAATTCCCAGATCCTCTATTATGGTCCCTTGCCACCCCTCTCCTTCCGCATTTCATGTGTGTATTTATGACATTAAACAAGATAATGGGTTATGCATTTAAACAGGTTTTTCTTGGTTTTAAAAAAAAAACACCGGAGTGCCGTTGCATAAAACTTGCTATTATATAAACTTTGACATCAATGGTAACTTTCATGGAATACTGGATTTTGATTGGCTGTTGAGCAACGTTACCATGGTAGTTACCATTGATGCCAAAGTTACTATAAAAGCAAGTTTTTTATGCACGGCACCAAGGGTGTTTCATGAATACTTACTCGGGAACGTCTGCCATAGCAACCTTGGAGTCTGTGTAAAAAAAAATCATAAAATCGTATCTTATTCCCATTTTTTAAAATAATTTTTTTTTTATTGGGTTTTCATGATTTTCTCATAACAAATAACAGATAAATCAAAACAAATAATGAAAAAAAATAAAGTAAACAAAATAAAGCAGCATTACACATTATTAGTATACATGTAAAACAATACAACATATCTACAAGTAATTAAGGCACTCACTTTGTCTGCTCTACATACTAATCCCCTATAATATTGTAAAGGCAAGCGTGTAGTAGCATAGGGATAAAAAGGGCAATTTTGCTTACTAACTATGTACAACTTGTAAAACCAAAACAAAAAATGGTCTTAAATGTGGCTTTCATATGTGGGGTTACGAGTTCTTTTCATCCAAAAAGGGACACACTAAAGTAATGTTTTAGTCACAGAAATTAATAACGACAAAATTACTTACAACTTAAATCTCCATTTCCGAAAACGAGTTGGAAGTTTATTATTTTTCTTGGCATTACGATATTCGATATCTTTGTTAGTGGTAATAATTATATGCTTTATAACCGTCAAAAGTTGGTGGTTTATTCTGGAATTTACAAATATAAATATAATATTTAAGTGAAAGAAACAAATATGTTAGGAATTTATCATCATTATAACCGAACATCATTTCAAATTTTGAAACATTCTGTAGATCAGGCTTTTTGGTTTCCTCAATAATAACTTTCATAGTTTCATCCCAAATGGGTCTTACAACAGGACATTCAATAAAAAGATATAACTTTATACCCATTCTTTCGCGTGTAAGTTGAATGTCGGTCATTAATAGCACTTACAATTCTGATACTGTAAATGACAAAGAGAAATATTTATAGATTGGTTGCTTTGCTCCCTAAAAGAGGTAAAACTTAATAAAGTTCTTTGTGTCGAGGCTGGCTTATGCCCAGTCTTACATAACTCAGAAACTTGAAGGTAGACTCACGGTGATTTGTCAATGTGTTAAAAATACTCTTGCGTTCGAAACCTTAATATCCCAGAAACCATGATTTAAATGAAGAAGTAAATTCTAAGAACAGTTGGGTAACATTTCACCCAACTCAAGTACCTGATTTTTTGCACATAGGGCTCAATATTAGTTAAATTTTTACCCTTTTCTTCATCCAAGTTTGGTTTTATATTACGAATCTCTTTTTAAAGTGTATAGTATTTCAATGATGGGGATCACGATCATGTAAAAGGGAATCGAAGCTTCAATGATAAGCACTTAGATCTAATTTTATTTCAAGTCATAAACAAAAAAGAAAAAGAAAAAAAAAAAAAAAAAAAAAAACCGAATCACATGTACGAAAAAAGAAAAAGCTAACAAACTAACAAACACAAAAATGTCTACTTGTGCGTGTATGTGTATGTCGCAAGAAATTGACCCACCTATTTCTGACTTAAGTCTTCTCCACAGCATAAACTGAATCACATTAACAATGACCGATGCCGTCAGCAGAATGACAAGGATAGCGATGCCTGCAAATGCTCCAGGCCTCAAGCCCTCACGCGGTACCTGAATGGGGTCTGACATAAGAATTTTATGCACAACTGTCAAAGACTATGTAACGTTTTTATTTTTATTGTAACTTATTTAGACAATTAAGTTTTTTCTCCCATACGTTAAGACCAATTCATCGATAATTATTATTTCTGATGCTGATGATGACAAAGTAACCTTTCCAGAGCTGAGAACTCTATTAGATATGAGGTAGATTGATACATTGTCATTACATACATGTTAATAAGGCCATGATACTTCATTACATTCTGTAGAAGCTGTTTCTGTGGTGATTTTTTCTTCTAAAAAAGGATAAAGAGGTAAATTATAAGCATGGTGCCTTGTTTGGAAACCATCCTCTTACTTAAAACAATTGAAATAAATGAAGTCAAATCTGTTAGATATACTATTCATATAATTTGCATTTTTACAAAAATGAATGTTTCGAGAGAGGAAACGAACGTTCCGCAATGATTTCAATGCTTTCGGGGTTTTTCTACCAAAAAGCTTCAATTAAACTTTATTTTCGATTTTGGGGGGCTCATATTCAGCCTGTCTTGTCCGTGATGGATAGCGAGATTCATTCTAAGAATCAGTTCCTCTTATGTATATCTCTACTGATATGACTGATGTGTCTAAAACATGAACGATATAACGGATACTATTTGAAACAGGATAAGAAAGAACAATGTGTGAGGTGTTCGAATTTTACAAAATCTTGGTTAAAAGAAGATGAATATTGTCACAACGATATCAAGTCAACATCAGGGTAAATGGCGAAATAAAAGAATTTACAGGATAATAATACCTTTGGTCGTCGTCGATTCAGTAGTAACTTTCCTTGTAGTAGTTGATCTCGCAGTGGATAGTTCTATATATATTACAAATTTTGATTAAAAAAAGAAGGGTGTTGAACAAATACCAAACATTAGATTGGTAGTGTAGATAGCTTTAGATAATTATTACAATATCTCATTTTATCACCCCCCCCCCCCACACACACACACACACTTTGGGGAGAGGGGGAATGGTGATACCCCCATTTCACAAAGAATATAATTTGTTGAAATTTTTCATATATAAACGACGGTTAAAGCAGTAAAATCGTTATATGAAATGTTATTAAAACCCAGAGATAGCCTGGGAGATTATGTGTGCGGGTGTGTGCGGATGGGTGAGTGTGAGTGTGTGTACTCCTGTTAGATTTCGCGCTAGAAATTTCGGCAAAGAATTCGATGATCATTCCAGTCATCGAAACAGATTTACGCAGGTGTCACGGACTTATCCTTATCAATGCGATATGTATCTTTTATCGATTTGAATAATTAGCTTAATTGTCCTTGGTAAACATCAAGCAGTATGAAGTCTTCATTGTATGTTGCAAAAGATTACGTGATGCGGAAGCATTCTTTATTAATAAGAAAATAAAGTAATGCAAAAATTCATGGGGTTTTCCCTATGCAATACCTATGTATTGGTCGTCAGGGGCGGCGCCAGCGGACAAGTATTTTCATAGTTTTTAACCTCAGTCCACAGGTGAGTTTATTTACATTTTAAATCAACAAAGAGGGCTATTATACAGTTGCATGCCCCTACCCTCTCTTCAAGCATACTCTCTTTCTTTCTTTCTTTCTTTCTTTCTTCTTCTTATTCTTATTCTTCTTCCTTTTTTTTTTCGATCGCTTGAAAAGTCATAGGGGCGGCCGCCCCCTGTAGCGTAGCCCCGGTTTGTCATCAATTTTAGAATGATACATAACCTAAATAGCTTAATTTTTGTTTTTGGTAGAAATTCGTCATCTGATGAGGTTGTATAATACATGTTCCCGCTACAGCCACTCCACGGCCATCATCCCATTTCCTAACGTCGCAAACTTCCTATAAGTTAAACCAAACACTTTAGCCTACCTAACCTTAACCGTAACGCTTAACCTATTTAAACACTGTTGTAAATCTATCCTAACCACATCCCTATCCCTATAATCTTGACGAGATAGAGCTCAGATAGTCGGAGCATTAGTACCTCTGTCGGAGAACCCTGAAGGGGGGGGGGGGGGAGGGATTGCTGAACATTGGCGTAGACAGGTCCTCATACCTGGCGGGGGGAATGATTAACCCACCGGTACATATTTATGTACATACATTATGAGCCCACTTCAAAATGTGTTTGTGGGGGGTATGCACCCCATCGCCCCCCTCCCCCGCTATTTACGCCCCTGTTGCTAACCCCTCTCCACTCCTTGTCGAGACGGTATACTCACCAATTCCATCGACAGGATCGCTTATTTCCAGGCAACGGGATTCATCGGGGATAGGCTTAATCATCATAGTACATTTTCGGTTGTACTGTCGCCATTCATGGTTGGTGGGGATGGCACTAGGACATTCACTGAACCTGCTGCACCTGTGTCGCAATAAAAATGAAAGCCAAATTCGTTTCTACCATGTAAGTATATAGAAATGCAACACTTTTCAGTCATTTTTCGTTTACAAATTAAGAGTCTAAAATGTAAATGTATTTCGTACAGTTTTGAAAAAAAAAATATTTCTGATCGTTTTGATATACCAATTTTTTATAATCATAAAATAGCCCTTATTATGATGGAACGTCTGTATGCGCTTTCAAAGGACTTCAATGAATATTTTGTGGACCATCTTTTCGTGGTTAAATAAAATGACCGACAAAATAAAGAGATCGACCGAGTGAAAACAGCCTGCCGAACCTCCAGCAATGGTTCCTTTATTTGTCCTCTGCTTATAACTATAAATAAACACCACAAAAAAGTACCCCCCCCCCCAAATCAAAATAACATAACTTTTTAACGAAGAGGTTTTGAGTAAAATAATTTGGCAGGAGTGTTTCTACACTTATTGACTTACTTCTATGTGAAAATGAGAATGATTCGACAAGTCATGCATGAGTGAGCAGCCATTAAAGCTAAAAAGTCACTTCTCAAAAGTCACGAGATTCATTTTGGGGGGTCTGTGAAACAACCTTTTTCTGGTGTATATTTAAGTGCTGTTGATGTTTATCATGGTTGTTTCATGGTTGAGTGAGCACATTTTTAACGATGAAGCAAGAAATGCTGAAAATTTACTTTTTTAATGCCGGAAAAAACGACTACCCAGTATTTTATGTGCTGACTCATGTTGGTTGATGCCAACGCGAAAAAAAGATTCTCGTCCTCGTGCTATCATTGTGAAGTTTACGTCACATAAATCCAAGTATGCCCTAATGAAAAACAAGCGCAAACTCAAGGGTTCAGGAACGGTAAATGTTGAGGATCTCACCAAGCACAACATGGACTCATTGTCAGCCGCTTCCAAGATGAAAGAGAAAGTTGCTGCTACATGGTCAATTGATGGAGGTATTATAGCGCTTCTGAAATCCACAGGAAAAAAAAAAGAGTAATCACATCACTGTCGGACCTGAACACTGAATTATCTGAGGCATGTGTGTTATTGCGTATTGGCTATTGACAGAACTGATCGTATTGGATTTGGCCTCCAGTAAACACTCTTTTGCACTAATTATTAGCAGACTGTTCTTATGTACATATAATCTCTTTTTTAAAGGTGTTTTTTTTAATGGTTTTGTGAAAATTTACCCTTGCGTTTTCATCTGTCTTATTTATTTACATACGTGTGAACTATGACCCTTCGTGCATCAAATGAACATGCAAATAGTAATGTTGATTTGAGTACAGTTTCTCAAATTTTGTCACCTATGATTGGAGATAATGAGAGTTTTGGTATAGACCAGGCTTGTTATTTACCTCATGACCTTAACTCTACCCTTTTGAAGTATTCTTTGAACTCATTGAATTGTTCCATATTACATATAAATTGTCGAAGTATTCAAAGTAACTTTGATGGAATTTTTGCTTTGTTGAAGAGTTTGAATTTTCAGTTTACTGTTCTAGGAGTAACTGAAACTTGGCTTAAAGACAACTCATCTTTGTGCAATATTCAGGTTTTTAGCTTTTTACATAATAGTAGAGCTGAGAGAAGAGAGAGTGTGTTGGTGTATTTAAACTGGAAAGTTTGATTTATAAACATAGATGTGATTTGGATATTACAAATGGAGTAATTGAAAGTATATTTATAGAAATAAAAAATGTATGTAGTAAGAACATTATTATAGGAGTAATTTATAGGCCACCTGATCAGTCTGTGCAAGAATGTTTAGACATAACTGGTTCAGTTCTTCATACAATAAATATAGAAAATAAAAATGTGTACTTGATGGGAGATTTTAATTTTAATTTATCAAATGCCACAACTTGCCATAAATCTAATGACTTTTTGAATATGCTGGTAACGTTTTCTATGTATCCACTCATTCATCACCGTACTCGGGTGACTAATCATTCGGTCTCGTTATTAGATAATATTATTACTAATGATGTTACAAATAAATTAAATGGTGTTATTTTAGTTCCTGTATTTAGTGTTTGTCATCACAAGATCAAGGAAAAGAAATATGTAATTAACAAAAGGCAATTTAAAGATAGTAATATTTTTTAATTCAGTAAACGACTGCAAAATGTCAGATAGAATTTGAACTTAAATGATTCTAATGTGATGTGAATTTACTCGCATCTATGAAGAATGTTTTCCTTCGTAAGAAATAAATATTAAGAGTCGTAAGCATAAACCATGGATAAATAAACTATTGATGAAAAAATTAAAAAGAAATGGAAAATGTATGCAAAGTCTTTGAAAAAGCCTACTGAATATAGGAAGAGAGTTTATAAACATTACAGAAATAAAGTTACAAATGAAATTAAGAAAGCTAAATATGAATATTATAAGAATAAATTCAACCAAGATAAGAGTGATATTAGACTAATTTGGAAGACTATCAATGAAGAACTTGGTGTGAAATCTGTCAAGAAATGTGTTGAAAAAAATTGATGTAAATGGCTCCACAATCACAAATAAAGAATATATCTTTATTTTTTTTAATGAATATTTTTTAAATATTGGTTTCAATCTAACTAACAATGTGCAATATTCCAACAATACCTACAATGATACCCGGCAATGATAATTTATTTGTTAATGAAAAATCGGCATATTTTTCTCCCATATGTAAAGAAATAATCAATATTGTTTGTAGTTACAATATTGTTTGAAGAATGGTACTAGTGCTGGCTCTGATGATATTAGTGTTACTGTTGTTAAAAAAAAATATACACTTGATCTGTGTACCTCTTTGTTCTATTTTCAGTTCATGTTTGTCAACTGGTATTTTTCCTAATCAAATGAAAATAGCTAAGGTTATTTCTGTTTTTAAAAGTGGTGACCAAACTAATATACAGAACTACCGGCCTATTTCTGTCTACCTATTTTCTCTAAACATTTTGAAAAGTGCTTATATTGTATATAAGCGATTTCATACTTTCTTAATATCGTTCAATATTTTGTCTGAAAATAAACATGGCTTCCGTATGGGACACTCCACATCTTCTTAATTTCATTTATTTTGTTTTCTTTTCCTCCTCCGAGGTACTTTATTTCAATACATCCTTTAACAACATTTCATGAAGTCTAAAGTCAATATTTACAAAATTAGTCAAATGATGAGAAAAAAAAATCAAACAATATAGACATGAGATAGAAGAAATGGGAAGAAGGAACAAGAACAGAAACAATTCAAGATTTCTTAATACATCTTTCTGGTTTTTGTATCTCCACTTGATATAAAACACGAAATAATTTTTAAATACCATCCAAATTGACTGACTATTAAAATTTTATTTCTAAACTGATTTAACATGTACAACTTATAAATTGCATACTGAGCATAAATGAATAATAAATTAATCAGAATGAATTTAGATTCGCTGATGTTAATACCAATTATTATGAGTTTTTCTTCCAGATAAATATCTTTTTGAAACCAATTCAATACTAATTTGTGGATTCTTTTCCAAAAATCTGCGATTTGACGACATTTAAACAAAATATTAATAGATGATTCAGGTTCGTTACAAAATGAGCAAATCATATTAGAAGAAATCTTCCACTTATAAAGATTATCTTTGAAGGGCAAAATATTATGAAGTAATTTGAAATTAAATTGTCTTACTTTATTATCTTTGATCTTTTTCAGTTTAAAATCTAATACATGTCTCCAGTCATAATCTATTGGTAGTTGTAACATTTCTTCCCATAACAATGAAACGGGAGGATTTACTTGTTTTGATTCATTCAAGAGTAAATAAAAATGTTTTGCTTTCATGTAGCTTAATCAAGTCACCATTTGATATCTCAAACATTTCTTGTAGGTTTTCCATTTCATCTGGGGTGTGGTTTGTATTTACAGTTTTGTCTACCCATAGTTTTGGAAACGCCTTCTTTAACTTGGAGAATTTAAAGTTAACCAACAAAGAATTTGTACCCAACCGTTCACATAATGAATTACAAGATATCCATTGTCCGTTTTCAAATAGGTCACTGACTTTGTGGATTCCAATTACATTCCATTCTCTAAAGAATAAGACATCGTGTCCATGTTTAATATTGCTATTATACCACAAAATTTGATTACGTATGTCTTTCACGTTTAGAAAGAGAACATCAATTCACACCAGTACACAAGTAAGTTGACATAAAATTCAGGTAACTTAAACATCTTACATAAAGAAAGCATATCTCTGCTTAAGCAGTTCATTTTTAAAACTATCGGTATATCTTCAATGAAGCTTATCCAAAATCTGAAAAGTAGTCTCCATTGCGTCCTACCACCTTTTAAATATTTTGAAAACCAAGATAATTGCAGTGATTGAAATTTAGTTCGTAAGTCTACCATCTCCAAACCCCAATTCGCTGCAGCACGAGTAACCACCGCTCTTTTGACCTTTTCCTTCTTTGATCCCCAAAGAAAACTATAAATCAATTTGTTTAGGGTGGTAATGTTATGCTTTGGAATAGGTAGACATGTCGCAATGTATACAAATTGAGAAACAATAAGCGTTTTTATGATGGTTATTTTCCCGTAGTATGTCAAATTTCTCATTTTCCAAACTCTCAACAAAAAATTGTGTTCACCCACCTGTGATAATCATGTGTCAGAGATAGGTATGACGGGGTCAAACAATGGAAGAAACCATATTCGCCAAGGTTTTGTTTCACAGAACCCCCAAAATGAGATTGTGACTTTTGAAAAGTGATATTTTTTCCTTTAATGTCCGCTCACTCATGCATGACTTGACGGATCAATCTCATTTTCACATAGAAGTTAGTCAATAATTGTAGGAACACTTCTGCCAAATTATTTTGCTCAAAACTTTTTCGTTAAAAAGTTATGCTATTTTGAATTAAGGGGGGGGGGAGTACTTTTTTGTTGTATTTAGATGGTGTTATACTTGTATCTCATTCCTCTTTACCCTGCGTGCGTTGTCTCTCGACCAAGATGTATTAAGGGTACCTAAGGGTTATTCAGGGAATATTTACGATACAAATTGAGTAACAGTAATTGTAAAACTCTCAAGATTAGGAAGGCCATATTATATGCTTATAACTATATATTGTTATTACCTAGAAAAAATTAGGTTCCATTTACTTTAGGAATAATGAGAATTGAATACGTTTCATGCATTAGAAATTTAATGCTGAGCATGTTCCAGTCATCTGCAAATGCCATGATACTGAATCAGTGAACAACCGCTAGGTCTTTTATAATTATTGTAGAGGTTATTTGAGGGACTTACTTATTTTCCAACGTACACCATCCACAGAGTGGATCCCCATCGTCGTGGGTTAGTCCGATGCAATCAGCAAAATTCGTGTATTGACTACAGTTGACGACAGAGAGCTTTATTAGCTAAAATGAGAAAATGTCGATCTTGATTTGTCAAAGTAATTCAAATTTTTAATAAAGTGAGCCCCATCCCTAAAAAAAGATGAGGGGCCATCACAATCATTTACAAATTTTGCTGAAAGAAAAACATACAAATATTTGGGTTTCTATTTTGTGACAAACTTCATTTTCTCCTCATAAGTAAAAAAAAAAAAAAAAAAAATTGAAAAAAAGTGTCACGAATAATAATAATAATAATATACAGTTCTTGTATAGCGCATATCACATTATGATATAACGTCTCTATGCGCTTCCAAAGGACTTGGATATTATTACCCCAGCTTTAGCCCGGCAGCCTTTTACAGCGCACAAGCATTTCAAGGAATGAATTCCTGCCAGGTACCCATTCACCTCACCTGGGTTGAGTGCAGCACAATGTGGATGAATTTCTTGCTGAAGGAAATTAACGCCATGGCTGGGATTCGAACCCACGACCCTCTGATTGAAAGACGAGAGTCAGAACCACCAGACCACGACGCTTCCATCTAAGGTCTTCTGAGAAATCGTATTCACCATAGAGATTTAAAAAAAAACAGTAATGGGGGTGTCACACTCCCCATGACCAGACTGCCTCTGACGGTGCCCTAATTGCGTCTTAAAGTGATTACACAATGGTAATTTTTTGTTTTTGATATATGATCGAAAATAGAATCCTAAGAAGAATAACATTAAAATTTTGATGATTTTCAATCGAAATCAATGCATTTTGGCTAATTTACTCTTAAAAAGTCAAGAGCTGACCAAAAAATTTAAGTAGGAGGTATGACGTAAAAGTGGGTACCCAGCTTCGCGCATTGCAGTTGTGCTGCGCGCTAGACTGCACAATGTGTATTATACCTTGCGCGCATTTTGCTAGAAGTGCGCGACAAGGTACCCACTTTGACGTCATTTTGACGTCAAAGTGGGTACCCAGTTGAAACTTGGTCACAGCTGAGGGGTCAAAAATATCCCGAAATCTTGCTACATTTCGGGGTTTCCTTGGCAACACGACTTTTAAAAAAACTTTAGGCAGATGATTTTCCCGGGGGGGGGGGTCACTCTCCACATGGCCTGCTACCCACCCGTGTCCGACAATCTCAGAAATGCACCCTAAATGGCGTAACTATATTAACCAAATTTGCAACCCTAAATGGCGTTAACCCATGAGAAAAGCCACCCTAAGTGGCGTGAACAGGGAAATCCCCTAATTTGATACCCTAAGTTGCGTAAACATTGAAATCGATTAACTTGATACCATAGAGGTCTACTGATGACTGGTGTTAAATTGATGTTAAATACAACAGGTATAAATTCCATTTTTTTAAGTTATTGAAAGTAAGGCCAACATGATTACTCTCAAGGACACCTCTCTTAGCCACTTTGTATAGCCATCTTTTAGCCTTAATTAATGAATGTAAGTGGAAAATGTTGCTTTCCTTGACTGAATTTGCAACCCTGAATGGCGTAGATCTACTTAAATTTTCACCCCTAAATGAGGTAATCTGTATAACCAAATCAGCAACCCTAAATGGCGTGAAGAGTGAGAAAAGTCTACCCTAAGAGGCGATTTACCAGCGAAAGGTGCTGAAAAGCAACCCTTTTTGCCAAAGACGTCGACGACGCCCGAGTGCCTGAAACGGGACCCTTTTCGACGCTTTTTCTGGACGCGGGTGCGTAGCAGGCCATGTGGAGAGTGACCCCCCCGGGATGATTTTCTGCTAATAAAATCATGCTCTTTTAAATGAACTAACATTGTTTCAGCATTGGGTACCCCCTTTAATGGTAGTGGCATAAAGTGTTGTGCTATCTTTCGAAGTGTCTGACACTATGATCTAGGAGGCCAGCACGACTGTTTATCATAAGCAATACCAATAATTCTTCAAAAAGTGTGGTGTGTTATGTTTTGAAGTACATGCCGAGCAGCTTGTATATCGATATAATCGATGGCGTCACGTGAAATGATTTGAAAACATGTTTTACCTCATTGGTGGTGAAAATGAATAGTTCCTCGGTTTCTTGGTTGATATGAACATCATTCAAAACATTCCCCGAGGCTTCTAAATCCAGTGTTTCGTATAGTCTAGCTGTGTTATCAGGCTGCACATGGATCTAGAAATGAAACCAGTGACGAAAAGATAGGCTTGTATGAAGGCTTTAACGATCAAGATAGCCTATTACGCAAGCCGGTGTGATAGTCGATGTGTTCCGGGTTCCGCAGGAACGAAATGGCTAGTCGATTCGTTCCCCGGAACCAAACGACTAGTTGACTCGTTCCAGCGGAACCAGACGTCTGATACTACTTTTGGCCGATACGTTGACGCCTATGACGATCGCATTTAGTCGACCAAAGCGGATCTAATTGGCGGGTAAATATTCAGGCGATTGGTTCCAAAGGATCAAATCGACTGCCCGGAACAAATCGTCTATGACAGGGGGTTGGGGGATGCTGCGCCCCACCCCCTCCAAAAATATATATAAAAAATTAACGATCAAGTTTTTTTTTTTTAAATTGTTTGTATCTCTTCATTGTCACTGCATCGAATTTTCTTTAATGTCTAGCGGCTCTCATTTCCCTTGAGGACTTTTTTTTTTAAATTTATTTTTTAGTTGTCAGTAGCTGGATCCCCTTCTATTTTTTTCTGGATAGCGCAGCTCCCCAAATCAGGGGCCGCGGAACCGCGGGGGCTGGGGGAGGGGGCTGCAGCCCCTCACTTTTTTGAGTAGACACATATAGGCCCCTGTACAAAAACCCAGAAGTGAATTTTTTTGGTTTGTACATGCAGCCCCCTCACTTTCAAAAACGTTCCGCGGCTTCTGCAAATGTTTGACTCATATACGCCACTGACCCATAGCCCCAACCCTAACCCGAACCATACATCTTAGATGAAAGGAAGCAGGAGCAACTGTAGCCGTAAAAAATGTCAGAGCATCCAAAAACACCATTAAAAGCGGGATCACTTGGTTTTAGATAGAGAACTGAGACGGGTGTTTTGCAGATTAAATTGGTTGATTTACTTACATCGGAGAATAAGCGCAATCATTTCTTCATACTACCTCCCCTCATTTTCGTAAGAACATTAAAGCCGGTTTGAAATGTCTAAACTTATTGGTAATGGTTACCATCTTGACTGAAAGTTTCATATTTAAAAGAATGCGACTTGTATAGCGCCAGATCCACTCTGTGGAGTGGTAAAGGCGTTTTTTTTTTAAAGAAATTAGGAAGTGGACAGAAATGTTTTAAGATACTTCTTTAAAGTTTCAGAGGTTGAACACTTCTTGATGTCTTCAGGAAGGCCATTCCATAACCTACGACACGAGTGGGCAAATGATCTCCCCCTCCCCCCCCCCCCGGTTTTTGCAACTTTCGGGATCACAAGAGAACTGAAAGTGGATGAGCGTAAGGATCTTGCAGGAGTGTAATTTTGAATTCATGAAATAATGTATTGGGGAGCAGACCCGTAAACACAGTGAAAAGTTAGCAACAACATTTTGAAAATAATACGATATTTTACAGGGAGCCAGTGCAGCGACTGCAAAACCGGAGAAATGGGTACGCTTGGTGGACAGAGTAATAATGCGAGCTGCAGCCGCGCTTTGAAGTTTCTGGAGATTGGATAATAGGTTCTGGGTGAGATTGAACAGAAGGGCATTGCCAAAGTGTCGAAGGCAAAATATATTGAAAATGCACAATTTTATCAAAACTTCTGTGCGGTAAAATTGTTTACTTCAAAATTAAATATCATATTAATCGACATATTCATAACAGGTTTTGTTGATTATCTTTTTAAAGTACACAGTTATAAATCCTTCTTTCTTGAAATTTATATGTTTTCATCTCCAGATAGAAAAATAAAAAATGTTCAGATCCATATTCAAATTGCATGCCATGACCATGTTAAATATTTCATTCCTTCCTGAAATGTTCAATTATTTTGCTCTGGACCGATCTTTTATTTTCCAGATGTTCCAGAAATTAGGTCTGACATTAAAAAAAAAAAGAAAGAAAATATGAAGTTTACCAACAGCCTACTTTGTTGAGAGTTGAAGTTGACGGTGATGAAATGGTAACCAAGGCAACCGTCTTATTCTCTTTATGGAAGGTGATGATGGAAGAATATTCTCCAGGAAGACCTGTCCAAAGAATGTTTTCTTCGAGGACACTTGTAGCCTGTGCATACCTGAATCTCATTAGCCGATTTTTATCTCCACACTGATAATCTTCCTCGATATCTCCTCTTGTAATTCCAGTCTAACATTATGAGTAAAGAAAAATACAAGTAATAATTCCCTCAGTTGTAACACAGATCGAAATACACGATATACATCGAGGAAAGAATCACAATTTGCCCTCAATTTTTCGTAATAAGCAAGTTCACAATAAGAGGATATAATCCGGATATAATAAGGTTCCTTTGTTTAATTTTTTTAAAGGGCTGCATGGTTAGGTACACGTTCACATCGTCTAAAAAGCTTTACAAGATAATTCAAACCCATGAACTGGTGACATAAACGTAATATCCCCCCCCCCCCCCCCCCCGTCAGAAGTAATGCTTTCAGGCTCGTTTAACGTTCTCCCATTCCATTTAGATTTTTTGATTTCTTGAAATGTGATCATTAGTCACCTTCCCAACTTAGACACGTTAGATTTTCTCATTGACTTTGATTCAAATAAAGGGAAATCCATCAGCTGCCGCTAATAACCTCTCCGACTATGCCCATGCAAGTTGCTATAACGGGGTTTTCATTGTTGGCGTATTCATTTTAAAAGAGTGTGCAATGAACTGCCGTGCTGTTAGCTACATTACTCGATGTATAAAATATACTAACACCGGATCTTGGAGAACAGTAAGAATCCCAGTCCAAGTAAGATATCCCTGTTCCCTGTCCACTGCAGCTTGGATCATCGCTTATTACACAGCCGCACGTAGTATCAACAAACTTCTCTTGTATTTCATTCATTGTATATGAACACAAAGCTGAATGAGTTCTATTCGTAAAGACACCATAGAATATATCTGTCATGTCAATATGTGCTGATTGTAGAATACCATATGACTGGCATGACAAAATGATCTCAGAATAAACGTCCAGATCATCCTCATTATTGTCGGAACAGATTCTACCAAGTCTTGATTGCTCTGTTTCACTGTGTACAATGAAGAAGTTATAATTCTTCCAGGAAATTCCCTCAATGTAATCAACTGAAGTAGAGGTTGTTAATATGCGCCCATCATATCCAAATGCCAATCGAGGATCCACCTGTTGTAATTCTCTTTGTGCGATTGGTTGATCAACACGTCCGTTGTAAGGATCAGTAATTGATGTAGCAACATACATGAAAACCTCTGGGGTTTCGAACTGTCTGAATGCAATGATACCCACGGATATACCCTCGTTTACTACACGATTGACAGCGTATCCAAATTCTCTTGAGATATTCATCAAGTTTCTGAGTTCGCATTTCCCTTCCGGCCCACCACACTGGATTAGTTTACCGATAGGCGATGGTGCTACCTCCAAGATCTTGGTATCGTACAGGCAGGGATCGTCACAATGGATACACAGTGGGTCAGATGGTTCGCAAGGGTCAGGTACTGTGCTTTCCTGTCGCAAGAGATCCAAATCCATGTCAAGTTGGTAGAGAGTCGAGACTCCTCCCAAATAGACAAAGTCCGTTCCACTCTCATCACTGACTACCATCTGGTTGAGTGCTATGCCTGATCCATCTCTGAAGACTGCTTTCAGGTAAGAGGAGAGCTGGCCATCCCTTCTGCCATGGATGCATTCTGCCATAATCATCATGGTAATCAAGACGTGAAAGCAGTATCTCCATCGTAATGTAGAATTCAAAGCCATGATGATTGGACACTGTCTGAAGGTTGATACAGAAGGAAGGAAACGTAACACTCTAAATTTCGTGGACTTAAATCAGTGACATATCCGAAATTTGATTAAAAATATTAATCTAATAGATTTAGAAATCAGTCTTAATGATTAAAATTTCTTAATCTGTAATATTCGAGTTGCCCTAAATAACAATCGACTTAGACTGATTTTTAATACAAGTTTTTCAGTATTTTGATAAAGGTTGCATTAAATCAGAGTATACATGTATATTTTAATTCAAAATACAGCGACATCATTCCGTAACTCGCTTCACGATAGGAAAATTCTGAAAACCTCTATAACTTTATTTTCTTAAGAACAGATAAAATAGATAAAATATAAACTTTTAAAAGTGCTAACATTACTTATAACATGTATAATAAGTATCATCTGGGGGTATAAACAAGTTAATGGAAATAGATGTTACATCCTTCAAGTTAAAAGAATGAAGAAATATTTTATAAGATTCCTACTTATACGAAATATAATTTGCGAAAATATTAAAGTTAATAGAAATAGAATAAATTACTTCCTTCAACCTGAAAGACTGAAAGAATTACACTAGATGAATTTACGAAAACCTTCAGACATCCTGCAACTTTTTAGTATTCAAACTTTACCCTTGAAATGAGTTTATTTTTAGGTTGTTATCGAAAAAAACCTTTTTAATTTCTTTAAAATTTATTTCAGATAATAACAAAGATTCCAAAGATTCCAAAGATTCCAAAGATTTCAAAGATCATTCTGTATGAATATGGAAAATATCAAGGCCAGTCGTAACTTACCTAATATCATGTACAAAGCGCATACTGAGATTGAGTTACATTACAGATACTCAGCACTATGACCCCCTGATGACTCGATTTCAATTGCTGCTGTCTAGACTTAATGGGAAACACTGCATGGAGGAACTAAACAACCAATTTGGCAAGAGTCATGATATTGCACGCCCAAATTATAATTCATAAATACGTGCAAAGTCCATTGTCTCTTTATCAGATACTTTGCATGTTGCTGAATGAACTAGGAAGTTTGTTCACTAAAATGAACCTTCATGCAATATTGACGACATTATACAAAATTGTTCTTAGTATCTTTGAAGATCTCTGATAGTAAATTCACGTCCTTCTCTCCTCCTAGCCTCTCGACCGAGTGTGTAATGAATTACCACAGAAATTACATAAATAATGCTCCTAGATTAGAAAAAAAAAGAAATAGTTCTTGTTGCTTTACTTTGAAAACAGCTGTATTTTGAAAACTGGCAAATTGATGCATCCTCAGTAAAACAAAAGCACAGCGAACAATGTACTGGAAAACTGATGCTGATTTCCACTGTTATGGGTTCTTGTGTAGCGCTCATGTCTGTCAGAATTTACACTCCTGGCACTCCATTTTTATTCATGGCTGCCATTAAGGCGTTCTATAGCATTTCAAGTAAAATCTTCCTACTGGGTACCCATCTATTATCCCGGTCTATTATACCTGGATCGAGAGTGGCAATTGTAGATTGATGTCTTGCCTAAAGTCGTTGGTGCCACGGTGGGACTCAAACATCCTTCTTAATTTACGTTCAATAGTAATTCAAATTTCAAATTTTCTGAAAAGATAGTTTGATATCTTTAAAGACAATCTAAATTAAATGACTAAGCGATCTGTTGTCTTGAGCTGCCATTAACACTGAGACGATCATCGCCATGCATCGAGTGGGGAGGGGGGTGCGTGCGAATGAGCATAATCCCCGGGGGATATGTTTCATTGAGGCCTGCATCCGCGTAAACGAAAACGCAGAAAAGGGGTTGTTTTTCAGCACCAGGTGGGGAATCCGGGGGACCCGGGGATCCCGTTAAGGGTATCAAAAGCAGGAAAATCTAGGAAAAGGGTATCAAATTCAGAGGAATGATGAGGCAATCCGTGAATAAATTCCCCATTAAGGAGATGCTGGACACGATTCCCTGTTTAGGGTGTCAAAACCACTCCTACTTTAATTCACGTTCCTAGAGTGTCATGAAAAAAAGGGGGAAAGGGTAACGTAGTTTCCTCAGCACTAGGTGGAGAACCCTCATCCCGTTAAGGGTATCCGGAAATCAGAGGTAACGATGCAATCCTTGGATAAAATCCCTGTTAACATGGTTAAGGGCATAAAAATCGAAGATGTTGGTGTTTCCTTGTTTATGGTATTAAAATCACTGCTACCTTAATCCCCGTTTAGGGTGCTTTTCAGAAAGTGATTTGCGCGGATGATGTACAGGTCTCAGTGAGACATATCCCCCCCCCCCCCCGGGGGGCATAATCATCACTTTATTTCAAAAGTGCCACAATTTTTTATGTGATTGATTTATTCACCGACAACCAACAACAGAAACGTTACAAAAATTATGGCATTTTGGCGTACATGTGCAACAAAAATTAGCAAATGGGATCAGAAGATGGCATATGTGCTGATCAAGCCCCTCTTCAAAATTTACGAAATACAATGAGATTGATTCAAACCAGCAATACGAAATACAACAATTACAACTTGATAGTGATTACATGGTGTTGTAAACAGGGTCAAATACATCTATAATTATTTTCTTAATAAATGATTTAATGAATTTCTGAAACTTGTTTCTGGATGCTTTTAATTTTGATACCTAATGGTATTTTATTCAAAAAATCACTTCCTGTACAAGAAAGAGAAAACTGTCTTGAGTTGTCCTGAATTTTGGTAAATGTACCTGCCGACCTTCCTTTTGCCTTGTTGAATATTATTTTGTGCCGTATTCATAATTTATCAAAGAGTCTGTAAATTATTCTTAATATATATAAAGGTCATACACAGGGGCGTAGACAGCGGGGGGATGAGGGGTATGCATCCCCCACCTCACAAGGTGGGTGGGGGGGATGACATGTACAATCATCCCCCCCCCAGGTTTTAGGAAAGGATGTTTGCTTACAATTAAACTGAATTAACATGTTTAGAAATGATAGGAACAGCAATAATAGTAATAATAACAATTATCGTTATAACAACAACAATACCAACAACAAAAACAACAACAACAACAACAATAATAATAATAATAATAATAATAATAATAATAATAATGATAATAATAATAATAATAATAATTAGTAATGTATTGTTATTATTATGCTTATGATAATAATGATAGTTATCATCATCATCATCATCGTTAATGTGACTGAAACGACGATTACTATCATAACTATATCGATCATTATTCTGATTTATGTAGTTATTTATATTACGTTAGGGTAATTTCGGCGCCGTCACCGTTTTTCTGAAGTGGTGTAACAACAAAATAAAAAAAAAAACACGATAAATAGCGTGACGCAAATATGCAATAATGTGTGTCAGTCCACATTCTATATTCGTTTGTCACAGTGCGTATATCTTCTATTTATGTCTGTGCATTCGGGTGTATGGTGTGGGTGTGTGTGTGTGTGGGGGGGGGGTGAGGGTGCATGGCCGTACGCAGCGGGGCAGTTGCCTCCCCCCCCCCCCCCCCCCCGAAATTTTGAAAACTTACATATTTTTAATGAAAATTTTCACAAAATTCAACAAAAGTGTTCACCAAATCCTTCAATTTCATTTTTGAAAATGCAAAAGCGCCCCCGTGACAAGCTCGGTCACTTCACTCCCTCGCTTTCGAGTTTCTTCGAAAATTTTTACGCATCTTGCCCCCCAGGAAAAAATTTCTGCGTACGGCCCTGTGTGGTGCGTGTGTGTATCTGTATACGAAATGGATCCTCGATTTCTCGTGAACGGCAAATCATCCCCCCCCCCCCAGGTGTAAGAACCTGTCTACGCCACTGGTCATACATATACTGTATACATATTATGCGTATACTTTGAGGAATTTTAAATCCTGGAATAATTAACGCATGAGCCCACGCCTGCATGCTTTCACACCAAGGTACGGTCGCTGCGACCGATGAAATCATAATGTGAAAGCATTTCATCGGTCGCTGCGACCGATCGTTTTGGTCAAAAACGATCGGTCGCTGAGTACGGTCGGTGAGGTACTTCAGCGACCGATCGCGACCGATGCAAGCTAGATGTGAAAGCACATCGTACTCAGCGACCGATCGAAATGCAATGACCCCCCATACATACGCACTTTCTCTACTTCCGCTTCCGGCTAGGTCAGCTATACAGCGACCGATCGCTCTGGGCCTGACCAAATTTTGACGGAGGTGTGAAAGCACGTCCGATCGGTCGCTGCGTACGGTCGCAGCGACCGGTCGCAGCGACCGTACCTTGATGTGAAAGCAGTATAAGAGCTGATGGCATGCATGCACGGACGCCATTTTCCGGGTGTACTCCCCCCACACATCTATTCCATAAGTGAAAAATGGCTCTATGAATGTCCCATAAAGCACTATCAATATATATCTAGGTACAAAATATCACAATCGGAATACAGTTCAAACTAATTTACATATGAATTAACGAGTCGAATATGACTGTGCCAAGTTAGATGTTCATCGATGTTTATAGATATATTTGCTTCATAAACCTTTTCATTTTTCTCTCAAGCTATTTACCAGATTATATCTTTCATTTCATTCTGCTACCAAAAATTAGCATAAAATTTTGTCTTCATGGAGTTGAAAGTAAGTCTATTTCAACTGCACCATTCCTGTATTCTCACTTCACTTACATCAATTTCATTTTAATTAGCTTAAAAGCTATAACATAAATTAGAGTCATCTGCAAATATTCTAAAATCGAAATAATTTTAGACAGTAGTAAAGTAAGAAAAAAAAGTTGGTCTTAAAACTGACCATTGTGGAACACTTCATTAAATCCCCCCTTTTTCCATTGTTTTTCCATAGTATACTGCATGTTATTGATACCTCAAACCATTTATACGTGGAAGCCCCGCGTACACCATAATACGCTTTTTCAAGTCACTGAAAATCCTTAGTGTAGCTTTACCTTCATCTATTGATTTTATGATTTATCAATGAAAATTTTTTCCGAGATCCATATTGGTGATGGTAAAAAGCATTATCTGCTTCTTTAAACAGGCTGTCAACCCAATTTTTTTGTTATTTGTTACAAAAACCTTATCACTGCCAACACCGAAATTGGTCGGTAATTCCTGGTTCATCTTTACATCTCTTTTGTGAATAGGTGCATGTCCTTTTTGCTATTTTCATTTCATCCAGCTGCTACCCTTCCAAATTCTAAAGATAGATTGTTTTATTCTATCAGTGCAACTATCAAAAAGTCATAAATTACCATGTTTCCTGTCACGACTGTATTTTTAAAATCTCAATTAGCCATGCACTAAATTGACAAATGTCCTAAAATAAGGGAATTTATTTCATGAAATCATGAGGAAAAAAAGTGGGGTAAGCTGTCCGGCGAGGCATCCCACCCCGGATAACTCGATCGTGTAGAGTTGTCCAGGGAGGTGTTGGGCGGAGAGTGTCGGGCTGCCTGGCCTGGATTCTGGACCCCGTGACGCCTCCCCCCCCCCCTCCCCCCAAAAAAAAAATCAATGCAATATGGGCGAAAAGTGAAGACGAAAATAAAAGGTAATAACAAAGCTAAATAATTATCAACTGCTAAACATTAAAGTGATTACATAATGGTAAAATATTTTTGATATATGATCGAGAATAGAATCCTAAGAAGAATAACATTTAAAAAAATGATAATTTTCAATCGAAATCAATGTATTTTGGCTAATTTTCGCATAAAAAGTCAAGAGTTGACAAAAAAATTGAGTATGAGGTATGACGTAAAAGTGGGTACCCAGCTTCGCGCATTACAGTTGTGCTACGCGCTAGACTGTACAATATATGTATTATACGTTGCGCGCATTTTGCTAGAATTGTGCGACAAGGTACCCACTTTGACGTCATTTTTGACGTCAAGAGAGCTGTGAAGCTAAGAAAGGGAAAGGTGGGCGCGTTGAGGGAGAGAAACGGGCCGGGCCGTGAAGCAGGGGGCCTGGGGTGCGGCTGCATCTCTCCTCCCCCCCCCCCCCCACACACACAATTTTGGATGAAAATGAAAATAAACCCCCCCCCCCCCCCCCAAAAAAAAAAAAAAAAAAAAAAAAAACCCAAAACTATAAATTGGCAAAACAGCTGGAGCCTGGCTTCAGGGGGCTGCCTCAATCCCCGCGACAAATTCATGTAAAATGCGCCACTCTATCTACACACAAGCACCAACGAGAACTAAATAGGAGTTTCAATATGGCGATGATTTGACCGGATTTAACCCACGAGCAATGTTACTTTATTGCTCGGTGGTGAGTAAACACATGCTCTAGCTATCGCTAGCGCTGAGCCAGATCTCGTGTGTGCAAACTAGAACGGACCTGTATGTTCACAGCACGGGGCAGTTTAGGGACACATGTAAGGTCACACTCGTCCTCGATTCCAGCCGCATGTTGCCTGAATAAATGCTGCTGCTAGCTGCCGCGGCAGTGCATATGGTGCATATGGTGCATGGTGCATACCGTACTTCGATAATTTGAGGAAGGCCGACATCTCAGGAGCATCCTTCGCGCGCTTTGAGCGGTGAACTTGAAAATTGAGAATGGCGGCTGCTGAATTGCAGCGCCATTTGGCTGAACTTCATGAAGTTGTTGATGCAGGAAACACAGCTCATGGTCCTGAAACTGCTCAGGATTTAGTTGTTGATATTGCTCAATTATGCCTAAACCAAACCCGTGAAAATGAACTTGGTAAGTAAACAAGTCAAGCGGGAAGTTTATGTCCAACGTTTAATCCGGGCGTTTAATACCTAGATCACTTACACGAATGCAAGGTTTTATTACTAGATTTAGCACCATTTAAACTTTGCACCCATGTATCAGTGTATGAAGAAGGATGTAGAACTAGCAGTAAGAGCCCAGGTAAAATCAGTGAAAATATGAGGTGTCATGTTACTGTTAGAAGTCTGTAATCACTTAGAATAATTAGGAGCAGAAAAGCTAGTGGAAGGTGCTGATGGTACTGCTGTCAACCCATCTCCCAGAATTAATGTGGAACTGGTAGATCTACAGTGACTGGTGCAACTGAACCAAATGAGAGCACAAGACAAGGATTGGGAAATGCAAAAATTGTAGTTTTGTCTACATTTGACCTGGCTTTTAAAAATTTTTCCCTAGAATATGGTTATCGTTTACTTAAGGTAAAAAACATATTCTCAATTTCAAATTATGAAGGATATTTTGGATAAATTTAGAACAGTTATTCCAGAATGTTTTTGAATAATATAGTCTACAGAACAGAATACTGTACGGTCGAGGGTCCTAAAGTTACGTACCCTGCAAAACATGCATGCACAATGCGACGCGTTAAAATCGTAACATACACACCCATTCACACACCCAATTTCAATATCAAGATTTGCATTCATTTATTGCATGTACGTAGCTTTAGGACCCCTTCATTTTTCTGAACAAAATTGTGACACTGGCATTGATTTCGAAATGAAAATATGCGTTCTTGATATTTGCCTGTCGTAATTTTCTCCACAAATCAACTTTAGAATATGTATAATCACGATATGGAAATGAAATTTGCACAAACCAATGATTTTTGTGGCTTTTAGTTGCTGAAAACAAAGTGCGTAGCTTCAGGCCCCCATCATACATAGCTTATTGAGTGCGGTCTTAATAGTGTGTAAACTTGTTTTCTGAATATATGATTTTTTCCATTTCACACTAACCTGAGTCTTTCATATTCGATGTTCCAGCTTTTTGTCGGTCAGAGCTATTTCAGAAGGAAACTGGAATCGTCACTTTTCTTCAAAAGGCAGTGTCAAAAGATGAGGTGAGATACCAGTCGGCACTGGAAATGTATTACTCTTGATACTCTCTGTAGCTATGTTTTGACGAATGACAATGTAACTGATTTTTCTATTTCATTTTTGTATCATTTTCTTAAGTTGACTCTGTTGATTGTTTTGAATTTGTAATTGAGTACAAAATCTGAGAGTTAGCCATTAATGTATTTTCACTTCACTTGAACTACACAGGCATAGGAGATTCTTCTTGGCTATCATTTTTTAAAGCTGACTGTTGGTTATCTGTCAATACCCTGACCTGCCATTGTAGGTAAAGTTATAAGGGATTGTTGTTACAATTCTAGTTTGGAATGAGATTTTGAATTTGTTTTGAAGCTGTAATTGAGGAAGACATGTGAGAGTCGACCATTAAAGATGCTAAGGTCGTGGGCTTTCCTGGGGAATGGATCATAATTTGCTGACACCAGACTTTGTGAAAAATACCTGTAATAGAGCTACATTTCTTGAGCGCAGCAGAACAAGCTGTCCCACCACAAACATTCTTCAGCCTGCTTCGGGCATTCTCGGGCCAGGGAAAGTGAGATAATGACTTTGCCATATGGGGAACAGGTGAAATATACAGAGCATTACATAAGTTCTGTTGGTCATAAAACTCACAGTGATGGACAACACCTGTTACTGGGTAAGCACTAAGCACCCATGGTGTCAAATTCCCCATGAAAGCCCACGACCTAGCGTCTTTAATGTATTTTCAATTCACTTGAAACAAAGTGCAGGCATTGGAGGTTCTTCTTGGTTTTGTGTGTTGATCAGTGTCCTTGTAATAGACTGTCCATGGGGGAGGGGGCTCCACCGGGGAGATAGTGGAAATTAGAAGGATTGAACTGAATTTTAAGATCGTGCTGAAGTTAGAAGTTAGTGGGAAAACTCTAGAGTAGGCATAGTGAACTAACTTGATTATGATGGATTCTCTTTTTTTTTCAGTTCACAGGAAGCAAAGTCCAGGCCTTGGAGTTTCTCCTGGGCTTTGTTCAGAAGGCCAAAGAGTTGGTCCTGGACCATGCCAAGGATATGAGGGATGTCTGCTTGTCACTCTACACCAGGGACAGGCTCGCCAAGGTCAAGGCCAAGACATTCCCACTGATGATTGAGGTTAGTAGTCAGGGTCTAGAGTCTTGACAGTAGTACTTTTTATAAGGTCTTCTTGGGAGCCAAACTAGATTCTGCTCTAAAAGTCAGCAATATATGGGTGATATAACTTGTTTAACAGAAATTGGTATGACATGCAAATTTATCTTCTTAAAAATTTATGTGACCTTTCAAATATTTGGAAAAAATACAGACAATTATGTTTTCCTCACTGTACATTGCTTGAATTGAGCAAAATGCACTAGTCTCTAAGGGCAAGATGGGAAGTTTGCCAAAAGTGCCACTGTTGAAGTCTTTCACTGTTTTTATTCATTCTAGATTTGATGAAAAGAAGCATTGGGAATTTAATCAGATTGTTGCAATTTGTGTGACATGAATTGCTAAAAATTGATGTAAGGCCTATTGAAAATTCCTGAATCCCCCTCCCCCCCCCCCTTTTTTTTTTTTTTTTTTTTTTTTTTTAACTCCTTTCTCTGTATTTTGTGCTATAGCTGTTGAAATTGACCAGTGATAAAAAGATGGATGAAGCAATGAGTGTGGACGGTATGCTCAAGAAATTCTTCGGAGAGCTTGGTCAGCCAAGCAAACTCTCACAAGCAGGTTGGTTTTGTAATTGGAGACCTGTAATTAATTAATCCTTCATTTTATGAAAGAATGTTGATTGACCTACCGAATGAAAACTGCATCACTTCTCGGTCTTTACATTTCTCACTTTGATGTTTATAATTGTATGTTTATGAGAAAGCATGGTTTGAACATTTGAACATTTATCTTTTGATAAGATTGGAACAGTGTTAAGATGTAATAAAGCAAGGTGGTTTTTTTTCCAATTTCTGTTTCCATGCATTTTATCTTTAAGATATTACCTGAATAATCACATTGTTTTGTTCATTTGTAGAGCTGTACACCAAGAACATTGCCTTAAATGATCTATTTATTCCTCTACCTTTCCAGTGAAACTTGGAATCTACCAAATCCTTGGTGCCTTTGGGGAGTACTATTCCCACTTGATAAGGGATTACTCTGAAAGACTCTTCAGTGTTCTTGTATCCACTCTCAAACAACAGGTAAACTTGCATCATGTGAATTGATATTAATGGATGTATTCCATCCTGCTCTGGAGCTGAAATGGGTGTAGTATGGGTTGGAACTCAACGCATTTTTCATGGCCTGATTTTTGTCTCGCCCACCGGAGGTGAAGGCGAGACTAAGGGATCCAAATGTCGTCCGTCCGTCGTCCATCCGTCGTCCGTCCGTCGTCCGTCCGTCGTCCGTCCGTCCGTCCGTCCGTCACAAACGTTATGAAAGATAACTTGGCAACCGTGACTCACTTTTCAACCAAACTTGGGTTGTAGATGCACTAAGGGGACCTGCATGTTATGGTCCAGTCAGAGGTCACATGGTAAGGTCAAAGGTCATTTCAGGTCAAACGTTAAAGTTTACGTGCAAGACTCTCTTATGACACAAAACTCTGCAACCGTGACTCACTTTTCAACCAAACTTGGGTTGTAGATGCCCTAAGCGGACCTGCATGTTATGCTCTAGTCAGAGGTCACATGATAAGGTCAAAGGTCATTTTAGGTCAAACGTTAAAATTTACGTGCAAGACTCTCTTATGACACAAAACTCTGCAACTGTGTGACACTGTTCAATCAAACTTGGGTTGTCGATGCACTGAGGGGACCTGCATGTTATGGTCCAGTCAGAGGTCACATGGTAAGGTCAAAGGTCATTTCAGGTCAAACGTTGAAGTTTACGTGCAAGACTCTCTTATGACTCAAAACTCTGCAACCGTGTGACACTTATCTATCAAACTTGGGTTGTCGATGCACTAAGGGGACCTGCATGTTATGGTCCAGTCATAGGTCACATGGTAAGGTCAAAGGTCATTTCAGGTCAAACATTAAAGTTTACGTGCAAGACTCTCTTATGACACAAAACTCTGCAACCGTGTGACACTTATCTATCAAACTTGGGTTGTAGATGCACTAAGGGGACCTGCATGTTATGGTCCAGTCAGAGGTCACATGGTCAGGTCAAAGGTCATTACAGGTCAAACGTTGAACGGTTAAAGTTTACGTGCAAGACTCTCTTATGACACAAAACTTTGCAACCGTGTCACACTTTTCAGTCAAACTTGGGTTGCAGATCACTAAGGGGAAGTGCATGTTATCATTCTGTTGGACTTCACATGATAAGGTGAAAGGTCATTGGAGGTCATATGTTACAGATGTTTTCAAATTCTTGAATTTGCTTTTCCTCTGTCATTTCTTGTCCAGTGTTGAATCTGATTGCTCAACTGATAATCATAGGTGACGCTTCTGAACTTGTACACAGATATTGTGTAAACATTCGTAATGTAGAATTATGTAAAAATTACTCATGCAGATTTCTGCTAGTAAATACTACTTCTCTATTTTGCAGCTGATTTTGATAGTTATTTCCACAAGTGGGCGAGACACAATATCGCAAACGCCTTGTTTTTACAGCTATCTTTTTGAAAATTCATTTTTTTAGATGTATCTGTTATGATGCTACTCAAAATGAGTTAATTCAGGCCAGGAGGAAGAAAAAAAGAAAGAAAAGTGAACAAGAAAAATATGTTAATTTTGATAAAGATGCATGTAGCATGTTTCAGAACTTACATGGAACTTTACATACTTGTATATTCTCTTTTGCAGATGACATCAAAGACCAAAAAGCCGGAAATGACGACTGTGGCTGGGTGTCTGATGGGTCTATCTCATCTACTTGTAAACTTCACACAGTCTGTGGAAGAGAGTGAGTCAAATGGGTTATAGGGACTGGTCACTTGTCAACAGTGATGATAACAATAAAATCATTCTATGGAGAAAACTATGATGCTTATTGATAATACTCATGGATCTCACAATTCTTGGAAGAAAAATTATTCCATATGGACCTATCATGTCGTTACCATTGTTTATAAAGCCCTCTAATCAGTCTTTCTGTAAAGGTGCTTGATAAAAATTAATATTATTAGTAATACTATTATTATTATAATTGTTGTCGCCGTGTCAAATAATCGATATGTGTTAGTGCTAGTGGGCACATTTAAAATTATCTTTTAGAAATTCAACATACTTTTTACAGTGCAGTCGTTAGTGGATGGTTAAAATTTGAGAAAGATGGTGGTAATTGTGGATAATGAGGTTGATGCAGCTTGTAATTCGTGAACCTGTTATCAATTGCTACTTTGTCTATTTGTGCAAATTGGTCTTGCAGATAGCAAATATTGCAAGGAAATCTATGAGTATATGATCAGGAGTGTGGATCCTGGACCATACAGATCTAAGGAGTCTGGAACAAGCCCTCGGTATGACATCCCCAAGGCTGGGCTGAATCTAATAACCAGACATGCAGCTCAATTCAATGAGTACCTGTACAGGGACCATGAGGTGAGGATAAAAGGATGGAAGGATGGAAGAGAAACTGGAGGAAGTGGTGGTGGCAGTATTTGTGAGAGTAGTGGTAAAAGGTACTATCCATGTGATGATGGTGATGAGGATGAGGATGAGGATGATGATGATGATGATTGTTCATGATGGTGATGGTGATGATGATGATGGTGATGATGATGAGGATGAGGATGAGGATGATGATGATGATTGTTGATGGTAATGGTGATGAGGATGGTGATGATGGTGATGATGATGATGATGATGATAATGATGATTGTTGATGTTTTTGATGATGATGATGATGATGATGATGATGATGATGATAGTGATGATGATAATGATAATGATAATTGTTGATGTTTTTGATGATGATGATGATGATGATGATAATGATAATGATGATTGTTGATGTTTTTGATGATGATGATGATGATGATGATGATGATGATGATGATGATGATGATGATGATGATGATGTTGATGATAATGATAATTATATTGTTGCAGCTTATAAAGACAGTAATTATATGATGTTGGTCAAAGTATGTCTTCCTGAAATTATTTAGCTTTGATACAATTATGATGTACAGACTTTAGTGCTTTTTAAGAGAGCATCTGTTCTGAAATGCATAGATGGTGTACAATCGACTGCTGTACTGGAGCCACTCACACAACCCAGAGATGAAGTGGGCGGGTTACAACGCTCTTCAGTCCTTCCTCTCAGTGGTGTCTTATATACTGGTAGAAAACGCCAACAAAAAGAGGGCTTCTGATGTAGCAGTCCTCAAGGTAAGGAGAAATATAACTTCCAACAAACAACTTCTGATTTAGATAGGATCTTGTAATGTGGGTCAAACTTCCTGGCAGGCACTCATTCTCTTATATTGACTGATTCATTGATTGATTGATGCAAGGTTTATATCCATTTCCAATTACGAAAACAACATCATTTGCAAAGTACATGTACATTATATAATCCTTAGTTGAAATAAAACAAGAACCTACTGGAAAGCATAGCTTGTTTTTGTAGGTTCCCTATAATGAATTTAAATAGTAACAAATCTTTTATAACAGTACGAAATATATTGAAAGTGAAATTTTGAAAAATATATGTGTTTATGAACATATCTCTCATAAAGTCACATATAAATGAATAATGCATGAGATCCTGGATCTGCCTGTGATGATGGAAATTTACATAGCAAGATACTGTCATTGATGAAATGTACAAACAAATGACAGGACAGGACTCCGGGGACAGGAAACTGACAAGATATGACAGAACAGGATAAAGCAGGACAGAACAAAATCAGGACAGGTGAGGGACAAGACAGATCATGACAAGACAGGACAAGACACGAAAAAGAAAGAAAAAAGAAAAGGGGAAGAAGAAACAAACAAGCAGGAAGACATGACAAAGCAAGACAAAGCTGCACTCAATAAAAATTGAAAGGAGAGGACCTTTAACTCATGGATGATGCAACCCATGAAAACTTAACCTTCAAGTTTCTCCTGTAAAAAAAAAGTGAAACTTTGCTCACAAAGTCTCATTACATTTAACAGCAGTCTTGATCATGAGGCAGAAAAGGGGAACAATTAGCAGTAGGCTCTCATCCCAAGCATCAAACCAATTTAAACTTATCCCTAAACTTTGAAGTTTAACCTGTTCTTAAAAAAATGTTTAGGAGTATATGCAAAAACAACAAATACAATAAAGTTTTGAAAGCATTTTGGATTGGCTTTTCATTGAATTCATATTTTCCTTTTTGCTGCATTCAGATTTTTGATATTCATTTTAATATTTGAAACAATGATTGCTAATATTATATTGTATGACTGGTATTGATCAAGATAACATTATCGTTTTCTTTTTTGCTCTTTATTTTCAGTATTTCATCCAGTCCTTCCGGAGTATCATCGATGATACAAGCAGCTCTTCAAAGTCTCTGTCTACAGCCATCAGAGGCTATGGTGTCTTCGCAGCGGTATGATTTCCATTTGAACAGAACTATCACTTTTCTTTTCATAATGTTAGGTTGCATTTTGTAATGACCTCATGTAACTAGATATAAGAAAGTGAACTACCAGAAAATCTGCATAAAATTTCCAAAGACAATAAGATTTTGTGATGACCTTGTATGACCCTGCAACCTTAGATTAGCATGGAAAAGCATTTGATCTCTCAAAGAATTCAACATTTTATTGCCTCTCAATATAATGGTCCATACTGTGCTAAAATTTCAATCCACTGCTAGTTCTGAAGTGAAGCTTAACAAAGGACGTTAGACCCAGGTCTAAGCTTTCCTTTTTTAAGATATAACTGTAGACTGAGCATTTGGTTTAACTGAATGAGTAGAATACCTACGACAGTGTAATGACAGGAATGTTTTGTAGTGATCAATATTGTACCTAATTCATGAGTAATGCTCAATGCCTGTCGCATGGAAAGAAAGTCTTAAGTGCATGATTTTTTTAAAGAGATTAATGTTAGCCTAACATACATTTTCTACAGATCCAGCCTGATGGACATGTATCTTCTAATAATAATACTCAGTTCTTGTATGGTGCATTACACGTTACAGGATAGCACGTCCCTATGCTTTATAAAAGTGAAAACAAAAGAAATTACAATTAAGAAAACCACAAATGAGTAAATCCAGATGCAAAAAAGTACATGGATTGTTGGACACCGAGCTCATGGGTGCTCATCTTATCACACTGAATAAATACTTTTGAGAGAAGCTTCGAATTTCTCTAAATCATTATGATTTCTCATATGATCTGGAAGTGCATTCCACAAAACTGAGGAGGTGTGTGCAAAAGAACGCTCACCATATGTTTCAATTAAGATGGGAGGAACAATGTACATACCCCTTGTGCGTGATTTCTGAGCGTTGGCTCCTTTTGTATGCTTTCACACCTATGGTTTGTTTGTTTGTTTGTTTTTTGTTTATCAGCCATGCAAAGCTTTCATGACTGAAGATGATGTGAAGTTCATGTTTAATGAGATCATCCAGAGAAGTGAACAGCAGTTTCTTGTGTAAGTAAATATCTTGGGCCAATATTGCTTCAATATTACTTCCGGGATACTGCCCAATACCCCTAAAAGGGGTCAGACGGGCAGGGTAGGGTGCGCTGATGTTAAGTACGCAGAGAGAGAGGTGTAGCTTAATATTTACTTTGTTTGATGAAATGGTTTTGTACTGTTGCTTTAAACTTTTCTTTGTCGAGAACTGATTTTATTGTGTTGGGTAGGTTATTCCATATTGAAAACTATGTTAGCTTTAATAATGGTGTTGATGTATGGTGAAGACAAGACACAGCAGCAGAGAGAGTTCTGTTGCTACTGCCAAACTCTGGAATAGTCTCCATCCCTACACACTTTCAAAAGTATCAGTATGTTTATGAACATCCACTTATTCAAATCCAACTATGCAGCTCACTTTTATCAATGTCTACAGTTTCTTCTTCTTTTTTTTTTTCTATCTCTGTCATGAGACAAGTTTCTACCTTTTGTGGTATGTTGTATTAAGTTCAGTTATAAACTATGGTGAAAAAATTTCCTGTATCAGTGTTAATTGACTGACCTTTCCACAGAATGTTTGTTTCATTGAAACAGTGATGCTGTTGTACCTAGGGATGCTTCATAAAGCTTTTCTTAAAGTTACGCATGACTTTATGACCGACTTGAATATGAAGTGCCAAATGGGATACCCGAATTTTTTTCCTGACGTTTTAACAAAGTGTGACTGCATGTCCCATGATCTTAATTAAATTGTGGCAAAACATATACTTCCCAGTAAAAATGTTTGTAAACAGTAGTAATGTTAATCTATGTCTGTACATTTCACCTTTAGCTGATGCGATTTATGATGACTTAGAATCCCATTTGGCTTGCCATATTCAAATCGTTTGTGAAGTCATTCGTAACTTTACGAACAACTTTATGAAACACCTCAGCTCTCTTGGGTATAAGGGCACTGCTTTGCCTGTAAGCTGAAAGGACACCTTAAAAAAAAGAGTAACATGTTGGATTTAATGACTGACATTGACGTATAGTCCATTCTGTTTAAAAGGCAAGGAGAGGAAAGATTATCCCAACTGCCCACCTACTTGGAGGCTCTGGCAAGCATTGTTGGACAGTTGGATACAGTGAGTATCAATCTCTTAGGCTATGGTTACAAAAGAGAGCGGCGACCGACCGATTTGCAGCCCTGCTCGGCGCCGCTGGAAATTAGGCATCGCCCAACGATTTTTGGAGAAATCTAGTGGACTCTAAAGCCCCTGCGATGCCCCGGCGATGTCCTGTCGATTTCCTGTTGGCTCTTACATATGGCTGGGCAGAGAATGTGGGTAATCAAGCAGCCGCTGCCTGGATGCCGGCCCATTTTGAACTAGCCGACTGGTCACCGACCGATCTAGCGACGCACTGGCAGCAACCGCTCAGCAGGCTTTTCATCTAGCGCCTTCGATTTTTTACCTAAATCGCTCCATGGCGACCGCTCAATTAGGTCAACCTCCGGGCGGTGACTGCCTGGGCACCAAGCGTATTTTTGGCGGCGAATGAAAAGTGAGCAGGCGCCACCGAAATTTTAACTCCGCACTAAAACTTCAGCGGCGACCGAGCGATGCCCTAAATAACAGCAGTTCCCGGGCGGCCGCTGCTCGTTGCCTGGCAAAATTTGCTAAAAACTCACCGCCCGCCGCCGAGCAGGCTGATTTTGGGCTTTGTAACCATAGCCTTATCCTGTCAATAATACATACCTAGATTTATACAGAGAAAACTCCCAGTGTATAGATTCGAGTAGGTAATTTTCGGACCGAGCATTAGAAGGTCATATGACAATTACGGGTCAAAGGTCATCCAAAAATAGTGACTTTTCCATACATGTGTGTGTTATGGAATGGACATGTTATAAAATTTGTGAAAAACATTTTCCCCATACAATAGTATATTTGCATTGTCTTTGTGTTTGTCATTTCAAATATTGTCAAAATAATACAAAACATAAAAAATAAAACACAACAGAACACAAATGAAAATAAAACAAAAGAATACATAAGAAATTCAAACACATGTGTGTATGACAATATATGCAAATTTTATGCATGCTTATGTGAATATGTAAATAGACAAAACCATAATAAACAATGTAAAAACCTAAGTGTCAAACCTATCTATGTCTATGATTCATTTGAGTCATGAAACTTTTTACTGTTTTTCTTTGCAAAATGATAAAATAGCACCAAAAAAAATACTTCGGTAATTAATGTGCTCATAATTTGCATATTTTACATTTTATCGTTTAAATGAAAACATGAATGTGTTGCTAATACTTCAATGTACCTCCATGCAAAATTTTGTGTGAATCGGATAATCGGTCTCTGAGATCTTAAGGGGAGTCAAATTGACCCCCCCCCCCCCCAGTAAAAACCTAGTCAGAAATAGCCCAGTTAAAATAGGGTTAAGTTAGGTGTAGGTACAGTGTGTGATCCAGGGTTTACATTTAGAATTCAGTGAGTGAGGGATATAGACCAGGGAGCCATAACTTGCCAGAGAAAGTGCCTTGTAACAATTTTATGTTTGGAATTAAGAAATCAAATGTACTAATTGTTTTATACAAAATTTTTGTCATTCCATCAGTTTTGGGCAACAAATCACATAATGTCCATGTAACAGAGGTAATAGTGTTTCATTTCACAATGAAAATCAATTCTATTAATTTTTTTTGTCAATTTGTCATTGTGAGGTGGGTCTTCTGTCACACTAATTCTTGTTTGAACCTGAAATGTTTTATGGATGGGTTGCAGGGCTTAAATTAATCCAAGGCCACCAAGGCCATGGCTGTGGATGCCCTTTTGATTGGCCTCAATGCCCCTCTCATTGGCCTTGGAGATTTTTGTGCCCTTTCTAATTCTTCCTATTTATGCTGTAATATAGGAATGTGCCCTACAGAAAAGTGGCCTTGCCCTAAAATTATTGAAATTTAAGGCCTGGGGTTGCAACACATCCCCCCCCCCCTCTATTATATATACCACATTTATCACTGGTAACACACTCTCAGGTCTGAAATTGCGATTCACCATGATGCTTGAGCAGTAAACCTTGTTGGGATAATTTTTTTTTTTTTTTCTTTTTTGCTGAAGTCATTATTGGCAGATATATGCCTAGTTTAAATGAGACACAGATTTTTAGTTCTGTTATGTCACGAACATCAATGTAACCCCATGGAATTACCACTTGGGTAAGCAAGATAGATGTGTTTTTCTTTTTTGTTTTATCTTTTTTTTTATTTGCAGGTGAGTGATACATTCCTGTCATCCTTGGAGAAACTTGTCGTACTGGTGTTTGGAAGCTATCCTCAACAGGCTAGGAGTGGTCAGTGGACCAGTCACAGTGCAATCTTACAGGTCCTCATTGCTCTATCAGCCAAAGGAACAGCCTTGCAAGGATTCCTATCAAGAGTTGGTAAGATGATTGAGTCAGTAATTCTTGATTAAGCAGTTCTGAGTCAAGCATGACAAACTGGTAGGGCAGGTGTTTAGAAGGTGTCTTCACTTACAAGGTTGTTGGCAGTCATTGGACTGGTTACAGTATCATATTTATGCCTCCGCCCATCATAGGTGGTTGCCGGAGGCATTATATTTTTCCGTCCCGTTTTCGTTCTCGCGATAACTCAAGAATCGTTTGACGGATCAACTTCAAACTTGGCTCGTGTATGCGTATGGGAGGGACAAAGATCTGATTAGATTTAGGAGTCTCAAGGACAAAGGTCAAGGTCATAGAGGTAATAATATGCATAAAAATGGCCCGTTCTCGCGATAACTGAAGAACAATTTGACAGATTGGGTTCAAACATGGCTCATGTATGCACATGGAAGGAACAATGATCTGATTAGATTTTGGGGTCACAAGGTCAAAGGTCAAAGGTGGTATAGGTCATTATGTACATAGAAATGGTTCGTTTTCACCATAACTCAACAACCATTTGACCGATCAACCTCAAACTTAGCACATGTATGCATATGGGAGGGGCAATGATCTGATTAGATTTTGGGGTCTCACGGTCAAAGGTCATAGAGGTCATTATGTATATAGAAATAGTTCATTCTCACGATAACTCAACACCCACTTGATGGATCAACTTCAAACTTGATTCATGTATGCATATGGGAGGGACAATGATCTGATAAAATTTTGGGGTCAAAGGTCAAAGAGGTCATTATGTACATAGAAATGGTCTGTTCTCGCAATAACTCAATAACCATTTGACAGAGCAGCTTCATACTTGGCACATGTATGCATATGGGAGGGACATTGATGTGATTAGATTTTTGGGTCTCAAGGTTAAAGGTCAAACGTCATAGAGGTCATTATATACTTGAAAATTGCTTTCTTGCGATAACTTAACAAATCTGTGACGGTTCATCTCCAAACTTGGCTCATGTATGCATATAGAAGTCTCATAATTGTCTCATTAGATTTGGGGGTCTCAAGGTCAAAGATCTCATTTTATACATGAAAATAAAAAAATCAACATGAATGTGCCATATATTTCCAATCTGGCAATTGCGGAGGCATAAATTTCATCTAAACACAACAAAAAAAGTAACTTCACCCCTAAGGAAAATGCTGTAACTTTTTAACGAAAAGGTTTTGAGGAAAATGATTTGGCAGAAATGTTCCTACACTTATTGACCAGCTTCTGTGTAAAAATGAGATTGATACGTCGAGTCATGGATGAGTGAGCATACATTAAAGGCAAAAATGTCACTTTTCAAAAGTCACAAGAGTCATTTATGAGGGTCTGTGAAACAAAATTTTGGCAAACTCTGTTTCTGGTGTCTGTTTAAGTGCTGTTGTTGTTTTATTATTCAATGTTTGATCGACTCACACCTATCCTGACACCTTTCACGCTCTTTCACGGTTGGGTGAGCACAGTTTTAGGGGGGAAAAGGCAATGTTCAATCCTCCTAAAATTGCAAAATCCATTAAATTTATTGCAAGAATTGACATGAAATATTGTTACTAACAAGTATCATCACGTGTTGTAGGAAGATCAGAGGAAGCACTGGTGTAATGGTTGAGTGAGCACACTTTAAAGATGAAGCAAGAAATGCAAAAATTCCTGTGAATATGGCATTAATGCATGTGCACAATTCAATTTCAGCTCTGTATGTGTAACGCCATCAACTTTCTAAAACCTATTCTGATATTTTGCTCGAAATTGCATGGTTGAGTGAACACGATATCAACGGGAAATGGGGAAAGTCAACTGCATGACAAGCAGGACAATACTTCAGGTGAATGAAAATTGAATATCAGTTATCTTGCTGAACGTGTGTTATACTGTTAAATAAACAGTTTTAATTATGTCACGCCTGAGTAGGTAGGCCTACATAAATGGAGATTTAAAAGGAATATAATGAAATATACCCATATTACTTTTGTAAGGATTCGAAAGTTGCTACCCTTTAACAATTCACAAGGCATATCAATTCATATCAAATATGGACATATTCCCCTTTAGCCTGCATTCTTCAAAAAGAAGAATACTCATTCTGGCACCTACTATTCTTGGCTGGGCAGCGGGTCGGTTCTGATACATTAAAGGGAACATTGTTGCGGAATGAGTGAGTCGATCAAACATTGAATAATAAAACAACAACAGCACTTAAACAGACACCAGAAACAGAGTTTGCCAAAATTTTGTTTCACAGACCCTCATAAATGACTCTTGTGACTTTTGAAAAGTGACATTTTTGCCTTTAATGTATGCTCACTCATCCATGACTCGACGTATCAATCTCATTTTTACACAGAAGCTGGTCAATAAGTGTAAGAACATTTCTGCCAAATCATTTTCCTCAAAACCTCTTCGTTAAAAAGTTACAGCATTTTCCTTAGGGGTGAAGTTACTTTTTTTGTTGTGTTTAGTTTCATATTTGCACTACAGTCTGTAAAGTGGTAAAAGGAAATCTCCATTTGCATCTTCTTTGCATGCCGTGTGCATGAAAGAATTTACCATGCTCAAATATGCATATATTTTGATACAGGAATTGCCAAATTATGTATTTTATGATGACATGCAGACAATTCTAAAACTATGCCCTAGATATCTCAGGCTGAGGTGTATGGAAAATGCATGTTATACCAAAATCAAATGTGTTGTCATTAATCATCATGTTTAAATCATCTGATCAATCCTAATGCCTTTTATTTCATTTCTGTTCTCTTGCAGTTTATCAGTGGATCCTGCGTACATGCTCCTTTCCAGTGCTCCTGGAAGCTGTAAGTTTCCTAACTCTGACCATTAAAACCAGTTATAGTCCTAATTCTAGTCCTAATCTTATCTTTTTATCTTTAGTGAAATAAATCTCAGAGAAAATGTAATCTTAACCCTAATCAGGCTGGGGGGGGGATACGCCCCTTGATGTTTCACACAATGTGTCCACACTGCTTAAAGCTCTCGGTGGGACGTTTCAAGACTTACAACTTTTTAATCTGGCGCATCTGTTAAGACAGAATTCGCAACAACAGCCCTTCCAAGCCCTTCCAAATGCATACTTGCATGTTGGACTAAAAAGTGCTTTAAAAAGGTGGTTTCATGTACAATTTGAGTGCAAATCGTGTTTTCAGTCAAAATTCATAAATGTATTCTTATTTTTACTTTTAATGATTACAACTAACTGATATTATGCTGTTATGATCGCAAAAGTGTTGCAGACAAGTTTCGTCAACAAAAAAAATGAGAAACTGAACTACTAATTCAAGATTTGAATTGAAGCATGGTGTTCAACTGCTTTGTTTCTAGGGTGGCGAGGAAGGAGAAGAACAGAGGAGCGATGAGATGGAGATAGAGCAGGACTCTAGACGGGTCTCATACAAAAGCTTTATGGATCTTTGGACAAGACTGCTGGATAGCAAGTTTATCAAGGTGAGGCTGGCATTGTCACCTCTGTTTCATTTTTTTTTTATCTTTACATACGTTCACCATCCATTCTTCCTATAGATAAAACAATAACAATCAGACTTATTTTGCTTAGCTGGATTCTCTCTCGTTCTGTTTGGAACTCATTTTATGTACCATGTTGCTTATCTGATTTGAGTGCGTTTGAAGGATTTCAAGGGATTTCTCCATACCATTACACTTTATTCCAAATGTCAACTTGAAGTGTTGCTTACCGGGTATGTAAATAGATATTGTATGTGGAACTATTGAAATGCATTGTAAATTAAGGTAAAAGTGAGTTTTAAGTAGGCAAGCAGATGTACTTGTACACACATACATGTATATGCTTTAGCCTCACCATGAATGAAGGTCTTGATATGACATGTTATATTCCACATACTAAGGATGTTGCTGTAGGATTGGTCAAAAGTGAATCATGTGATAGAGTGTAGTTTTGCCATCAATCACCACCCTATAAGGAAAGTTCGTGACCCCTTAATGTTGGCAGGGTTTGTGTTTCGCTGATCACTTCAGCCTATACATTCACAATGCTTTATCAGTATTTTGGGGTACGCGCAAATTAAAAGTTTGTGACCCCTAAGTGTTGGCAGTTTTTGTGTTTCGCTGATCACTTCAGCCCATACATTCACAACGCGTTATAGTATTTGATTATTGATGAGTTAGAACTCGTTACCACCGTAAATCATCAAACTCTCACAGCATTTGAGAGGTGTCTACCAACACATCCTATCTGAGTTTTCATTTGTTGTTTACTATGTACTATGTAACTTTGTATCATACTTACTGTCTTATTTCTTTTCTGTAACAGTTTCTTTGATCAGTATTTGATGGCGCTTTGTATCTTTAATAATTTGAAAAGATGCTGTGTACATGAAATTTATAGTTACTCTTATCATTGTTATTATTCTTTAGGCATATGTCTTTGAAAAGAAATCTGGAGCTCACATCTCAGGTTTTGCTGATCATTGTACATGGATGTATAATCCTTTCTTTTTAAAGTAGAACAAAATGATTCTAATTTTTCATTGTTGTTATTCTCCTGTATCTGTGAAGAAATCTGAAGCTCATGGCTCAAGTTACGCTGAGCGTTGTAGCATCCATACCATGATCTACAATGAACTGATAGGCGGGATCCTGAAAATACTCAACAAACTAGATCTCAGCTCCAACAAACAGAACGATGAACAGGTAGGTGATCATTTATTCAAAGAGAAGCTCAAGTTCTATTAAATTCAATTCAATTCAATTTATTTGCTCATAAAAATCCATAAAATACATGTAAACAACAATAAATATACATAATACAAAAGTGGAATACATAAGAAACCAGAAGGACAAAGTACATTGGATTTAGTATCAGAGGGACAGCAAGAAAGGAACAAGCCTTGTGATTAGCTTATCCTTGAACATAATACATTACTTATGAGAGAATATAAAAAAAGCAAAACAACACAAAAACGGAGAGGGGAGGGGTTGCATGCCTATGCATCTAAATAAACAAACTTAATGAATACCTATCAAATATAAAGAGCTTAGATTTTGATTTAAAAACATCTAGTGAAACGGCATTTTTAATATCTGAAGAAAGAGAGTTCGAGATTTGGGGTCCTTGGAATAAAATCGAGTTGTTAAAAGATGAAAGTCTTGGTTTAGGTAAATGAAAATCATCAGCATTTCTTGTGTTGTATTCTGGGAAAGGTTATGAATCATTGGTGATTGGAGGTATTATGGAAGTTGGTAAGAGTGTGGACTCTTAATCAAAGGGTTGCGAGTTGATTCCCACTGATGCCTGGCTCCTTATATCCTTCAGCAAGACATTTGAACCACCTTTGCTGCACTCTACCCAGGTGTATGATGGGTACCTGGCACTGCTGGGGTAATAATAATGTCTATGATAATTCATTATAAGCACCTTGTGCACCCTTTGGGATGGATATGTTGTGCAGTATAAATATAAATATCTTCATTATTATTATCCTTTTAATGTCAGTTAGGAAGAAAATCATAGTAGAAAGGTTTCCTGTAAACGATTGCTCTTCAAATTCTCTCATATTTGAAGTAGACAAGAAAAAGCTGAAGTGTTTTGAGCTGAAAACTCATGCCAGATTTATATGTGGTCCCATACACTCATGTCTGTGTGCAGTGCAGTTGTCTTTTGGGGAAAGTGACTAAATTTCTTATCATTTTGATAATACCCAAATCTCACCAGACACCTGCATTTATGTACAACTAATAAAGCTTTCCCAGTTGCTTGGAGATATTTCTTTTCTATGTATTTGCATTCAATACTTAACTTTATGTAATGAGATTTGTTAGTTTTAGCACTAGAGTTAGTTAAAGACTGGTTGTCTGGAGATTTGTGTCATTTCCATAGGGGCCAGTTTATATTCCTTGCCTGAGGTCTAGTTGATTTGCTTTTCAGGGGTTGGTTATTGGAGAGAGAATGTGGTTTGTAATGCGAGTTTCTCAGGAGCACAAAGATTCGATGATCAAATTTATCCAGTCTGTCTCCAAATAGAGGTAAAAATTGTATGATATGTTACAGGTTTTGATCTTATTGCCAAACTGCCAATCCCACAGTATCACAATGTTAGATCAATTCAATTAGTCTTTTCTCAGTAGAATGTTATTGAACTGTTTTTTTTTTAGAGTGGAGATATCAACTTTGTCACATGTAGAGTTGTTTCTGTTTGGCTTTTGATCATAGGCATCAACATCAGCTGGTGTGACCTCTGACCTTGAAGGAAGTACTTCATCTGACCCCCTAGAGGGATTGCAACCAACCAAACCAAAGGATTTCCAGGTCTTCATCAACCTGGTAGATTTCACCAAGTAAGATAAAATCTCCTGCGATATGTAAGATATTTGATAGAGTTGTTCTTTCATTCTGGTTGCACTTTTTTCACCATTTTTACGCACATTACATGAAGCTCTGGGTCAGTAAGCAAGTGTAGTAGATTGAGGGGGCTGTAAATGTAAAGCACTTGTGTAATATATAATTAGACAAGATCTTTTCTCAAGCTGAATGTTATGATAAACTACTTTGCTTTTAATACAATCATATCCATGGATGTGTATAATGGAAAAGGAAGTGGCATTGTTGGGTATTATTGATTGATTTAATTTAATTTGATTGATTTATACCAACAACAACCAAGTACAATATATACTTATTTCTGACAATGATTTATTTCAGACATTCAAAGGAAGAAAACTATTGGTTTGTAAAAGGGGCCAGATAATAGCACATGCGCTGGTCGAGCCTGACCCCTATGAGAAAAACAAGCATTGATCATTAAACTTCAGCAAACAGTGACAGAATTGTCTTACATTCACTTCTGAAAATGATAAAGGCTGAATCACAGACATTACAGAGTAATAATGTTATATATTGTACTACTATGTGAAAGGATTTCTTCAGTTATGATTTGCTCAGTGTGTTGTAACAGAACTTTGAAACTTGTAGACCTGGTTAATCTGATATTAATCTGGCTTCCTTGCCTGGGCCTTTTTTTTACTCATGCCTCGCAAACCATTTTATCGGAGAATATGATATTATTTACATACTTCCTCGGTATTCTCTTGTTATCAGTATCACTTTCCTATACCGTATACTGTTATATAAGATGGGTTACTTAAAACAAGGTTTCTGATTGGTCAGATGCCATTGCATAATTCGTTATATGGCCACGACCATGGTATATAACGTGTTATATTGCACACTAATCTGTGTACAAAATCTCATAGGCAAATGTATTTATTAAGTGAAACAAAAATTATAATCTTTGTACACAGGTGGTCACTAAA